>CM014080.1:40486767-40606767 GCA_004119915.2 Collichthys lucidus
ATGCTGATATTTTAATTGATTAAATATCTTACAAATTAATAAATATGCCCCAAATCACAGATTACCACTGACATGAAGTGGAGGTTTACTATTCAGTGTAATATCCAATTCATGACATCACTGATTTGTACAGATTTTTAATCCTACACATGAATTAGTATTGATATTGTCACTGTTGGGCAGAAACCTCTTATTTTCATAAATGATATATAATTTGCTATCATATAATATGTCTTTGTATCCATTTGGGCTTGATTTGCTTGTAGGTTGGTAGGCGAATATAAAGACGTACATTTTTGACCAGACCTGACCGATAAAACTCGGTTTGGGAGATAGGAGGCCTCCGGCGAAAATAAAAGTTTGTGTTTGACATGCTCATGCATTAGTGCTGCCATGATATGACAGCTTAGCTTGACAGACTTTACTTTTAGCCTGTCTTCTTCTTCTTCCTGTAGTACATTTCCTGTAGTTTGCATGCTTGTAGCAATGTTAATGAGATTTGCATCAGCGCGAAATTTTAACGTAAAATATTTATTGTCGACATATTCGATTACTAATTGTTGCAGCCTATGTCATTATCATCCCTTATGTTTGAAAAGCCCCTTCAAGTTAGTCATTTAGAAAGGATCTTTATCATTTGGTTTGTTTGAGGATTCAGTTTGTTTACACTCAGTACAAAGTTAATCTGACGCCGTCTGTCTGAGCTCTATGGGAGGAAACAAACCCAAGAAATCAAGGTTATTTACTACACACTTTGTGTAATTACATACACATACATGCACGATACGTGCACGAGGTGAACCAAGGATACACAGTGTATATGTATATGTATATACATAATGGAATAAGGAGAGAAAAGGACACTTTTTTAACACAATAACATCCACACCTGTTGATGCTGTGGTGTGACTCCTAGTTTTGACCAACGGTGCATCGAGCTACGCGGCAGGTGGCCAATTAGCAGCAGCCTGAGGCGGGACCTCCTGCTGTGGTTAAAGCACCGGACCAATTAAAGGCCTTGATTTATACCAGCAATAACTCTGTACTCACACTGCTACACACACAATGTGCCCAGTTTGTGCTCTCACACATAGGTATATATTGTGAAAAACAGTATATACTAAGACCCTAACCCTAACAAAAGAGACATAAACATAACAGCAAGTACATACCCTAACACAAACACAGCTCCGGTTCAGAAGCGTCCCAGAAGCAGGCCTTCACTTGGCTCAGTGTTGACTCAAGCTCACAGGAAGCCAGAGACAGCATAGAGAATACGGTGCATTTTCAAAATAAAATACCCTGCACAAACTGCAGGCCATAAAAAAAACAAGTGCGACGTAGCATATTAACACATATAGAAGCATATTTAGCACATAAACCAGGAAAATGACCAAAATTGAGCAAGTAAAGTCTGATGAGCTTCTGCATGCCCGGTGGTTTCAGGGAAAGCTTAATACAGATTTGACCTGAATCTCTGAGATTAATCTTTTCAGTAATCACTATTAATGTTAGTGGCACATTTAAAAGCATTGGATTCGATAAGTAGATTCAATACTGGATTCTAACTCGATAATAATACAATTGAACCCTAACCCAAAGGAATGTTTACAATGGAAAATTGGTACATTTAATTGTTTTGTAAAAGTAGTAATAGTAATTTTCACCTAAAAAGGCACAGAAAGGTCAACAGGTTACTAAAGATATTCAGGTCATCCTCTGGGACCATGAAAATTTACAGCACTTGTTCAAAGGACTTCATTGGGCAAGTATAAAATATTGGTTGCTGAACTCACGAGGGGCTGCTACCAACAGGTCAATAATAAGCCTATTCATTCAAAATAATAATTGTAAATAACAAAATAAGGAAAATTAACATTAAATAACAACAAGCTGCAGATGGCATTACCAAGGAGGGATTTGAACACTGGCAATCAAGCTGAAGCAGCCGGTGTCCAATCCTGTCATCAGGAAAGTGGTTTATTTGAGTGATGGCAGCCAAAAGTGACCTTGTTATTTCTAAAAGCAGTGGCTCCAATCAGAGCCCAGCCAAGCTTCTGATGATAAAGCTCACTAATACTCATCAATACAGCATCAGACATGGCTGCAAAATAAAGCTGTGCACCCTCAGAGAAAGTGAGCCTCATGTCATCAGCGACTTGAAACATGGATGTAGCACAATCTGAGCCACTAACAAGGTGCACCAAACAAGCAGACAACACTGGGGAATGTTTTCTGCATCACAAAACATAAAACCAACCAGCATGTGGCCTTCAGCAGGTTTAGCAGACAATGAAATTGTGTGATTCATTTCCAGTCAGGCAGTACAACTGGCATCAAGATTATCTGTAAAGATCCCCACAAAGTAGTATTAGATGCTGCAGAAAAACAAATGAATAACGGAGTCTGAGGGAAAAAAAACACTGATGTCGTCACTCCGGTTGGGTTTAAATTTGAGTATTACGTAAAAGTGATAATTGTAATCACCACCCAATTTAGCCTAGAGAAATGAATTACACTCACATAGACCAGAGACTCATGCAGTCATACACTCCAGTTTAAAAGCAATATCAAACTAAGGCTTAAAAGATATAGTGTGATATGAATCAGTATTTTTGTTTTCTTATTTTCTTACCTTTTGTTATACGAAACAATATACACACATGACAAAACTTACTGTATGAGTGCAATCCGATCACCCTCTGCAGTGGAAGGGCTTTGGGGCTTTCAGTGTGGGGCTGGACTGTCAGTTGAGGCAGTGGGATGAACCCGTAGCCCATGATAGGGCAATCTGGCACATCTCCTTTTACTACAAATAGGATAAATGTGCTATGGCGTGTATTCTTCATAATTAAGTCCTGTGGCACATGTGATTCCTATCAGATCTATTTCCACATTTGACCAAAGCATATATAAAAAAATCTGTCCACCCCCTCATGTTAGAGAAGTACCATCTGTAAGTAAGTTTTTTTTTAATCAAGGTAAATCAAACAGGCAACAAGCGCCTGAAACGGCAAAAGACTAATAAAAATATATAGATTTTAAAGTGGTGATGGGTATGTGGATTAATCATGCTATTGTTTCTACTTGCTCACTTGACAATAGTTGTATTTTGGTTTTGTAATCTCCAGGGACAAAAGAGATTTTCAGTTTATGACTCATTATGGATGATTAAATGGAAATTTAAATGTAGAATAGTTGACTTGTCCAACAGTAAGAAACCTGACAGAAAACAGTCAAAATTGACACAGTCAAGCTTCACAAGTCACTTTGTTAAGTTACATACTACTCTATATCCTGTTACATGTATTTGACATGGGGCAGTTTGTGTGTTGGGATTGTGCTGAAATGGGAAACTTGCTCACAGAATCTTCCCGCCGGACACGGTGAATGATTTTGAAGAAAATTCCAGTGGTGGTGGTCAGTACGATACACGCCATTCATAAGTCGCTCAGGTTTTCCATAGTTTTATTACCTGTGGTCATGACCAAATCAGTTTCTGTCATAGGGTGTCAGAGCTAGTCCTTGGAAATTGATTGAGTGCTGGAGCCTGTCCCAGCTGGCATTGGGCGGGGTACACCCTTGACAAGTCGTCAGTTCATCATAGGGCAGACACATTCACACTCACATTCACAGCCACGTCCAATTTAGTTCACTTTAACACCACCAACTTAAATTTAATAGAACCCAGGGTCTCTTGTGCTATGCTGTTTTTATCAAACTTTTTGTTGAACTTTCTGTAGAAGAATGAAAATGTTGCCATCAATATCAGTAGTTTCACATAATATCTTGTGTAGTTTAAACTCAGAAATATAAAGCAGCGAGCTGAGGTCACGTTAACATCTTCCGTCATTGAATGAAATTTTTGAACAATGACGGATTATCAGATTAACACTGAGGGCCATTTACTGTGACATTAAGTACTTCACATGCAACCTTGTCAATAACCACCTGTAGACCCCCTGTAGTGTGTCTGACCTGCCAGGTCCAGTTGTTGGTGAGTGTGTGCATATTAATTGGTTATTGTCTAGTAGTCTGTCTTGATCCTACAGGCATGACCTTGATGTCTAGCTGTTTTTTGTCCGAAGAATTTTAGAAAGTCCAGTAACTGTGATGATAAACAAGGTGAAAAGGAGGGATTGATGCAGTGGAGGATGAAGGACAAGCAAGTTAATACTGACTATCAGCCAGTAGATGATGTCACAGGAGAAGCCAGTGGCAGCCAGGAAGTAAAAATCTGCTTCATGTGGTGTTGACATAAAAAAATTGTTTCTCCCTTCATCTTCCCTCTCCATGTCTTCACAGATACATAATCTGTGCATTCTTTATTTAAATGTTGACAATTTGATGGTGACTGAGATGTTTTTGTAAACCAAATGCTGGTAAATGACAGAGCAGAAAGAAACACGACCTCTGACAGCACGCTTCTATGAGTCTGTGAGTGTTCCATGTTCCGTGTTCTTTGTGTGAAACATACAGTCCCCCCCTGTGAGGGAAATAGTTGATTAGAACACAGGACTCTAGTGTAGCCCTTAAAACGAGACCCTGTGTGTATGTGTTTGTGTGTGCAGAGCTCATTAAAGAGCCTCTTGGCAAGAGCGCTGAAAAAGTGAACGGTCTTGCCCCAGATGATTCATTTCAGCCAATTGCATGGATGGGAGTGCATTTGTCATTTAGCACTGAGTGGACATCTGAACGAAGGCAAATTATTCCTGTTTTGAGTCCAGTAGAATGCATTCCCTCTTTTCCCTTCTGTTGTCCTCCATTTCTATCTCTTTGTTCTGTGTTCTTCTCAGTACTTCACTGCTTCTCTTGCTGTCCCTTTTCCTTTTTTCTATTTAGCTTTGGTCCCTCTATCTTTGCCCCATTGCCTCCTGTAAAAACAAGAACACAAAAATTAAAAAGAACTGTATTGTATACACATATACACATATATGTCAGCTGTATGTGATCTGCTTGAGAAAAAAAAACAATGACATAAAAAATCAATGCCTAATACAGTAATTATGCCTGGAGAAATATTACTTCTTAGTTCTGTCAATGACAAACAAAAACACATCTGATAATTAAGTCAGATGACACTCCCAACATACCAAATGTATCCTGACAATGATTTCCTTTTTTTACTTTTTATCATAATCACAATCACATGTCTATCTTCTCATAGACATCTGGAACTATTCTTTCTGCTCTGTGTTATGACTGTGGTCATATTTGTTTGTAGTCTGTGTGTGTTTCTTTGTGTGCCCTGTGCTTGTGCTGTATTTTGTATGCAAATAGGATGTGACATCCCCAGGAGGCGATTGGTGGAATAATTTTCCGGTCCTGGCTTGTGATTGGCTGTACCTGAAAGCCCCAAGGATAAAAGGAGCCAAGATGGCGGATGCCAGGTGGACACCATTTCCTCATCCTCCTCCTCTCCCAACTAGCGCCACATGTCCTGTTGTAAAACTGTTTGTATGACCTTAGAAATAGCTTTTTGTTTGAAGAGTAGGGATGGACTGCCATTTTGTTTGTTTTGGTTGTTGTTTTGGCCTGGGTCCACCCTGAAGTTGATACCTTAGTTATAATTGTTTGAGATTTTGATTTTTGTAAATAAACCTATTTTTCGTTTGTACATAAAACCTGTGTAAGGGGCTACTTGGGACTAGGGGAAGATTGAGGCACCTATTTCTTGTTATGCTCTAGACCCCTAGACTGGGGCATAACATCTGATATTTCGTGATTGTTCCGTTTTGAGGTAATAAATTGATTATCATACTGGTGGAAACGATAACATGACATGTGTGAAGTAATAGAAGACATGAGGACGTGTTACAATGAGCAGTTTTGACTGTTATGCTGAGAGTTTTATGTTTTAGCTCTACATATCTGTACCGATTAATGGACTGCTAGGTCATTAAATATATTCTGCACAAAATCTGACACTGGCCTGTCAGGAGTGCTAATGGGAGCGAGTGTTTTGAAAGTCAAATGATTTATCATCTGGGAGCACGAATGTGCTCTGTAAATGTTATAGAACCTTTCCAGATTTAGACCCCAGACAGACAAAAAAGAAAAGAAAAAAAGAATATATGTCAGCTAGAAAAATCGTAGCCACTTATCCACGTATATTTATTGGACAGATTGGTCAGATGGGCTGTCCATTTTTTCAGTTTTTAATCAACATGTCTTTGTTTGATACTTTGGGTACATGTATGTGTTTCTAAGTCTTACAAGCTTAGTTTCTCCTCTCTCTCAGCAAAGAGTTTTCTTCACTTCTAAATGACTGGTGGAAGGTCCAGGTATCTACCTCTGTGGGCTCGTTAACACCATGAGGGACATGTGACTCATAGACACACCCCTTCATCCAATGGGCTGTTCAAGGTCAAATGGGCCATTGAAGTGACCGGAGTGGAGGTGTGGATGGGGGTCGTTGTGGATGGGGTCATTGTGGATGGAGGTTGTTGTGAGGTACATGTGTGTAACATCAGTGTAATGAGTGCGTCTGCTCTGTCAGATGTGTGTGATGGCATGCTCTCTGTGGAGACTAGCTTTTCCTGTTCCTTTGTTTTTAGACATAGAAATAAAACCAGTGTGACGAGAGCCAAAACTAATGTTTCTGCTCCACGGATTGACATTGTTGGACTTGCTGACCTGCTGGCCCCTGGAGCACTGCATCAGTCCAACAGAGAGAGAGAGAATGAGAGAGAGAGGGGGATGCAAAAGACACTTGTGAAGTGGTAAATTTGCCAGCTGTCCTCTGGCATGCTGCTGGCTTTACTTGCTATTCTATTAAAGAATACACCGGCAACCACTGTCCTGTGCAGAACCACAAGCTGTGTGTATGAGTGTTTGTCTGTGCACAGACAGGATGATGGACGTATAATCAGTGTTCACTATTGTGTGTGTGTGTGTGGGTGTGTGTGTCTGCCTTAATTCTAAATAACACCTGGGTCCCTGCTATTCCAAGATGAGCCCTAAGCCCTGAGATGAAATGCAGTCTAGCATGTCTGTACACACACACACACACACACACACACACACACACACACACACACACACACACACACACACACACAGAGCGTCTTCCTTGTGTTCACACATGCATAATGGCACACTGACACACTCTCATATATACAACCAGAGAAACAAAAAGTCTCCACCAGACATGTACACACAAAAGCACAGAGGCAGGTAGCCGGCCTGCCTGCCATGCCAAGTAGAGGATTACAGTGCAAATCAGAGGCTTACCTGGAGAGAGTGTAATATAAAAACAGACAATGCACCACGATGACTATCTGGATACACACTAGGAGGAATGATCAACATTTCATTGTGTGAGTAACATGGACACAACTGCTCCAAAGATGAGTTTCTAGATAGGGTATGTTTTCCATCATTGTAGTCATTCTACGGGAACTAACGGCGTATAAATTGCTACTACTCTAATGAATTTATATAATTCTTTGGTTTTGGTCTGATTCAACTAAAGTGCTGCTCATAATAGTCATATTATCTTTAATTGTGGACCGTTTCCAAAGGACAAACCGGTGAACAACAATTTTGTCATAGGAACAAATGTAAACCCAGACACTGTGCATATGCGTCAAATCAGAATCTAAATAAGAATCTGATTCATTGCCAAGTAGGTTTTCACTTACGAGGAATTTGTCTTGGTCATTTGTCTTGTCATATACACATTCAGCACAGATACTGAGGCTTCTGTACTGAACTGAAAATGCTGTCATGGCAAAACAGGAATGTGTTTTGGTTAGGCTGATGTTACACAGGACTCCATGTACTCTCTGAATACACAATATGTTTTATGCAGCTAAACAACAGCAAGGCAGAAATTATCATTTAAAGTCTGTGTAAAATAAAAAATAAATGTGTTTTGAGTTTGTCAGACCTAAGATGAAAGTGTAACCACCCCAGAAATTAGGTGTGAAAATCAGGTAAAAATGAATTCTCAGCTCCAGGACTGTGGGGGGCGGGTCGTCTGCAGCCGCTGAAGCTATGCCCACTCTCTCTCTGTCTGCTTGTCATCTCTGTTTTTTCTGTCTGTCTGTCTGTCTGTCTGTCTGTCTGTCTGTCTGTCTGTCTGTCTGTCTGTCTGTCTGTCTGTCTGTCTGTCTCTGTCACTCTTTCTTTCTTCTTTCTTTCTTCTTTCTCTTTCTTTTTCTTCTTCTTTCTTTCTTCTTTCTTTCTTTCTTTCTTGCTGTTACCGACACATTTAACTTCAGATCTTTTTCAAAAACTTTCAAAAACAGTTTGAACCTCTAACTCCACATTTCATTAATATATCGTTCAAAGTATTTGGCGTATTTTACCTTTTCAGCAACTATTTTCCAACATATTGAATGTGTTTTTGAAAGAGATCCCAGAATTGCCTTTACACAGACTTTAAGAGTTTGCTCAAGTATGCCATAACATTTCTTATACAAACACAGAACTGATCTGTGTGTTTGGTCTGTGCACCAGTGCAGTGGTACATGTCCAAAGGAAGTGAACACAGTAGTAACAGCAGAGATTTCAGTAGAACTGGTGAATTTGCTTGGAGAAGTTTTCTAATGAATAATGATCTGATATGTAGTCATGGGTGCCAAAGGCTCTCACAGTGTGAGAAATCCCTTGTGTACACATATAATGTGGTGTATAATGTATTTGTTGGTATGTCTGTCTGTATGTGGGAATAATTATGTATGAATTCAGAAATGCTCATTGTCTGCTTAGATTTTCATTTGTATTGATTTGCATGTGGACAGGACTTCCTTTGTGGGCAAGTTTTTCCTCACTCGAACCGAGGGTCTAAGGACAGAGGGTGTCATTCTCTGTACAGATTGTAAAGCTCTAGATGCCCGAGCCACCTTAGCTGGTTCCTCTCGATGCGGAGCAACGGTTCTCAGTGAAATTATGTCGAACCGAACTCCTCCCACGCCCGAGTTTTTGCCTCCGCAACCCCCGAGGCCGTGCTCCGCTTGGCATTACGATACCTGTCAGATGCTTCAGGAGTCCCACAGGACAAAAAGGTTCTGTAGGACTCCTTCTTCAGCTTGATGGAATCCCTCCCCGCCGGTGTCCACCAGCGGGTTCGAGCGCCGCCGCCACGACAAGCAGCGACCATCTTGCGGCTACAGCTCCGGTCAGCTGCCTCAACAATGGACGCACGGAACAAGGTCCACTCGGACTCAATGTCTCCGGACGTGAGTGAAGCTCTCCCGGAGGTTAGAGTTGAAGCTCAAACCCCTGCCAGACGTTCCCAGCAAACCTGCACAGAACGTTTGGGCCTGCCAGGTCAGACGGCCATCCTCCCCCACCATCGGTGATCAGTTGACAGCTCCGCCCCTCTCTTCAACCGAGTGTCCAAAACATGTGGCCGCAAGTCCGACGACACGACCACAAAGTTGAACTGTGGCCAAGGGCGTCCTGGTGCCAAGTGCACATATGGACACCCTTATGTTCGAAGATGGTGTTCATTATGGACAATCCATGACGAGCACAGAAGTCCAATAACAGAACACCGCTCAGGTTCAGATCAGGGGGGCTATTCCTCCCAATCACGCCCCTCCAGGTCTCACTGTCGAGGACGAGGCAGTCCCCAGAGGAAACGCTCTCCAGCACCCTCTCTAAAGACTCCAAAAGGGTGGGTACTCCGAACTGCCGTTCAGTGCATAGGCACAGACGTCAGTCAGGACCCTTCCCCCCACCCGAAGGCGAAGGGAGGCTACCCTCTCGTCCATGGGGTGAACCCCAACATACGTATGCGCCTATCGCGGGGGGCAACTTCAGAGTGGTTGAGCGTTCAACCCCTCTCAAGGAAAAAACTGCAAGCAAGCCCAACTATATTTAGCCGGTACCTCTCGACCTTGCGCACCAGCTCAGGCTCCTTCCCCGCCAGAGAGGTGATGTTCCACACGACATTCATGATATGACTAACATTAGAGAAGAATTTTGATGCATCTCAACATCACAGACTCTGATCAGTGTCTTCTTCTTGTGAAGCAGTGAACAACAACTAAAGTGAAGGAAGGAGGATGTGTGTGTTCCTCCAGTGTAGTTTCTTACATGCCAGGATTGGTCTGTTCGATACACTTTACTTAGCTATGTCTAAATGCTTGTTGGAAACTGTCACTGAGATATTCTGAAGAAAAGGCATCAGAAGAACAGATCTCATTTTGAGGACATCTTTCTCACACAGCTCTGTCAATATTACTCAAATAAACCATATGAGTTTGAGATTTGAATTACAACTAGAAAATTCCCACAGAATTTGAGAGTGACGACTGGGCTGTTGCCAGGGTTCTGTATTTAAAAAGCACACCTTAAATAGTAATTTTCAACATGTTTATTTAGACACAGAACAATTACCATGTCCAATTTTTAGTGGCTTAGTGGCTAATTATCCACTAAATCAGCATTAGCCACTAAGCCACTAAAAATTAAAAACATGGCAATTGATAACATGCTAATGATAATTGCTAGCGCGTCATGTTAGCAATTACCATGTCTTTAATTTTTAGTGGCTAATGTTAATTAGTATATTAGCATTTGCATTAATTTTAGCATTACCCGTTAATGTTACCAGTTAGCATGTCTTTATAGCTAGCGCTAACGCGCAAGCTTCTCTGCTGTCTTTGACGCGCTAACAATTAATATGAGCATGTTAGCATTAACATGTATTCTTAGTGACTGAAAATGAGTGGCTAGCATTAACGTGCTAGCAATTATTAATGCTATCATTATCATGTTAGCATTAGCATGTTAGCAATAGGCATGTATTTAATTCTTAGTGGCTAATAGTACTCAATAAGCATTAGCAGGTTACCATTACCAGGTTAGCATTTCCATGTTAATATTAACATGTATTTAATACTTAATGGCTAATGTTAATTGTTAACGCGCTAGCTGCTCTGCTCTCATTGTCTGTCATTTTAGACAGACAACGTGCTAGCAATTATCATTAGCACGTTATCTTCAGCATGTTAACATGAGCATGTATTTAATTCTTAGTGGCTAATGCTAATTGCTAGCACTGACACGCATGTTAGCATTAACATGTTAACAAGTAGCATGTATTTAATTCCTTGTGGCTAATATTATTAGCTTTAGCAGGTTAACATTAACATGTGTAACCCTCCCACCAATCGGCTCGTGATATATGGCGTACTATATGCACCTTTAACTCTCAATATGTTTCAATATGGTGGGAGATACATCTCAAAATAAATACTGTCTAGGGTAACGTATGACTCACACTCTCTATAAAGGCAGATGAGAGGCTAAGGTAAACTATGAATTTAAAGTCACACTCGCTGATAAAACAAGACAAACACAGCACATCCGTTTAACTTTGTATTATAAACGGAATAAAGAAGTGTTTAACATGTATCGAACATACTATGAAACGAAAAAAACACAACATAAACACTAAAATAAAACCCCCCTGAGTGCACTCTTTTGTTTAGTAAGTTTAGTTTAGTTATGCAAGCTTGCAATAATTATAGTTGGCGCGCTTAACGTTGGAGCTTGTGAGGAAACCCAGATCTGCTTCAGATACCTCCGATCATAGAAAAAAAAACCTTAGGCGTCCTCCTGAATTCCGGCACAGCTCACAGCAGCGCGGCACAGCACGGCGCGACCCTCCCCATCGGTGACAAAGCTCCTCCCGCTGCAGTCTCGTCCGCGAAGAGGCAGGGGCTGACGTCTCTCCCGAACAGCGACGAAGATGAGCTAGCTCCGGCTAGCTGGATTCACCAGACTAAAAACACACGGAAGCAACGACGAACTGTCCCATCAATCTCTTATGTCTTCAACAACTTAGTTGCTCAAACTTATGGTCGAAACCACACCCAAAAACGCTACACGCTGTTTTTCCCTCACGCGTCCCTCTCCCTTCTTTTCTCGTCTTCTCTCTACTCACATCTCGTGCGATCTCAGTATCACCCAAGGCATTAATCCCACCCCAAGGTCAGCAATCTTAAAGTAAACAATTATTACATTCTGTATTAGAAATTAAAAGTCTCAGCTCATTTTAAACAATATTCCCATATTTAAATGTAAAACCTCAACGTATACATTTTCAGTAACTCATAACTGAACAGAAGCTGAACATCTTATGAATAGTACCTCACAGTTTAAAGGAACAAATAACTGATATGAATCAGGTTATTACACATGTATTGTGTACAATGTACAATGATCATGTATTTAATTCTTAGTGGGTCATGTTAATTGCTAGCGCAGACGGCTAACAATTCGCATTAGCATTTTTGCATAAGCATATATTTAATTCTTAGTGGCTAATGCAAATTAACATTAGCATGTTAGCATTAACATATTAACAAGTAGCATGTATTTGGTTATTAGTGGCTAATGTTAATTGCTAGCGTTGATGTGCTAGCAATTACTAATTTTAGCACTGGTCGCTAATGTTAGCAGTTAGCATGTCTTTAGAGCCAGCGCTAACACGCTAGCTGCTCTGCTATCTCTGTCTGCCATTTTAGACTGACAAGTTCAAATTAAGCCAATAACTGCTAAAATGGCCGCCACTGGGCTTCTGCACCTATTGTCAGTTGGAACGCCAGTTGGAAAACGATAAGTGAAGAAATGTGTCCTTAAGAGCAATTCAGAGAAAGCTTACTTTTGCTTTCCTCCAGAAAATTTCACGCTTTTTTAACATGGGAGTATATGAGGCTGTGGAGGGGAGTAGGATCGACTACTCCCCTCCACAGCCTCATATACTTAACACGTAGCAAGCCAAAACTACAGTCCCTGACAAAAGTCTTGTCACTTATCCATTTTGTAGAAACAACGGCTTATAATGTGACTTATAATCAATCCATTGGTTTTAGAAATGGCTCATATGAAAGCTAAAACCCTCCCAAATTATGTTTAATGTACTAAAATAAATTTGCTTCACAGAAGAAAGATTGATTATTCAATGAACACAGAAAGATCAGATTTTGGCAAGACAATAGTTTTGTCGCCTACAGAGAATAATGCAAAAATTGAACAAATAATTTACTTTAAATACAAAAATATTTTGCATAACATCAGTGAATTAAGTAGTGGTGCTGTGAGATCCATATTTAATATCTTGTATGACTTCCATGAGCTTGAAGGACTGCATCCATGCGGTTCAGCAATGATTCATACAATTTATTGATGAAGTCATCAGAAATAGCAAAGAAAGCAGTCTTACATGCCTCCCAGAGTTCATCAAGATTATTTGGTTTCGTCTTCCATGCTTCCTCTTTCATTCTACCCTAGACATGCTCGATGTTCAAGTCTGGTGACTGGGCTGGCCGGTCCTGAAGCACCTCGATCTTCTTTGCCTTGAGGAACTTTGATAGTGAGATGGAAGTATGTGATGGAGCACCATCCTGCTGCAAAATATGACCCCTTTTATGGTTGGGAATGTAAGAGGTAGCTAATACTTCTTGATATTTTAGGCTATTGATATTGCCTACCACCCTGCAAATCTCTCACACACCCCCATGATTTTTCCACCACAAACTTAACTGTTTTCTGGGGAAATCTCAGGTCCATGCGGGCTCTACTAAGTCTCCTGCAATATTTGCGGTGGCTGTGATGTAATTTAACTGAAGATTCATCTAAAAAATCCACCTTCTGCCACTTTTCCAGTGTCCATCCTCTAAGCAAACGGTCCTCCCAAGCAGTTGTCTTGCGGGGTCTGCCAGACCTGGGCTTGTCAAAAACATCTCCAGTCTTTTCAAATCTTTTTCTTATTCTTTGTACTTGACACTGAGACACATTGAAGGAGATAGCCATCTCAGCAGTGGATCTGGTCTTCAGCCTCTTGATAATCAACGCTTTGGCCTCAGGGTGAATCTTAGGCATGTTGTCAGAGGTCAAGTTGCAGTTGATGTGAAGTTCCGATGTGCTGGGGTTCTTTTAATACACACCTACTAACTAACTGATCACTTATTGATCACAGGTGAGGCTGTAATCTGACATGACAAGGCGACAAGACTTTTGTCTTTGCAAAAACTGACTCATTGGGCTTTACCAAGCTGTGAACGTTAGCCATTTCTTCAAATTAGCCATTTCTTGTTAAAAAAAATTAATAAGAAATATATTTATGGGGCACTTAAGGTCAACTTGTACCTAAGCGACAAGACTTTTGTCAGGGACTGTATAACAGAGACAGCTTCAACAGTGTTCACTGTGACCACGTCAAATTTTCCTACGTTTTGATGGTATAATCATGTCTGTAGCTGTGCATTTGTGGCCACCATAGTCAAAAACGTTCTATTTTTTCACTGATTGTTTTGTCATCTTCACACTCTAACTGATGATGTCATAACTCTAGGAAACCACATACACACTCATTATAAACGCAGAATTTGAGTACAGACCTGCTCAACTTTGAGCCTGGATAGTTTAAAAACGGTAAAAGTTAAATACGAGTTTAATAGTTGAAGAGTTTGTGTGCAATTTGAAATTTAAATGAAGTCTGTAGTAGTAGTAGAAATTGTTGAAATTGTAGAATGTTTGTAGAAGTTTTGTAGAATGATTTGAAGATTGTGTAATGCATTTTAATAGGAAAAATATTTGCAGAAAAAGTTGAATAATTTGTAGAATATTAATAGTAGAATGTAGAAAAGTAATAGCAGGAGTGGCATGAATGTGCTGAATGTCGTGATATAATTTTTATTTCTGTAATACAACATTTGTGGAAGTAGGTGAGAGCTGTTAAGAAGAGTTTTAAGTCTTTTATTTTGAAGGGACTCTTATTTTGAAGCAAGTCTTTTGTCTTCTGTGTTTCAATCTGTGTCTGTGTCCCCTGCCTCTCTGCCTGTGTGTGTGTGTGTGTGTCTGTGTTACTGTGTGTGTGTGTCTGTGTTACTGTTTGTGTGTGTGTGTGCAGGCGCGCAGATAGGTTTGAGAAACTGGGGGGGACGAAGCTGCCCCCAATGCCGCTGTGTCATGACACACCTGACACACCCACTATTTGCGCCCCTGTGTGTGTGTCTGTGTCTGTGTGTGTGCGTGTGTGTGTGTTTGTGTGTGTGCGTGTGCTAACGCTCTGCTATCTCTGTCTGCCATTTTAGACTGACAAGTCAAATTAAGCCAATAACTGCTAAAATGGCCACTGGGCTTCTGCACCTGTTGTCAGTTGGAACGCCAGTTGGAAATCCTGACAGAGAGAGAGAGAAAATGCTAAGACCACCCCTCGAAGAGGAGGGATCTCTGGCCAAACCGAATTTCCAATCATTGAACCGAAATCACTGGAAGCATCCTGTACCCTTCCTGAACGTCTACATATTTGTTTTGTGTCGATAAGTGAAGAAATGTGCCTTTAAGAGAAATTCAGAGAAAGGTTACTTCTGCTTTCCTCCAGAAAATTTCCCGCCTTTTTAACATAGCAGTCTATGGGCTGTGGATGGGGGATTGCTGCCGCATCTTTGCATTTCCCGCCAAAACGATATATCTGACAGTTTTAGCAGGCGAATGTGAGTGAGACGACAAATTTTCCTGTGAAAGAGCAATATTAGAGAGACAGAGGACAGTGACAGGAACAGGGAGGCTGAAAGCATGGCCTCTTGCTGATTTCCTTTAACCCAACTCTGGAAAGAACAAATGTGTGTGTGTGTGTGTGTGTTTATGACAGTATTGTGCCACCTACTGCTGTGATGCTGCATTTTAAACAGAAGCACCATCAATAAGTAATGACAGTCCCAGCATATGGTATAATGAACACACACACACACACACATACTGGTTTCCATATTTCATGGGGACCCAGTTTTTGATCATCACATCTGGGGACCACCCTTTCTAGAGGCTCTACAAGTGTGAAAAAAATTAGGTAAAGCAGGCATTGGTTAGTGAGCCTAAACACGCCTTCAAATCTTTGAAAAGACGATGGTACTGGTTTGGGCCACGCTTTATGGGGACTTCCTGTCAAAACGAGTTTCTAGGTTTACAGGGGACAACTTTTGCATAAATTTGCATACTTCACACAGATTTATATTTTAATAGTGGGAACCTAGTGGGGACCTATTTTTTAATATTTAAATGGCAAATGTAATTAATTCTCCAACATGTTGCACTTGATGCAACATGTTGGAGAATTGAAAAAAGATGCAATTAAACCACAACACATAATGTCGAGTTTCACATCTACTGTAGCAGCACCTAAAATCATGCAGAATCCCTGACACCATAGGTTTGGTTTAATAGCTGTGCGAAGGCAGAACAGAGCAGGCTCTCTAGAAGGTAGTTAAGACAGCAGGGAAGATTGGACAGAATTACCGGACATTTACACCATTTCCATGACCAGAATTGATCAGGGATTCCATACAACGCTGTTTCAGTGTCCCAGTGATCACTGGAAGAGAAGTTTTGGCTCCATCCTCATAAATTTAGATTGTGTCTGGTCTTGTTAGCCCAAAATAACCAATGCCAAGTGACATGATTTGCCTGTTAAGGACTTTGCTACTACTCAGTCAACGCATAACACCACCCCACCTAGAAATCAAACTGGTTTGACCTGCACAATATACTTTATTGAAAAAGTAAAATTGTTTGCAGACGCAATGTTATGACGATAACATTATGTGTACACATTCATACACAAGTTTTAAGTCATAAAAACTGAAAGAAATAACTGCCTGACTGGCTTCATAAAATGAATTAAATTTAAACTTAAGAACATTTTGCTGAACACAAAAAACACTACTAACTAAAACAAGAACTCCCAAGGATAGAACTGAGTGTCAACTTTACTGTTGAGGGTGCATTTTCCTCTTTAATGCTGTAATTCTATTGTAGACATAGAACTTCAAATTCTGCCAGTTTCGGTTATGGAGACTTTCAGCTTCAGCTCTTAAACATTTCTCACAATTCGTCTTTGATGGTACTGTAGAAGACCGAATGAATTGAAACATTTGTCTCTCTACTGCCCTGATCTCTGCTGCCTGCCAGGGTCTTCGTTTTTGTGGCGCTTTACCTGCAAGGAAGGAGACAAAAATAAAAGTTTCAGTAATATTATAAGGGAGAAGCTCCCAGTACAAGTGAAATTATGACGCTGATCAGAGGCATCTGTTTTCAATGGTTTACAGCGGACATAAACCTACATGTATGCCACCACTTGTGATCAGATGCCATTCTAGGCCAGAGGGAAGACCCTTCAAAAGTGCTTTGGTTTTTAAGATACTCAACCTTATCTGAATGACATCATCATTTCCTACTGTCCTACCAGAGCTCCCAGGATGCAGTTCTGTTAGTGACTCCCAGTATCTTTAAAAACAGACAGAAGGTAGAGCCTTCAGTTAACAGGCTTTACTTTAAAACCAGCTCTCTCCATGGGTCATAACCACTGTATAGCTACGCTGCTATAGGCTTACACTGCTGGCAGTGGCGTGCACTCAGGTTAGGCAGTGCCTCACCTAGGCTGTAAGGAAAAATTTAATAAATTTAATCAAAGGTTTGATTATTTTTTTAATTTCAGATAACTTTACTACAGGTTTAAACATGTCAGCATTTGGTGATTTTCATAGTCTAATAAAAGCGACTCAGAGCTAGCCTCTGGCCAGGCAGCGGTTGCACAAGCCACTCAGTCTTGTATTTCTGAGTAAAGGCAGAGCTCCTCTGCCTCTTCTTCCCATACGGTGGTATGTGGCTGTTTGCGCAGGTGCAGGTTGTTCCAACATAGACTTAACGTATGCCAAAAAGCACTGCATTAAGTCTGAGTGGCACTTACATTCACATTGCTTTCGTGAACTGTCAACACACAGACGTACCCCCTCACACTTTAGCGGATAATTCAACACACCATGTCACCATCCTTTATGGGGACAAAGCATGTCTGGATTGTATTTAACACTATTGTATTCAACACTAATCGTAACACAAAACGTGCACTGTGGGGACGTCGTAAATGTGCCAGATTACAGCCATAATTGGGCCCAGGGAAACTATTCAGAAAGGTTGACATTTATCTTAAAAGTCCCTTTATCTTTTGCCTCACTGAGGCATTAGACTTAACTGTGAGTAGACCTGATTGACAATATACTACCCCTAGAAATGAGCCTACTTGCTTTTTTTAGTTGCTCAACTCAAACTTACAGAGACTGTAAAAGTAAACATCAAGTGATGAAGGTTCATGTACCTGTTGAGGTGTCTCCTGTGGGCAAGAAGCTTCTTCCATGCCTTTCTCACACATGACCGCAGGATGGGAGCTTGTTGCACGATGAGTATCCGTGGCACACAATGTCATCTGCAATGATTTGGAAGGAAAAGACAATGTAAGGATGAAGACCTTCAGGTCAATGTAATGTCAACACAGCATAATACTCAAGTAGATAAATACATGTCCTAAAGGATCTTAAAACATAAATACTTGCCAAAACACCAGACTTGAGGAAAAGAAATCTCCAAATTGTACTGAAATATTTCAGACCAATAAGTCAAGCTGTGTTTGCTGTCACACATCTTCAATACAACAAGCTTAATGGGGACATTTGTACACACCATGTCACCATCCTTTATGGGGACAAAGCATGTCTGGATTGTATTTAACACTATTGTATTCAACACTAATCGTAACACAAAACGTGCACTGTGGGGACGTCGTAAATGTGCCAGATTACAGCCATAATTGGGCCCAGGGAAACTATTCAGAAAGGTTGACATTTATCTTAAAAGTCCCTTTATCTTTTGCCTCACTGAGGCATTAGACTTAACTGTGAGTAGACCTGATTGACAATACACTACCCCTAGAAATGAGCCTACTTGCTTTTTTTAGTTGCTCAACTCAAACTTACAGAGACTGTAAAAGTAAACATCAAGTGATGAAGGTTCATGTACCTGTTGAGGCGTCTCCTGTGGGCAAGAAGCTTCTTCCATGCCTTTCTCACACATGACTGCAGGATGGGAGCTTGTTGCAAGATGAGTATCCGTTGCACACAATGTCATCTGCAATGATTTGGAAGGAAAAGACAATGTAAGGATGAAGACCTTTAGGTCAATGTAATGTCAACACAGCATAATACTCAAGTAGATAAATACATGTCCTAAAGGATCTCAAAACATAAATACTTGCCAAAACACCAGACTTGAGGAAAAGAAATCTCCAAATTGTACTGAAATATTTCAGACCAATAAGTCAAGCTGTGTTTGCTGTCACACATCTTCAATACAACAAGCTTAATGGGGACATTTGTACACACCATGTCACCATCCTTTATGGGGACAAAGCATGTCTGGATTGTATTTAACACTATTGTATTCAACACTAATCGTAACACAAAACGTGCACTGTGGGGACGTCGTAAATGTGCCAGATTACAGCCATAATTGGGCCCAGGGAAACTATTCAGAAAGGTTGACATTTATCTTAAAAGTCCCTTTATCTTTTGCCTCATTGAGGCATTAGACTTAACTGTGAGTAGACCTGATTGACAATATACTACCCCTAGAAATGAGCCTACTTGCTTTTTTTAGTTGCTCAACTCAAACTTACAGAGACTGTAAAAGTAAACATCAAGTGATGAAGGTTCATGTACCTGTTGAGGCGTCTCCTGTGGGCAAGAAGCTTCTTCCATGCCTTTCTCACACATGACCGCAGGATGGGAGCTTGTTGCACGATGAGTATCCGTGGCACACAATGTCATCTGCAATGATTTGGAAGGAAAAGACAATGTAAGGATGAAGACCTTTAGGTCAATGTAATGTCAACACAGCATAATACTCAAGTAGATAAATACATGTCCTAAAGGATCTCAAAACATAAATACTTGCCAAAACACCAGACTTGAGGAAAAGAAATCTCCAAATTGTACTGAAATATTTCAGACCAATAAGTCAAGCTGTGTTTGCTGTCACACATCTTCAATACAACAAGCTTAATGGGGACATTTGTACACACCATGTCACCATCCTTTATGGGGACAAAGCATGTCTGGATTGTATTTAACACTATTGTATTCAACACTAATCGTAACACAAAACGTGCACTGTGGGGACGTCGTAAATGTGCCAGATTACAGCCATAATTGGGCCCAGGGAAACTATTCAGAAAGGTTGACATTGATCTTAAAAGTCCCTTTATCTTTTGCCTCACTGAGGCATTAGACTTAACTGTGAGTAGACCTGATTGACAATAAACTACCCCTAGAAATGAGCCTACTTGCTTTTTTTAGTTGCTCAACTCAAACACAGAGACTGTAAAAGTAAACATCAAGTGATGAAGGTTCATGTACCTGTTGAGGCGTCTCCTGTGGGCAAGAAGCTTCTTCCATGCCTTTCTCACACATGACCGCAGGATGGGAGCTTGTTGCAAGATGAGTATCCGTTGCACACAATGTCATCTGCAATGATTTGGAAGGAAAAGACAATGTAAGGATGAAGACCTTTAGGTCAATGTAATGTCAACACAGCATAATACTCAAGTAGATAAATACATGTCCTAAAGGATCTCAAAACAGAAATATTTGCCAAAACACCAGACTTGAGAGGAAAAGAAATCTCCAAATTGTACTGAAATATTTCAGACCAATAAGTCAAGCTGTGTTTGCTGTCACACATCTTCAATACAACAAGCTTAATGGGGACATTTGTACACACCATGTCACCATCCTTTATGGGGACAAAGCATGTCTGGATTGTATTTAACACTATTGTATTCAACACTAATCGTAACACAAAACGTGCACTGTGGGGACGTCGTAAATGTGCCAGATTACAGCCATAATTGGGCCCAGGGAAACTATTCAGAAAGGTTGACATTTATCTTAAAAGTCCCTTTATCTTTTGCCTCATTGAGGCATTAGACTTAACTGTGAGTAGACCTGATTGACAATATACTACCCCTAGAAATGAGCCTACTTGCTTTTTTTAGTTGCTCAACTCAAACTTACAGAGACTGTAAAAGTAAACATCAAGTGATGAAGGTTCATGTACCTGTTGAGGCGTCTCCTGTGGGCAAGAAGCTTCTTCCATGCCTTTCTCACACATGACCGCAGGATGGGAGCTTGTTGCAAGATGAGTATCCGTTGCACACAATGTCATCTGCAATGATTTGGAAGGAAAAGACAATGTAAGGATGAAGACCTTTAGGTCAATGTAATGTCAACACAGCATAATACTCAAGTAGATAAATACATGTCCTAAAGGATCTTAAAACATAAATACTTGCCAAAACACCAGACTTGAGGAAAAGAAATCTCCAAATTGTACTGAAATATTTCAGACCAATAAGTCAAGCTGTGTTTGCTGTCACACATCTTCAATACAACAAGCTTAATGGGGACATTTGTACACACCATGTCACCATCCTTTATGGGGACAAAGCATGTCTGGATTGTATTTAACACTATTGTATTCAACACTAATCGTAACACAAAACGTGCACTGTGGGGACGTCGTAAATGTGCCAGATTACAGCCATAATTGGGCCCAGGGAAACTATTCAGAAAGGTTGACATTTATCTTAAAAGTCCCTTTATCTTTTGCCTCACTGAGGCATTAGACTTAACTGTGAGTAGACCTGATTGACAATACACTACCCCTAGAAATGAGCCTACTTGCTTTTTTTAGTTGCTCAACTCAAACTTACAGAGACTGTAAAAGTAAACATCAAGTGATGAAGGTTCATGTACCTGTTGAGGCGTCTCCTGTGGGCAAGAAGCTTCTTCCATGCCTTTCTCACACATGACCGCAGGATGGGAGCTTGTTGCACGATGAGTATCCGTGGCACACAATGTCATCTGCAATGATTTGGAAGGAAAAGACAATGTAAGGATGAAGACCTTTAGGTCAATGTAATGTCAACACAGCATGATATACAACAATACGTTACCTCTATGATGAGTGATATTCTGTTCTAAACTTCCAAAACATGTGAAAACACTAATGATGACACCTTCACACACACATTATTCTAAGACTTAAACTCTACACATTTATATACTGTGCAGTCATCTGACATACCTGCATTCGCCATGGGCAGTCATCGCCTCCATAGTCATAAGTGATTTCTTCACCGTCCTTTATGTCTTTTAGAGCAAAAAGACATAAGTGGGGTTTTCCCTCCACCTCGATTTTTTTCATTCGACAATTTGGATGTCTGTGTTCATCATTCACTAGACGGCCAAATGAACCATCTTCTCTGGATGCATCAATACTTAAAATGGACAAGAGAAAGAGGAAAATAAAAACAATTTCACTTAACAATGTCTTTCCCAGGTCCTGTGCAAAATATGTTTTCATTTTGCCATATTTAAACATTGATTGGTACAGGGTATATAAAGGAATATACCAGAGATGAGGTAGAATTTTAAATCTTACCACCATGCTCTCCCTCTCCACTTGAAGAGAAAGAAAAACGCAGCACATGACGGGTGATAAACTTTTCTCCTTCTCTCGGCTTCAACATCATCTATCAAATCACCCCTGTACTCAACCACAAAGTCTCCTTTGCAGAATAAATCTACTGCAAAAAACCACGTCCTGCAAGAAAAAATAAACGAAATTTTGATCAAAACAAAACAGCAAATCATATACTACAACCCTCCTTCCTCTTTTTTAATGGACAAATAAGAGACATCAAATGGTTGTAAGATGGTGGAGCTTCCGGGTTCAAGCGAGGACCAAGGAGAGTGTAATTTAAAGATTATATGTGTTTGTTCATATCTGTGTATAGCATCTTTGGGTTTCTTGAAAGGTGCTATTTAAATTCAAGTTATCATCATCAAGACATCATCTTACCTTTCACTGCATTGATGAATTTCACATCCAGTTTCTGTGTTTTGTCGATTTTTAAACCAACATGGTGACAGGCATCTTTAAGAGGACTGAGCCTGGGCGGCATGTCAAACTGAAGAGCAATGTATAAAAAAGGACACAGCTATGTTACAATAAAAATACATAAACTGTATTTTTAACTCTGCTATTCCAACTCAATTTCTGTCCAGCCTAAATCAAAGACATAAAATGGTGACTTTTGTTAACTAGTGAAATAAAAGGACAAACTTAAAAAGGATATTCTTCTGCATATAGTGTACTTAAGGGCATTTGTAACTCATACAACCCCACTTCAAAAAAGCTAAACTATCCCTTTAAGTTGAAACATAAATAATTCTTCTCAAGCACTGGTCCCTTTACTTAACATATAGCTTACTTTTTCTTGTCTTCTATGATATATTCTTGTACAAAATCATTGGGTGTGGTGGAGTGTTCCCCGAGGACCAGGGTTGACACTGCTGTAGCCCACGAAAGCATAAAGTCACAGTATGATGTCCACGTGCACGGCTAGCCACATTGCTAGATCCAGAGCAATTATTACACCCTCCTCAACACGCATTTAACACGGTGTAACGTCAACTTCACACTCTCTATATGACTTCTAAGATTATACGTTTACTCTTCTACATGTGTGCTGACTTTTATATCAACTGAATCCACCCTGGTACCCGAAAACTTCGACAACTGCTACCTGACTTGAGCACGGTTGCTAATATGCTAACGCTAATTTTACTGGCTAATAGCCTTCAAACAAAAAGACGATCGTTTGAATAAATAAACAAATAGAAATCGGTATATTTCAATAAACTGTTTAATACTTACTGAAAACGCCGCTGTCCACACTTGGTAATGCCAGATACGTGATGTCGGGGCTTCTTGTCTGCATCAGGGATGGTGCGTCAAGTTCAGGTCGTCGAGTCACTGAGCAGTGAGCCGCTGCGCTTACGCATTACCTACTTACCCAGGCGGAAGAAAAAGTAGTTCCCACCAATCGCGTATCAGTTAGACAACATCTCAGTAGTTTAGTTACTTCCCACTGTATTCCTGTTAATAATATACATTACCTCAAATGACTAAAGTATCAAAAGTATCGATATTTTGATTTTAAAATCTATTTTAGAGCATAAAGATCTGGTATTGGATGTATCGACATTTCAGTATCGATTCGCACATCACTACCGCACATCACTAGAACACAGTGTCAGGTGTTCATGCTCGAAACAGACGTATCTGGCAGGTCCTGGCCCTTCGGTGCTACATGCACTATCCAGGTGCAGAGAGAGAAAATGTGAAGCTTTAAGTGGCGCTAAGCACTGTTGGAGTTGTTCAAATTAATAAATATGAAATCATTACATGCTTCAACAAATAGCATTCAGCTTGGAGTATCTCTAACATTGTATGTATATATATATATATATATATATATATATATATATATATATATATATATATATATATATATATATATATATATATATATATATATATAAAAACAGGCAATAATGGCTCTAATAGACATGCTGCCGCAAGATAGCAGTTTGCCCTTGTTTGTCCAGTGCATCTCCACATAAACACGCAGATTGTTCAGATTTTACGTGATTTAAAAGCAATCAAGTTGGTGCCAACCTATAATCTAGGTGTAGACCTGAATAACAAGTTGGACTGGTCCCTTAACATTACATTACATTACATTGCATTTAGCAGACGCTTTTATCCAAAGCGACTTACAGAGGAGGACATAAGCTGAAAGGTGTAAAGGAGCACAGAGTAGTTGTCAGTTTTGTTAGTTTTAGGCAAGGAAGCATTCTGGACAGAGAAAGGTTTTTTAAAGGTAGAAAGGGATGTTGCAGTTCTTGCAGCCGTTGGTAGGTCATTCCACCATTTGGGGACGACCACAGAGAAGAGTTTAGAGTGACCTCGCTTTGTGAGAGGCGATGGTACAACTAGACGGTTTGAATGAGCGGAGCGTAACGCCCTGGTCGGGACGTGAGCCTTGAGTAAGACGCTAAGATAGCCAGGGGCAGATCCTGAAATGGTTTTGTGGGCTAGCGTCAGGGCTTTGTGTTTAACTCTGGCTGCTACAGGCAGCCAGTGCAGGTCGCTAAAGAGTGGGGTGACGTGTGACTTTTTGGGTTGGTTGAAAACCAGTCGCGCTGCAGCATTCTGGACCATTTGCAAAGATTTGATTGCACAAGCAGGTAGGCCGGACAGGAGCGAGTTGCAAAAATCGAGGTGGGAGGTGACTGTGGCCTGTATCAGGAGCTGAGCGGAATATTGGGTGAGGTATGGTCTGATTTTTTTACTGTTGTACAGAGCATAGCGACATGACCTTGCTACGGAGGAAATGTGCTCAGAGAAAGAGAGACGATCATCTAGTACCACGCCCAGGTTTTTAGCAGCATGGTTAGGGGTAATAGTGACAGTGCCAATTTTTAGAATAGAATAGATAGAATAGAATAGAATAGAATAGAATAGATCTTTATTGTCATTGTCACAGGTACAACGAGATTAAAAGTGCTTCTAGCCAGTGCAATAAAATCCTAGCATTAAAGTGACCAGTGGGGTTAAAAATAACTAGAATAAATAAGAATAAAAATACCTGAGACATTAAAAATGTACTAAAATAAAATTAACATATGCTAAAATCAAAATAAATACTAAAAATGCTAAGAGGAGCATACACCCATAACGTAAAACATTAAAACATTGTGTACATCATTTTTTAGCAGCATTCACCGTGGCTATTGCAGTCGGATAAAAACTGTGTTTGAGTCTATTTGTTCTAGCACCAATTGCTCTGTATCTTCTGCCTGAAGGCAGCATTTTAAACAGGGGGTGACCAGGGTGTGAAGTGTCCCTTATGATGTTGTGGGCTTTTTTAAGACAAAAGGATCTATGTAGGTCTTCCAGTGCTGGGAGAGGGCAGCCGACAGTCCTTTGGGCGGTGTTGATGACCCTCTGGAGCGTTTTTCTCTGAGCCACTGTACTGCAGTAGGTAAGTATGCTTTCAATTGAGGCACGGTAGAAGGACACCAGCAGTCTTTGTGTGATGTTATTCCTCCTGAGTATTCTCAGGAAGTACAGTCTCTGCTGGGCCTTCTCTAGTAGCTCAGAGGTGTTCACGCTCCAGGAAAGACAGCGGTGGGACAACGGTCTTCTTCCTCCTGTAGTCTATTATGAGTTATTTTGTTTTTGTAGTATTGAGAAGAAGGTTGTTGGCTGTGCTCCAAGCCAACAGCCGCTCCACCTCTTCTCTATATGCGGACTCATCCCCCCCGGATATGAGCCCCACCACTGTGGTGTCGTCTGCAAACTTCACAATGGTGTTGCTGTGATGGACAGGGGTGCAATCATGTGTGTAGAGGGAGTAAAGCAGGGGACTCAACACACAGCCCTGGGGGGAGCCAGTGCTAAGGCTAAGGGCCGTGGATGTATGCTGACTGACTCTCTGTCTGCGTCCTGAGAGGAAGCTGCTGATCCACCTGCATGTGGCCTCAGGGAGCCCAAGGTCCCTCAGCTTGACCACCAGCTTGTGTGGCAGGATGGTGTTGAATGCCGAGCTGTAGTCCACGAAGAGCATCCGCACGTAGCTCCCCTGCTGCTCCAGGTGTGAAAGTGCAGCATGGAGTGCTGTTGCCACTGCGTCTCCCGTGGATCTGTTCGCTCTGTAGGCAAACTGGTTGGAGTCATGGGTGGGGGGCAGGGCTGCTGTGATGTGACTGCGAACCAGTTTCTCGAAGCACTTCATGACCACTGGAGTGAGTGCCACTGGTCTGTAGTCGTTGAGGCTGGTGATGTGTGGCTTTTTAGGCAGGGGGACTATGGTGGAGGACTTCAGGCAGGGTGGAACAGAGGACTGGGCCAGGGATCGGTTGAAGATCCTCGTGAAGACTCCAGCCAGCTGGTTTGCACACTCCCTCAGCACTCGTCCTGGGACGCCATCCGGACCAGCCGCCTTCCTTGGATTCACCGCCCGCAGGGTGCGTCTCACTTCCTGTTCCACAAGAGTGAGGGTTGTGCTGCTGTGAGCTGTGTGGTGTGGTGGTGGTACATCTGGTGCTGTGACCTCGAACCGAGCAAAGAAGACGTTCAGCTCCTCTGCCAACGCAAGGTCACCTTCAGCAGCTCCACGGTTGGTCTTGTAGTTGGTGAGCTGCTGGACGCCCCGCCACACCTGCCAGCTGTTGTTACTGTCCAGGTGGTTCTCGATCCTCCTCCTGTAGTCTGCTTTGGCCTCTCTGATGCCTCTCTTCAGGTTGGCTCGGGCTGTGCTGTAGAGGTCCCGGTTGCCAGACCTGAAGGCCGTGTTCCTTTCCCTCAGTAGCTTCTTGACCTTAAGTTGATGTCATGGCGGATTGACTCATGGGCAGGGATGACCAGGAGTTTGTTTTTTGACAGATTAAGCTGTAGATGGTGGTCTTTCATCCAGGTTAACAAATCAAAAAGACAGGCGGAGATGCGTGCGGAGACCGTGGTGTCGTCCAGCTGGAACGACAGGTATAGCTGTGTGTCATCGGCATAGCAGTGGTAGGAGAAGCCGTGTGAGCGGATAACATGGGACAACGAGGTGGTGTAGATGGCAAACAGAAGGGGGCCCAGCATAGACCCCTGCAGCACCCCCGTGGAGAGGGTATGAGTCGATGACAGATGACCTTGCCAAGACACATTAAAGGAGCGTCCAGCGAGGTAGGACTCGAGCCAGGAGTGGGCAGAGCCTGTAATGCCCATGTTAGCGAGTGTGGTTAGGAGCATGTCGTGATTGACTGTATCGAAGGCAGCCGATAAGTCAAGAAGGATAAGTACGGACGATTGCCCTCGTGTTTTGGCTGTTTTTAGGGCTTCTGTGACAGAGAGTAGAGCTGTCTCAGTAGAGTGGCCACTTCTGAAACCCAACTGATTTGGGTCAAGTAGGTGGGGATGGGTGAGGAAGGCAGTGATTTGTTTGGAGACCGCCCTCTCAATGGTTTTTGAGAGGAAGGAAAGGAGTGACACCGGCCGGTAATTTTCAACCAGGGCGGCGTTAAGCGTAGACTTTTTTAGCAGTGGTGTAACTCTGGTATGTTTGAAGGCAGCTGGAAATACGCCTGAGGACATTGAGGCATTAATCACGGATGTAATCGGTGTGACTTTTCCCATCAGGGGTCGCCACAGCGAATTAATTGCCTCCATCTAACCCTGTCTTCTGCATCCTCTTCTCTAGCACCAACTACCTTCATGTCCTCTTTCACTACATCCATAAACCTCCACTTTGGTCTTCCTCTAGGCCTCCTGTCTGGCAGTTCAAAACTCAGCATCCGTCTACCAATATATTCACTATCTCTCCTCTGGACTTGTCCGAACCATCTCAGTCTGGCCTCTCTGACTTTATCTTCAAAACCTCTAGCATGTGCTGTCCCCTCTGATGTACTCATTCCTGATCCTATCCATCTTGGTCACTCCCAAAGAGAACCTCAGCATCTTCATCTCTGCTACCTCCAGCTCTGCCTCCTGTCTTTTCCTCAGTGGCACTGTCTCTAGACCAAACAACATCGCTGGTCTCACCTTTCCTTTCATTTTAGCTGAAACTCTTCTATCACACATCACACCTGACACTTTTATCCACCTGTTCCAACCTGCCTGCACACGCTTCTTCACCTCTTTTCCACACTCTCCATTGCTCTGACCCTAAATACTTAAAATCCTTCACCTTCTTTATCTATTCTCCCTGTAACCTCACTCTTCAACAGTCACCTCTCCTGCTCTTCGTTCTCTCTCATTTTCCTCATTCATCAACTCTTCAGAGTACTCTTTCCATCTTCCCATAACACTACTCGTACCTGTCAGTACATTTCCATCCCTATCCTTAATTATCCTAGACTGCTGCACGTCCTTCCCATCTCTATCTCTCTGCCTTGCCAACCTGTATAGATCAGTCTCTCCTTACTATCCAACCTAGCATACAAGTCATCGTAAGCCCCTTGTTTGGCCTTTGCCACCTCTCACCTTATGCTGCATCTCCCTGTACTCCTGTTTACTCTCATCAGTCCTCTCAGTGTCCCACTTCTTCTTAGCTAACCTCTTTCTCCGTACACAGTCCTTCACCTCCTCATTCTACCACCAAGTCTCCTTATCTACTTTCCTTCCTACCTGTCTCCCTGATCACATTAGTTGTAGTTGTCCAGTCGTTTGGAAGCACCTCCTGACCACCCAGAGCCTGTCTCTACTCCTTCCTAAAAGTCATGAAACACTACTTTTTTAGCTTTCGTCCTCTGCTCTGCCTTTGCCCGCTTTATTTTCCTCATCACCAGCATCATCCTACACACCACCATCCTATGCTGTCTGGCTACACTTTCACCTACCACTACTTTGCAGTCACTGATCTCCTTCCGATTACACCGTCTACACAAGGTGTACTGTAGTCTACCTCTGTGCTCCTACCTCCACTCTTATAGGTCACCCTATGTTCCTGCCTCTTCTGAAAGAAAGTATTCACTACAGCCCTTTCCATCCTTTTTGCAAAATAAACCACCATCTGTCCTTTTGCGTTCCTCTCCTGGATACCAAACCTGCCCATCACCTCCTCATCATCTCTGTTTCCTGCACCAACATGTCCATTAAAGTCTGCACCAATGACAACTCTCTCACTTCTAGGGACTTCATCGAGGTCCAACCAGAATTTCTCCTTCTGCTCCAGCCATTATTATGGTTGTGTAATTTATTATAATTTCTCATAATCAAAGATAATGGTTCCATTGCAAGCATCTTTAACTCATGTTTTATTCAGTCTGTCTATGAGTTAGGCAATCTTTTTACGAAAGATGACACTACGCCTGTAGTTGGCCTATGTATTGAAAATGACACAGGCTTCAGTCTGAACATCACTGATGAAACACAAACTAAAAAGATTATTGGTTCTTTAAAAAGTTCTAAAAGTAAAGACGCTTTTCAGATGGACAGTATGCTCATAAAGCAACATCTGAACAATCTAACACTCCCAATCACACACTTAATCAATCTCTCAATAACACAAAGCCGTTTTCCTGATAACTGGAAGCATGCCGTTATAACACCCATTTACAAGTCTGGAGATCGTCATGAACCAAATAACTATAGGCCAATAAGTATACTACCAGTAATTTCAAAGGTTGCAGAGAAGGTAGTTCTACAGCAGCTAACAACACACCTGAATATCTGCAATCCTGGTCTAAACAACATGCAATTTGGTTTCAGAAAGAACTACTCTACTGAAACAGCTGTTTTACACTTTACTGAAAAAATCAGAGCACAACTTGACAAAGGTGGAGTTGTTGGTGCTGTATTCTTAGACTTACGTAAAGCCTTTGATACTGTTAATCACAATGTCCTCATCTCCAAGCTCTCTTATTTTAATTTTTCCACACAAACGCTGACATGGCTCTCCGCATATCTTTCAAATAGGGTACAATGTGTCAGAGTCAAAGACGCATACTCAAATTATGTTAAAAACACAATGGGCGTGCCTCAAGGATCTGTGTTGGGTCCACTTCTTTTCAGTTTATACATCAATGACCTGCCACAACACTGTAACGGAGTTGATGTACAATTGTATGCAGATGATACAGTCCTGTACGTTCATGGTAAAAATGCTCCGATAGCAGCAGAAAAATTAACAAATGCTTTGAAAGGTATGGCCCAATGGCTTGAACAGACCTGTCTTACTCTAAACATCAGTAAGACAAAAGGCATGTTCTTTTGTAAAACTAAGAAGCAGGCTCCAACTGCAAGCATTAAAATTAGACATGAATCCATAGATATAGTTACCGAATTAAAATATCTTGGCGTTACACTGGATTCTAACCTCAACTTCAAAAAGCACATTACAAAAATGACCAAAACAATTAAATATAACCTGGCAAATTTTAGACAAATAAGAGCGTTGCTTCCTATGGATGTAGCCAAAACATTTATGCATGGTCTCATTTTCTCACATATTTCATATTGCATCACATGTTGGGGGCAGGCCAATGAATCTACCATTAGACCACTAAAATCACTATACAAACAAGCTATAAAAATTCTCGATAAAAAACCACTTCATTACCACCACTGTAATATCCTAGAGAAACACCATTTATTAAGTTTAAAACTTTAGAGAGTTCTCAAGCTTGTGTATGGTGTACAGGATTATACATGGTCTGGCCCCAGCATGTCTTTTGGAGTTTGTATGTCATCGACCTGCTAGTTCCATCAGATCATCAAGAATAGCATCTGTTTGTGACTGTAGTATACCTTCTTACTGCAGAACTTTTGGGCAGTCTTCTTTTTCTTTTGAGGCCGCAACACAGTGGAATGCACTACCAGTCAATTTAAAGAGCTGTCTCTCCATCAGGAGCTTCAAGTCACAGCTGAAACTCTCACTAAAAAACAGTCAAAACTGTAACCACTGATTTATGTTTTTTTTGTTGTTGTGTGTATTTGTGTGTGTCATGAGTGACTTGTCTATTGCATTTATGTTCATATGTTTTTTGATGTTTTATGTCCTGCCAGGGACTGCAGATGTAAATTAGCCTGAGGCCAACTCTGGTACAATGCATGAAATGGCAACATTTATGTTTTAATTGTACATGGTCCCCTAATAAACGTAAAGATAAAGATAATGCAGGTTCTCTCTCTCTCTCTCTCTCTCTCTCTCTCTCTCTCTCTCTCTCTCTCTCTCTCTCTCTCTCTCTCTCTCTCTCTCTCTCTTATATATATATATACTACCCCAGCCACTTGGTCGTAAGTGGTGTAAGATGTAAGATGCTAGGTGATCCAGCTAGCATCTTACACCCTGCTACTATGTGCTGGACTGTCTCGAGGGCTTCTTTACACAGTCTGCATCCTGGGTCTGGTCTACTCTCGTAGTTCCTGGCCTCTATGGCTCTTGTGCTTCTGGCCTGTTTTTGTGCTGCCATGATTAGTGCCTCTGTGCTGTCTGTCAGTCCTGCATTATCCAGCCACTGGTAGGATTTCTTGATATCAGCCACTTCCTCTATCTGACGGTGGTACATGCCATGTAGGGGTTTGTCCCTCCAGGTTGTCTGTTCCTCCTCCTCTGCACCCTCCTCAGGGTTCTGCTGCCTGAGACATTCACTTAGCAGTTCATCCATCGGGGCCATCTTTATTTTTCATTGTTTCATCCTGGACCGTGGCCTAGACGCTCACTAGCCCTCGGCCTCCCTCTTTCCGCTTAGTGTATAGTCTCAGGGTGCTGGATATATATATATATATATATATATATATATATATATATATATATATATATATATATATATATATATATATATATATATATATAAACTTCATCAATTGTTACCTTAACGCTATGAATGTTCTTGACATTCTTAATGGGGACTCGGAAGGGGCGGTACTTACCATAACACTATGAATGTTCTTAACATTCTTAATGGGGACTCAGAAGGGGGCGGTACTGACCATATTTGGAAGATGAGTGTGTGAGGACAACTGAGTGCAATACTACATGGGGACCTTTAGGGGGCGATACTGAGGAATCAGTGTGAGTGTGTCGTGATCAAAAAACATAACTTTTGGGCCAAAGCAAAAAACTTCACAGGCACCTTCAGAACAGCTCCTGCAGTCATTTAAGAGGCATTACCTTGTGGGGACCCGGTTTTTGGTCCCCACGATGTCAGAGGTCCCCACGGCGTGACTGTGTAAACAGATTTATGTATCCCCACGATGATAGCAATACAAGCACACACACACACACACACACACACACACACACACACACACACACACACAGATAACTTCTAAAGCTGTCAGATGCACATTGTGAAGACTGCTTGTTAAAACCAGGGAACTTGTAGCCATCCCGGTTTTCTTGTTTGTGTAGATTTCTGTCATGGTAATTTCTGTGACCATAATAAGAGGTGACACTCAGAGAGAGAGGGAGAGAGAGAGAGAGAGAGGGAGAGGGAGAGGGAGAGAGAGAGAGAGAGAGAGAGAGAGAGAGAGAGAGAGAGAGCAAGAGGGTCACCAGCTCAGTAACATTTCCCAATCAATCATCTGATCCACTTCCTCAATATAGACAGTACGTAGTTGTTGTTGCTGTGCCACATATTTGTTACTCTGTGAGGATGACCCCACCAATGAGAGGAAGAGAGAGTGAGAGAAGTGACACGACCCAGGACTGGATTATCACAGCGAGTGTTCATACAGACCACTTCCTGTCAGAGCGTGCAGTTCAGACTCGTAAGTTAAAGTAAAACCTGTAGAGTAACACTGTCTGTCCTCATGACATCTCTTTCTCTGTAGTACTCTGTACTGCAGTCTTGTGATTGCTCATGTTCTTGATGAACTGAACGCAATTAATGAACTACTGTATGTGAATGTTTACACATTGATGAGTTAAAGCTAGTGAAATAAGAGTTTCACTGTCATTGTATACATTGGTGCACGGCTGAGGAAGAGAGAGAGAGCGGAAAGCTCATCAAGTAATTCATTAAAATCATAATGCTGATTAAGACCACAAGCAAACAACAGCCAAGTTCCTCCACCAAACTCAATCAGTTTTGCAGCGTAAATAGCAAGTCAGACTCAGATGTAGAAGCTGGTACATGAAATAAACAAAGTCAGAACACACACACAGGTAGATGATCAGAGTTTAGTATCTGCTTCAGAGACATTTCAGGCTGTCTGTGGAGGTTTGACCGATCTGAGTGTCTGATTGGTTTGTGAAGCGTAACATCGGGCTCTTTTTTTTCCCAAAAGTTGGATCTGGATCAACCTTTCCCCTGCGTGCCGGCACAGTTTTTCGCTGACACCCCTGTGGCGTGGACTGCCAGTGCTGAAACGGACGACCCCTGCTCAAATGAATGGAAAAACTTCTTTGCTGGAGCGCTGGATCCTGTCTGATATTATCGATGTGCTCAGTCTATGCCACATGTGGATATGAAAAGGCCGTAGCCAGGACACATTTTAAACAGAGATCTTCTGATGGCAGTGCAGGTTGTAGAGAGAAACTGATGGGTTTCCCTGCAGTCTGCAGCATTACTTTACATCTTAAAATTCTGTCAAATGTCTGCTCTCTGTCATCTGTCTTTGCATCTCTTCTGCCTTCTCTTAATAGCTGAATCTTTGACACCTAAGCTCTCTGGGCAGAGGGGATTTCTTTGTCATTATTGTGTGTTGTATTGAATAAACTCCAACCAAATAGTAGCTAAATAGATCACACTGCATTGTAATATGTTATTTAAAAAACAAAAAACAAAAAACAAACAAACAAAAAAAAAAACTTTACTAAACCTTTATTTATGAAAAAAAATACCTGAAAAAAAGTAGCCTGTGGTAAAAGTTAGTGATGTCCAGACCTCAGGGACATCAATAGTAGCTACTGACGTACCTATCACATGATGTAACTCGTGTGATGCAATCTTTTGTGAAAGTGGAAATTCTGGAGTAAAGGTGGAACAACTGGAAAGGCAGCTGCTGTAGTGCCTTGTGATCCCCAAGAGAGGAGTGTGATAAGAAAGAATATCCACAACAAAGAGGATGATGGTTCAGACGTGATACTAACAGTGCAAGGAAAAGCTCATCGAGCATTAGAAATGGACAGGGTTCATCCTTTGGGGAACATGCACACATACATTTTGCTTGAAGGTTCCACAGAAAATTTGGGGACCACCGCAAATATTGGGAGCCATATATTCTAGGTAGCACAGACATCCAAATCATATTGTAATTGAGCTAATGTATTTTTCAATACTTTGTCATAGATGAAAGCATTGTCAAGTTAACATGTTAGGCCTGACCACACATGGATGACACTGCATAGTCTTTAATTTGAAAGCCTAACTAAAGATGCTTGGGAATGCATTCACAGAGAATGCATTGGAGCTGCTGACAGCATGTTGCACATCAGTGTAGTGCAAACACACCTGCCCAGTCTCAAGGCCTGAGTCACAGAAGATATTGTGATAATGATGCTGTAGCTATTTTGTGTCTGCATTACTTACAGCAGTATGCTTTATGTTGTTTTACAGGTGCATTGCCTCACACTGAGATGCTGTTTGCTTGGCAGTGCATTTAGGAGTGCATTTGACTTTACTTGAGGTTAGGGCTGCAATAAACAGTTATTTCAATAATCGATTAACCTGTCGATTATTTTTTCAATGAATCCGCTAAAAAAACCCCATTCATTTCCAACCCTTTATTCTGCAACTGAACTGCAAATCAAATTCACAGAGTAAAACATCTTCAGAAATTGCACAACAGGTTGCTCTTTGAACATCCCTGAGCTGTTGAAGTAATAATTAAACATAAATAATAAATAAATAAATAAAACAAATGACATACACATGTATGCTTCATCTACCAAATATATAGGCTTTTTTTTAAATAAAGTGCACAAAAAGATGTATATTTTTGGGACTAAGCCATTTTCATCTTGTTTTTACTTCTTAGAAACTTAGAAACAATGCTTAATGTATATGGAACACATGTGTTTGGTACCTATAAGGTCAGGCTATCATAAGCATTCTTGAATGTGCTTATAAATGTAGTACAAGTGGAAAATCTACAATACACTGAAAAGTTTCAAAAACGAAAAGTACATTTCTGTCATTTTTACTCAAAATCACACCTCAAACAGTACCAGTGAAGAGTTTTTGAATGAAAATATTATTTTTCAATCCCTTTGACTGACATACATGTGCAGTTTTTCAAACAAATATGTGAAGAACAATAGAATAATGCCCTTTCAGTACAAAAGGTCCCATGCATTTTTGCTTCATTTTTACTCAGACATGCCACTTAGCAAAGCAAAGAGCCTCCAGAAAGTTGAGGGGAACCTGTCATTCAATAGAAATAGTATTTATGAAGTTATTCTGTGTGCTCCGTGCCCCCCTCACTCTGTTCTACAGACACAGCGCTCTCTTTGCTGTCGTCATAGGTACCCTCCACTGATTGGTTAAAAAAGAAACTAGTCTGCCGAGTAACGTTTGTCCATGCGTCGACTGCGTATGGAGTCTGTCGAATATCTATTTTTCAATTGGTCTTTTACGCTGGGGCATAGAACAACAAGAACCCACAGATCTCTGTCTTCAGTGGAATCTCAGGAAAACATTGCAGCAAACCACATCTCTCCATCATAGATATTAGAGATATTCACAGATATGTACAACTTTAGACTTTTTGGGCAGATCCGTCCAACCTGTCCCCAGAGGGTTAAAATGATCTGAGCTGTCAGAACAATAAATCATATATAAAAAATAAAGAAAAATACAAACCAGAAAACTTAACAGGATTTGTTGAATGTCAGAACTTCTTCTCTACACTACATTTACAGACACACAGACAGACCCACTCTCTCTCATTCCCTTTGTTCAAACGTTAGGGGTCTCTCCGATTGTCTTTCCTCTACCTCTGTGACTTATTGAGTGGCGTAATAGTCGCACAACACAACAAATCGATAATGAAATTTGTTGCCAACTTTCATAATAATCGAATTTTATCGATTCATTGTTGCAGCCCTACTTGAGATGCTCTAAGACTTGTTCTTGTCTTATTTGTGCAGGTTTAGCAGCTGAAAAAGGATTCACACCTAAACTTAGAGACAGAATGTAGTTTGATGATGATTGTTTTTTTGTTTTTTTTCTTTAGAATAAAGCAGTCTGCAAACATGTTCACAATGCTGAGAAGTATGGAGATGTATTACAAAAGAAAAAGATACAGAATACTCTACTCTATACTATAATAGCACTTTTTTCAGTGGTCTGTCTGAGAAAGCTGTCAGGCAGGAATGACCACGGACTCCCTGCTGAATCCACTGCTGGGCACAGGCAGATTTAAATGTTCTCTTTTTATAACCCTCCCACATCCTGTTTTTGAACTACAGTATTCTAAATTGCGTTGTTATTATTTCATGAAGTAAATGGCTTCTTATTAGATGTTAATTCAGCGTTGGCCTTCATCTGTCACATATACACATATTTTTTAACATGACTTTATTTCCCTGAAGGATGTTTTCAGATCGATTATGAAGCTGCAACTCTTCTCAAAAGAGGATTCATATTTGAATGCAGGACATTTACCTTGAATGAAGTGTTCTCACACTCTTACATTGGACATTTTACTTTGGTTAACAATAGAGCTGCAACAACGAATTGATAAAATCGGTAAAATTTGATTATTAAAAGAGTTGGCAACAAATTTCATTATTAATTTGTTGTGTCGTGTGACTATTACACCACTCAATAAGTCGCAGAGATGTTTGAGTATTAAAAAAAAACATTATGAGTAGTAATGTGTTCGTTACACACCAAAACCTAATGGTCCCCACCGCCAACGGCTTTTCAGACTCACGCCATGGATCCTCTTCAGGATGCACACCAACCACCTCTGAACAGTCACACACATGTACACACATGCATGCACACATACTGTGATTCAGAGACGGCAAACCATCATTTTGGCCGGGGACTGCACTCATAATGACTCTTTGACCACTACCTTAGGGTACATTAGAAGGCTATAAAAAGACAATGTGTTGCCACATGAAAAACATGACTGAACACACTTCTCAGCGTGTTCCCGCCAGTCTAAACACAAAGGTAGTACAGGGAAATAGAGTGATTTCAAGGTAAGGACAAATATAAACTCTTACACATGTAAGAGTATTTTAAAGCCCCTCAGAGTCAGAACATGAGCGCCAATCGTCGAAAAAAAAAAAGTTCAGTGAGCCATATTGTTCCTTCATTGCCATGATAGAGTTTTCTCACCTTTCTTTAATTGTGCTGTACGGAGCTGCTTGCAGCTTGTGACAAATGATCTCGAAGAGTGAAGCTGTGGTAAAACTGCATTCTGTTATTTGTGCACAGTTTACAGTAGGAACTGTGGCTGCATGCCACAGAGAGTCAGAAAGTATTGAGACAGACTAAACCCCCAAATTCCACCAGATTGGCCATGTTGCGGCACGGTCACCTCAGTGATATGCGGCTGTTCTGGTCAATGTTTTAAACCCCACCGGCTCCAGCCAGGGTCTGTTTCAGAAGCGTCCCAGAAGAGGGCCGGTGGTAAAAACAGAAAAAAACAAAAACAAATCAACTACGTAGCATATTTACACATGCAGAAGCATATTTAGAAGCACATAAACCAGGAAAATGACCAAATCTGAGCAAGTAAACAAATTCTGGCGGGCTAAACTCTTCTGAAACACTCTCGGTGGGGTTTGAAGTCGCGTGCAGGACGAACCAAAACAGCCGCGATGTGACAGAGACGGTGGGGGTTTCAAGGTGACAGATTGTGTCTTAGTCTTTACATGGGAAAACATAAAACAAAATAACAGCAAAACTAAAATAATGTCAAGTACTTTAATTAGACAAATAGTTCGATTTGGATCTAATACTTGGATTTACTGTACTTATGCACTTCAAAAAACAAAAAACAAAAAAACCTGTCACCCTAAAAAATAGATGATGCCTTATGTTTGTATTTTCATGGATCAGATTATCCAGAGAGGTCTTTCAGGCTTTTGAATGTGTTGAATTAAAAGACTGTGAAAAAAGTGTTTGTCATCATTTCCAGGTTGTGTTATCCAAAGAGAATCTGTCGTCCTTGCTCTAAGTGTACATTGACTGTCTCATAACTAAGGCCCATGTCGTGTTCGGAGGCAGATGTATTTCACGTTGTCCTAGATTTCTAGAACTTTGTGAATAGGGGCACAGGGCCCACTTAGTGAGCATATAATGAGAGAAAAACAACAAATGAAAACTGTTAAGTTGAAAATGGAAACTGTGAAAATTGCTCTGATGCGTGACTGTAACTTTGGCTTTGACTGTGCTACTAATGTAGAATGAAGACGGATGAAGGGTACAGTTATGATGCCAGACTGGTGTCATCACTTCTCATTCTGTTACTGATAATAGATTTAAATAACCGTTTCCTTGGAAACCACTATATGTAGCAGTGATATAGGACAGCTGGAAGATGATGGAGTGTTGTACCATAGTTGCCATTGCAATATTTATTCAAGATGGAGGCCTGCTAAGCAGCAAGCGCTGATCTGGAGGACCATTAACACATCAACATGGCTGCTTATCCATTTTGGCATCCCTGGCTAAACGTCTGTCTATTTGCAGTCCTTGGCATAAAGATGTTTGAGAAGTTGTGTTAATGCTGCAGCCTGTGCTGCAAAGTGCCTGTGGATCAAAGAGTTTTTCTCATAAAAGGCATGCTGTGCCTGTGAACTAGGCTAGTTAGCAGTTAGCCAGCATACTGGCTCAGTGTGTTCCCAGTTACCATAACCTGCTAGCGCTGTGTGTCTCCTTCAACACCTTGACTCTGTGCTAATTGGGACAAACCCCCCATGGTGTGACCCTCAAGGGGAGCCACACTGTTGTGTGCGTGTGTGTGTCACACACCATGAGCTGCGAGGAAGGAACAGAGACAGAGGGATGGTGTTGGCATGACTTTTTTCTCTCGTCTGATTGCTTTCCCCACACAACCAAAGGCTAATTATTGATTATTAGTCTAAGTATTAGCCTAGGCTTGAAGCATGCTAGAATCTGGCCACGAAAACCGAAGGTTGACACAAACTCTGTGTATGTGTGTGCTTTGCCAGAAAATGGTTGCTGCTGTGTTTCAACTTGCTACATGTTTTTATGTGTGCATGTGAGTGTGTGTTTGTGTGTGCGGCATCATTTATTAATGTTGTTGCATCCTTGAACCAATTTCTTCACAGAAGCAGACATCATGCTGGGTATCACACCAACACATCCTCCCATGTCCTTGGTGATGGGAGTTCAATACTTCTCTCCTTCCCCTCTCTTCGTTTTCATCCTTTAAACATTTTGAAGCTTGTCATTTACTCTCAGTCTCAGAACTCAGTTCCAAGTGGCACTTTGGATTTTTAATGGTGAGCAGCACAGACAAAGTTGTCTGAAGTCATCTATTGTCTCATCACCTATCTGTAGTTAAATAAATGTGTTGGCACAATTCAAAAAGGTTCATAACATAATATACATACACTACCGGGCAAAAGTTTTAGAACACCCTAATTTTTCCAGTTATTTATTGCAATTCAAGTTGTGCAAGCCCAATAAATAGCTTGAAATGTTACAAAGGTAAGCACTGAACAGCCAGAGGTTAAAAAAAGAGGTTTGGTTACCCAAAACTGAAAAATAATGTACATTTCAGAATAATACAGAAATGCCATTTTCAGGGAAGACAAAGTGGGTTAACAATTTAAAGCTGTTCTGCAGCAATGAAGGCTTGAAAGCTGGTGCTACTAATTCCTACAAGTGTTCCAACTTTTCTTGATTACTTATAACCCCCTCTGTCTGCATAAAAGCAGTGTTGGAACACACTGTGGTACCAGACCCTCATGAGCATCAGGTGAACTGCAGAAAGTAGTATGTTGCTACACAAATGGCGAGAAAAAGGCAATTATCAATGGACCAGAGACAGACCATCATAACACCTAAAAATGAAGGTCTTTCCTCCAGAGAAATTGCAAAGAAATTCAAGGTGTCAGTGAGTACAGTTTTCTTCACCATCAAAAGGCACTCAGAAACTGGGGGAAACTGGTTCAGTTTTGACCCAAAGCCACAACCGAATCAGAGGACAAGTTTCTGAGAGTTAACAGCTTGCGTGATAGGTGGCTCACAGGACAACAGCTTCAAGCACAGCTTAATAGTGGTCATAGTAAGCAAGTCTCAGTATCAACTGTATAGAGAAGACTTTGAGCTAAAGGTTTGACAGGGCGAGTTGCAGCAAGAAGGCCATTGCTAAGACGTCAGAATAAGACAAAAAGGCTCATCTGGGCCATGAAACACCGCCATTGGACTACTGAAGACTGGAAGAAGGTATTATGGACTGATGAATCAAAATTTCAAATCTTTGGTTCATCACGCAGGATCTTTGTATGCCCTCGAGTAGGCGAGAGGATGTTTCCACTGTGTGTGACATCAACTGTCAAACATGCAGGAGGAAGTGTGATGGTCTGGGGCTGTTTTGCTGAATCCAGGGTCGGTGACTTGTACAGAGTGAGCGGCACCTTGAACCAAAACGGCTACCACAGCATTCTGCTGCACCATGCAATACCCTCTGGTATGAGCCTAGTTGGACAGAGGTTCATCCTACAGCAAGATAAAGACCCAAAACACAAGTCCAAGCTATGCCAAAACTACCTCAGGAAAAAAGAACAAGATTTTAAGCTTAAAAACAAGGAGTGGCCAGGACAGTCTCCAGACTTAAACCCCATCGAGCTGGTTTGGGATGAACTGGACAGAAGAGTTAAAGCCAAGCAACCTACAAGTGGCACACATTTATGAGAACTTCTGCAACAGACCTGGGAAGAACTTTCTGAAGAATATTTGACTTCTATTGTAGAAAGAATGCCACAAGTGTGTTCAGCTGTTACATCTGCCAAAGGTGGCTACTTTGATGCGTCTAAAGTTTAGAATACATTTTGATTTCTAAATTGATTCTATGATTTCCTTTTCAACTCAAATTGCTTATTTGTTATATCCTTTCATTTTAGAGTGCAATGACACAATATACTGAATCATTTTTTAGTAAAAAACTTGAAAAAGTGTGGTGTTCTAAAACTTTTGACCGGTAGTGTATATATTATATTATATTATATTATATTATATTATATTATATTATATTATATTATATTATATTATTAAGCTGATAAAATATCCGACGATATTACGTCATTTTTTATCGCCCGATAAAAAGATAAATTAATGAAATTGGGGGAATTGTTTGCAGTAGCCCCAAAAGCGCTTTATTGGCAGGACCCAAGCCTGGCCCTGTCTCTGCCAGGCTAATAATAAACATGTCTTCACCAGTGTGGCAGAAGATAACAACAGCATTGCTGTTTTCAGAAGTTGTTCAGCGAGGATTCCGAGAGGAGGAAAGAAGACTTTGAGTTTTAATACGACGCCATGTTTGAAACAAGCGGTATTAAAAGAATATGAAGAAGCAGGTAGCAGCTGCTAAGGCTAAAACAACACAGAGTGTGGATGATTGACAACTATCACCTATCACATGTCGACTAATCAGAGTCAGGAGAATCGATTAGTTCTGCCCACATTCACCTTTGACCCACCAATGATGATCCAGAATGAAGGTGATATCGCATCAAGAGGTCTCACTTCACTGTCAAAGCCTCTTTGTCTTTATGTAAACAACCGGGAGCTTCGTGACAGATTCAAACTAAAGCAGAGACATTAGCAGGAGACATTAGCAGCGTTTCTTCATGCTGGAATAGAACCTTTGACACAAAACAGCAAAGATAAGACATACTGTATCGTTTTGTGGATTTTTTTGCTACTCATGATGTTTGTGTGGTTTGTTCAAGTGGTGAAATTAGCAGAAGGACTAAAGTGGTCATGCGCTGTTTTTGTGTTTTTGTTACATGCCCAGATAATTGCTTGGGGAACTGTAAATTAACTGCGTTTCGTTTGGGTAGCAATGCTTGGTAGAGCTTTTAGCTGAGTTTCTCCCCGTCATTTTGGTATGCTACATGTCAGGATTGATGCTTCCTAGCAGACACTGATCGTCTGTATTGTGCATGCATCTGCACCCTCGTACGGACTGTACGGGGGGGCAGCGTGTACTGTAACTGTACTGTAACTGTTGGCTGAACGACTGAATGTTTGATTTTCTGTAGCTATATATACATCATCTTTGATGAGATCGATGACCAACACTGTCCTTGAACCATTCTATCTCTAGCTTTGTAGCTTTTTATGAACTCACTGTCATCCAGCATTCAGAAACATCTTAAACAGTCCTCCTCCATACTTCTAACCATTTTTCATTTGATGAACTCTCTTACAGGCCGAGATACTTTGCGAATAATATTGGTATAATAATAATCCTGTTAAACCAGGATCTAATCTTAAGTGTAAAGAAGAAAATGTCATAAGTCTCAGATTTTCATTCCTAGCACTGGGAAAATGAATGAAAATGCTTCCAGATCATTCTGATGGCTGTCCAACTGCCCTTGGACCTTAAACCCTTAAGGCCACAGTTTGTTTGTGTGTAAAAAAAACTGTGCTAATTAAATTTATTTCAAATGTTATTCTAAATATGCAGTAATGTCCCTGATAACTGATTTCTCTGTAGTCATGGATTGGCATTTAAATGAACTGTTCTTCACTTTTCTTGACTGGGTCCAGACCTGTACACAGACTTGTTTTCAGTTGTGAAACAACAATCCAAAAGTCTTTAATGCTTGGCTGAGGTGGAAATGTTGGTGTATCAGTAAAGTGAGATTGCAGACGATGCCTCAATGTGGCATTCCTACCTGAAGCCTCTCAGGTAGGAAGAACTTACTGTCCGTGAGTCACATGTGTTCTTAAGTATGTCATCTCGTTGACAGTTTTTCCATAGCAAAGGCAAATTGAACCACACTAATCCACATTTTGTTTGGGTTTTTTTGTAAGAATGACTCCGACAGGAGGGTGGCAAGATCTCAGAGTGAAGAGTAAGTCAGGCTGCAGCCTATGTGGCCAAGTTGTTGAACATACAGACAGCAAAATCAACAGCAGGACAACTCAAAGCAAGGTTACAAATGTAAAAGCACAGCTAGAAACAGAAAGGATGTCAAAACAATGAAAGACCATAACATAAAAGCAGCCTGTGTCCTTGGGATGGTTGAACCAGACTCCTACAGGCTGTGAGTGCAGAAAGAAAGTGATCACCTCGAGTTTTCAGTCCACACTTGAATGTCAAAAGTATGTTTTAATGATCCTTGAATCTGGCATCATTAAAACCCAAGAGAACTCTCATCCTGTATAGATCCAAACAGAGAATAGAAATGAAATCACTCCAACTGTGAGCCATCGTCATTAAGGCATACTTCATACTGTATGTGGGAGCAACTAACATTTTGCCTGTGGCCACTCTGCAATCATGACAGAGTGTGAACATAAAGTGCTGAGCGTGAGCATAGGTTTGGTAAGTGAAAGCATCCTGCAACAAGATTTCATGTCATCTTTTGGAATTTGAGTTGCTTGCAATGCAAGAAAATAAGACATACTTAAAAACATAACTTTAGTCTTATATATGAATCAGATCTACTAAATATATGTTTTCAACTTTGAATGAAATCACAAGAAGGAATACATGATAAAAGGAGAAAGATTGGGGAATAAGACCAGAGGATGTCTAATAACAGGATCACTAAACTAATAAAGATGGAAAATGCAAAACACAAAATGGAAGTTGAGGATAAAAATCCAATAACACAGATATTAAGTAGATATGAAAATAGAATAAATAAATGATGTGAATGGCAGCAGTTTGTGAAAACAGGACAGACAGCTCTGTGTGTGTTTGGGCTTCTTTTCTGTGAGAGTGAGTACAGAGTGGAGGGGTGGAGGTAGAGACAGGGAGGTGGCAAGGTGGATCTAAGCATCACAACTTGAACTGCACATTGTAGATGAAGTGGATCACTGAAGCACCCTTACATTCTTGATGTTATAGGAGAAATGAGTGAGTGCAGCCGTACATTTTAAGGTCCAGTTCAGGGCGTGGAAGATGTCCTTTTCCTGTCAGGTGCTGTTGTTGGTGTGTTCTTGAATTTAATATGTCAAAACCAAGAACCAGCTCAAACTCCCAACTGAACACATCTTTTCAAGGCCCCTCTGTTTGTGGAATATCTCAATATTTCTGACTTTGGTGACCCCTATTGGTAGCATCATGAAAGACACAGAGTCAGTCTGGACTTTTGAACAAACACAGTGCTGTCAGAGAGTTGTTCTGATGTAAACAATCACACACACACAGCCGTAGCTTTTGACTCTTTTAATTGAAATAATAAATTTGGGAAACTTTATTTCCACTTTGAAGATAAAGTTTGTCTTACTTTGCATGTGCAGTCTTGATTTTCTAAATGTTCTCCTTCACATTTAAACATGTGACTGACCACTGCATCAGTCTGAGCACATTTCAGCAACATTGTGTCACCTCATGTGGCTTTGAAAACAATATCACTATGCTGCTGCCAGACCTTGTCTTGTACCTACCCAGTCTGCTAATTGTCAGTTCATTTCAGTCTAATATCACACAGCATTGTAGCAGTCCGTGTGATTGGATCATCAGGGATTCATCTTGTCCAGCTCTTGTAAAGTTTAAGAAAATCTTTTCAAATTTAGTCTGGAGCACTTAGGGAAAAAAAAATATTTCTCTCTTCATAGTGGCCTGGAGTTGAATAGCAGCATTGTTCGTCTTCATTCATGCTTCCCTCACCAAACAAAAGGTTGCTCTTTCACTTAACTCCCTCCAGCAATAACGACCAGTCAGGGACTTATTAAGGAGCAGTGTAACTTTCCTAAGTGGTCGGATTGTGCATGGGAGTGTTTGATGAGTAAATTGGGAGCTGTGGGGGCCGGAGACACCACAGCCTTGAGTCTCAGCGCCATGCCAACGCCGAACAATCTGTAATTGGCACCAAATAGAGACACCCGACTGTCACCCATAAGGAGAGTCAGAGAAGGAGAGGAACAGAGGAGTCTGAATTACAAGATGGCAAGACCAGTGAGAGATCTGCTACTGTGACAACTATGAACCAAATCTCTCTCCTCTCTCTTGTGTCTCTCCATTTTTCTCTCCTTTCCATCTGTCTTTCTCTCTTCCAAATCTCTCCATTACTCTCGTTTTTATTTCATTATTTTCCAATAGAATTCTATTTCTCCTTCCAGTTGTCTTTGTTTCGCCTTCATTTTCTGTCTATCACAGACTCTTTATCATTTCACCAAGCATACTCTTAATTTTCCTCCATCTATCTGTTTTATCTCATTTCCTCACTGTTTCTTCTCCTCTCTCATTATCTCTTATTATTTTATATTTTACAGTTCCTCCTCTGTCAGCCAGTGGATCAGGAGAAACAACAAGTATATCAGTCAATGTTGAGTGTGTGTGTGTCAGACATTTTGTGCTCATATCAGGTTGGATGTGTCACCGTTTTCAGTTGTTCTCATCGAGTGTGTCTGCTGTTGGATATGTGGATGTACAGAACACAGAACAGTACTACCTGTAGCTACAGTGCTACATTTACACAACCATGCGATGTAAATTAGAATTGGAATTAGACTCTCTGATTGGTTTTAATATGATACTGTGTGTTATTCTATACTTTCCCTATTATTCCATGAAAAGACCTAAACCACACCTGAGTCTGGTGGTGTGGCACTGGATGCTGCTGTACCGTCTGATGGAGGGCAGCGGGCCTTGTGCCTGGGGTCTTTGATCACCCTGTTGGCCCCATTCCTGCACTGCTGGGTGTAGTGGTCCACCGTGGATGGCAGCTTTGTCCTGGTGATGCGCTGAGGAGCTTTCAACACCCTCTCACAGTCGAGGGCAGTGCAACTGCCATACCACCCAGTGAGGCAGCCAATCAGGATAATGTTACTGTACACTGTGGAATTTGAGTATCCTGGAGCCCACTCCGACCTCTGCCTGAAGCGAAAGAAGAGCTGTTGTCTTGCTGTTTGAGTGATGGTGTGACGAGTCCAGGTCTTCACTGATTTAAACTAAGCAAATGCAAATAAAGAGATTTGAGAGGCTATACTGAAATCTTTCCATGTACAACAGAAGTGTGTTTGTCCCAGTTCTCTCTGGAAAACAAAAGAATTGCTGCAACAATTAATTGAAGTGATGCAAACATTCAGGCTAGACAACAGAATAGAAAACAGGATAAAAACCAAGATACAGAACAATAGAGATGTAGTGCAATGCACAGGATAACTATAAAGGGGTTGAAGTTGGTATACAAACCTGCGTATCTCATATGCAATGAGTTGCATAGTGCAGATACACATTATTTATTATTTGTTTTATTATTAGTTTTTTTTAATTATTATTATTGCTCAGACTTAAATGTGCAAGATAAATATTGTAATAGCTGAATTGAGTTCACTTGATGCTAAGCACTAACACTAACTGTATTTCCTAAGAACAGTTTGTTGGTTAGTTCACAGAGCAAAGGGCAGTGGTTACCAAAGTTGGTCTCATACTCATACTCATGCTCTACATTTTTATATTTAAGTTTTTTAAGAAACTAGAAGAGTGCATAGAGTGCTCCATCCAGGTCTGTCCCAAGATGGCACTAAAAAAAAAAAGATTTATTTATCGTGTATTGATATACAGTATAATATCGTAAAATGTTAAATACAGTATTCTTACCAGCGTGGTAAGAGGAGAGACAAGGCTGCAGTCGGTGGATGATTAAAACAAAGCAACCAATAAAAAAGTCACGAGAGATCTTGAGCCTACAGTCATAAATGTGAGGCTGATGGGTACAGTAGTACGTGAGAGTAATTATGTACAGACACACACACGCACATACAAATGACCAAACCCCTGCAGGCTTATGCATGGCAGAGATAATAAGCAATAAACATCAAACACAAGAAGAGACTGAATCAGCCTGAGGACACGACCACATCCATATGATAATTATCTCATTGGCTGCTTTAAAGGTTAGGAAACAATGATACACACTGGAAACATATGGTCGAACATAATACAGACGTTGACGTCTTTGTGAGTCATCTGTGGTGAAAAGAAAAAAAAATGTTTATGAAGGGTGCTCTGGTTTGAAAATGTTTGTGAACCACAGGCTTAGCAGCTGGTTTAGGAAGCAGACTTCATGTGTGGATGCTGAGTCAGGTAGGACAGAGTCGAGCGCTGTTCCAGCTCCAGGTCAATCGCTTCTCCATCTGCGTGAAAGCACTGGAGCCATTCACGTGATGGATTAAGTTTAACTCGGCCAGTTAGGTGCCAGCTTCAGATCTTCATTCCAACAAGACGTTTGATGACACTTTGATGACACTTGGGATGTGTGGGTGCCTGCTCTTAACACCACCGTCTACATACATCTCCAGAGACCTGTACCTCTGTCGAAGGTTAGCACTGCGTGACAATAGTAGTAGGTATCAGAGTGGTGACAGCCTTTGTGGATGATAGGAAGTAATTTAGTAGAATGTGTAGTTTGCATTGTTTGAGTCAAAAGAAGGTGCTCCAACAGTTGAAATCGCTGCATCAGGGTCCCTCTCATTTCCTCCTTCTCGTTTATTTCTCCACAAAGCGGGGGCTTGATCCGTATTGTTAGGGGTGGAGCTGCCTGTCTCTGGAAAACTTTTTCTGTCTTCAGGGAACGTTCAGTCAACGTCCTGTTTGTTTGGAAAGTGTTTGTCTCAGTGTTTACACGATTCCATAACTCACAACATGAGATATTTTTTTATTTTAGTTCCAGGCCATTCTTTGTAGCTGTTTGCCGTTGAACCATGTGTTAAACCATTAAGAAGCTGGTCATATCACTGATATCACTCGCTGTAATGCAGTGCCATCATATTACACCCTGTTGTGATGTCAACAGTTCTCAGTAATCATGTTCTTGTAAAAAAAAGGAGGTCACATGCTATTTACAGTACAGACAAACATTTTGCATAGTTCTGGAGAGGTGAAACATTTTTTTCCTATCCTGCAGGCAGCCACCAGTCTGCATTTATTCTAATGTGCCATGAGAAGGAACGCGCGTTTGCTTGAATAAGGCAGTCAAATAGAATGAACACCACCATGGCAACATTTATGTTATTATTAATATTTTACTTGAAAGCATAGATTATTTTCAAATGTCTGCACTGCATTAAGGCATGAGAGTGCTGCAACTTTAACAACAAAGAAATCAGAAATTAATTGAGATGCACCCATTGTGATTTGAAATCACAACAACTTGGCCGATGCAGATGTTTTTTCTTTGTTACATGTATTGCAAACTGCATAACGTGAATCTTTTTCGAAGCGTCCCAGAAGCGAGTCTACATTCGGGTATGTGTTGAATACGCATCTGTTCTATTTTTGACAACTGACGCGAGCAGCACGCATCAATCTACAAAGACCACCTCGAGCCAAGTATAGAACGGCTGACCTCTGACCCTCCCGAAGGGCGCACGGGTCTGAAACTGGACACTGTGGTCGACCATGCTGTCCCAATGCGGAGGTGTGGATTTCAGGCCCCTATCTCAAAGCGTTGATGAGTTATTAGGGGATATGGCCTTGACCTTGGGGTCAGCTTGAGGTGGCTCAGATATGTTCTGTGACTGTCAATTTACCAGTGTGACGGCATGCTTTTTAATAAAACACACCCTAGCAAATATGTCAATTCGACTTTGATGATTTCTCCGACAAAACAATGAACAAAACTCACATGGTGAGTGCGGTGCATGGTGCTTTTGTGATCCTTTGAGCAGCCCAGAAAGCTTTCCATGAATAAAATTGTTACTGGATATGAATATATACACAATACAGCTCCAGCATAAACTACACACATCAAATTCATTTTTTCTTCTCAAAAGGTCTGTTGATAACAAGCTCTGTTTAAAAAAAGACATAAAAAAAATCACATTAAACAGAGAAGTGATTAACTTTTTATTTTATCAGTCATAATATCAATGGTGACACACACACACACTCTCAATCTTCATCGGAAGTGCTGAAGTCACTCTCAGCAGCATCCTCTGAATTTTCCTCCTCCTCCTCGTCTGTTTCCAGGAGTGGTTGGTGGCTGAGGATTCTCTGGTAATAGTCCTTGACTTTTAGCATTTCAGCTTTCAGTTCAGTTTGTTTTCTTTAGGAGCAGGCAATGGAGTCCCTTCTTTGCATCCTCCGACATGCCAACAAGAGAGGCTGTAAAAAGAATAAAAAATATATATAACTGGGGAAAAAAAAGTGGTGGTGGTGGTGGGGGCTCACAGCCATCACCTTCTCAACGACCTCTCTTTTTGTCTTAGGGTCTGCAGCAGCTACAGTTTATCAACATCAGTTCTAAGGGAAAACATAGATTATGATTCAAGATCAGAACTTCTGAATACGGCTCAGATACTGGGTATTTGATTAAACAGGATACATTTGAAATGTTTTAAAATGAAGAGCTTACGTTCACTTGTGTTCTGCCAGGGCCATATGTTGGTCTGGATGAGGACATCAGTTTGCTTTGACGGTTCAGCCAGCTTGTTGTAATCATCGACAGCAGCCACCAAGCGTTTTTTCTCATCCAAGATGACCTTGCGAATTCTATGTCGCCTCTTGTTGCTATCTGTAAATAGTCATAAAAAAGGGCACACTTGTCATTTATTGTATGTTTAGACTAAATTCAACACTGTTTAATTTGTTTGCAAGAACATGCATCACATCCAGCTTAAAACAAACAAGGATCCGATTTTATTCGGTTTACAAAGCTGCTGTACATGTACCATATACATTTACAAACTGTAAAGGCATCAAACTGTCTATTTTAAGGAAACTGACACACCAGTTTGCCTGTAAAGATTTTGTTTTCGCACTCTGATGACGACGACAAGCTCCTCTATTCGTGCCTGCAGTGCTCCAAGGCTGCCATCAGTTTGATCCATTTCTATGAGAGTAACATTAAGAGTGCAGTATGAGTATAGTACATAAAACCTATCACTTACTTACATTCAGCAATCAGTCTTTTAAGCAGAATTTCAAGGCGTATAGTAAGTTATATTAAACAGTAAATATTAAACAGTAATCAAATGTTAATGGGGCCAATTTCACAGAAAAAAAAGTAATATATTCAGTAATAAAAATTAGGTTTGAGAAGCTGGACATGCTGTAGAAATGTGCTAATGGGGGTACCAAAGTGAACTTTTACCCTCTACAATAAATTAGACAAGTGTTCCCTCTTGAAGTAGTGTTTAATTACATCACTTTAAAAAATAATAATGTCCATATCCTGAAGGAGTTCGTTGGCACCCTGAAGCGCTTCCTCCAATTCAAGATCCTCTGAATCACTCATTTTTCAAGAGGAAAGAGATTTTGATAGAACTCAGTGACACAAAGAAAAACATAAAACACATAAATAAAGCAATCCAAATTATTTTCAGTGTGTGCGCTCTGTACAGAGCTAGCACAAGTAGAAAACATTACACACCATGCGATGCTATTTGCGCCAGGGCATACAATATTAGCAACGTGCAACTCCTTTAATGTTTGTAATAGATTAAATCCATCATGCTCTACCGAGCACACTGACGGTAGCCATTTTTAAATGCCTTAAACTGTTACTTTGCGAGACTAGTGAATCAAGGTAATCTCTTTCTAAAACATACACTTTCACTTTCTTAAAGTAGTCTCTTTTTTTTACATACCTGCGTTAGAATCAATTTCTTCTTCACCTTCACCTTCACCTTCACCATCACCATCACCATCTCCATCTCCATCTCCATCTTCAAATCCATCTCCATCTCCATCTTCATCTTCATCTTCATCTTCATCTTCATCTTCATCTTCACCTTCTGCTCGTGCTCGTGCTCCGTTTTATACAGACCTGGAAAGACACCTTTTGCGTATCAGAGGTGAAGGGGCGTCATAAATCGTCGGTGGTCGAGCATTCTGGGTAGGGTAGGCATTTCCGCTATCCAAAACATACGAATAAAAGTTTATTTCGCAGGCCAGAACGAAAAAAAATACATACTGAGGGCCACAACATGAAGCTATTTTATTGTTGAATTATCAGTGACACTTTGCCGTGTTTGTGCTGAGAAACGTTGATGATATCAATAAAAGAAATCTTTAACATAGTGAGAAAAACAGTTCCGGGCAGAGGGACCTCGGTTGTCCAATCAGATTGTAGCTTGCAGCGTCATGTATCTCTGTGGTCGGGTTATTATTGGAGTGAATGGACGACTGGAGCGCTGCTCTGAGCGTCTCTTACCAGCGCAAACGGATTATACTGGAGTCAGTGGACAACCCAGAGTGTTTCATACAGACGCGGAAGGGTACCTTTTACGTCCGTATCAGACGTCAAGGGGCGTGACAAATCGTCGGTATTTTACGCGTTGGGAATGAGAATGGGTTGGAAAAAGCACAGAGAATCCGGTGGATTTTCAAAATAAAATACACTGTGCAAACTGCCGGTGGGAAAAACAGACAAAAGCTAAAACTAATTAACTACGTAGCATATTTACACATGTAGAAGCATGTTTAGAAGAACATACACTGGGAAAATGACCAAATCTGAGCAAGTAAACAAAGTCTGGCGGGCTAAACTCTTGCCTTGAAACGCTCCCGGTGGGGTTTGAAGTCACGTGGTTTCGGAGCCCCCCCCCCAAAAAAAGTAGACTTCAAGTAAAGAAAAGTAGCTAAAACATGCCACTGAATGCATTAATGTTTACCAGGCTCCTGGTGATGCCATGTGGCCACATCTTCATTGGAAGAGGATTTGTTTCCGTTCCTTGTTTGAGTCCATCTGCCCTCCAGTGTCTGTCACTGGACACAAAGTAATGTTTTCAGTATTTTTATTTATTTTATTTATACTTCATGCTATTTTAAATTTTAGAGTTTGCCATTTCTGATGTCCTCCAGCTGCACAGCTTAAACTCTCTGTGATTTACACAGATCGCTTTAGCCTAACGGCTTGCTAAAGTAGCTAATCGCTAATTAATTAACTGCTGCTAACTTAATTTAGCAGGTAAGAGAGTCGGACTCAGCAGTTGGACCAGACTGGGTTCAAGCACAGCCTCTGGGACTAACACTAGTCATAGTACTAGCTGCAGTGCTCAGTGGTGGGCAGATGAACAGGAGCAGCAGATGTATGGATTTCTAATGATGTGGAGCACACATGTAACATGTCAAAGCAGGACCATCAGCACCTTCATGCTGCACCTCCATGCTGCAGCTGTGAGCTCTTTCTTTTTAAAAAACTTGCTTCCCAAGTCATTCTTGAGCATTTTGCTCTGTTAACACCTCACAGCACAAGAGGGTGAAGGCAGGGCTGCTCAACATGCAGCCCCAACCTTGTGTGTGTGTGTGTGTGTGTGTAAGAACTCCGTAGCCCAAGCCCCCCCACAGTGTTTCACCGTAGGTGTGCAGATGAAAGCACGGCCGGCATGCACACAAACATGTACACACACACACACAAACACACACACACACACACACACACACGTGCACACACTCAGACACACACACAGAAAAGGAATGTTTGAAGTGGCACCCAGCAGCTGAGCTGAGTTGTGGCCGTAACTTCAGTTTGACATCTGGATAAAATCCCCCCGAGAAGAGTGTGCACACGCTCACACACACACACACACACACACACACACACACACACACACACACACACACACACACACACACACACACACACACACCTTGCCTGCTCACTCTCTCTCTCTTCACCGTGCTCAACATGTATGAACTCCATCATACAACCGATGCCATCATATGATTGGCTATCAGCTGTAGTGGCGTCACAGTTGAGTCATGGCTGCCTTCACTGCAGTTTTCCCACCAACTTGTGTTGTACAACGCGGCACACAGAAATGTACATGACTAACCAATTGAACAAAGACAGTTATTGTTATCTACTGTACATTCCATCCTTTCCTCTGGAGGTGATGGAGAGCATTCAGCAGTGGTTGGCATGGTGCTGTGTATTCATCATTCATATATAATGATAAACACGTGTTCTGTCAGAAGTGAAGCAATTCACATTGTAAACAATGTCCTTGTCTGTCTTAAGAAGGTGACACTGAGGAGCTGTTCATAACAGAGAATATGCTATATTCATTTTGAGATGTAAAAACGTGCCGCTGCAGATGTTCATCTGTTGTGATCAATTATGAATTAGTCTGCTGGATGCTTGCCAACGTGGTGGTGCTGCTAATTTCACCAGGCGGAGCAGTAGCACCATGGGTTGGAGCAAACTCCTGGATGTGCTCCAAAGAATTCGGAGGTTTAATCTCGTGAGCTGTGAGTGTGAACGTACAGTAGCAGTGCTATGGTCCACGTCAGATATCACTTCTGGTTCTGGAACATAAACTGCAGCTGCTGGAACTCTTCACATTTGTACAGTACATGAGATATTGCTGAGAGCTCTTCTGTGTTTGACAGAGATGTTTAAGAAGCATGCAGCCACACTTGTTTCAAAGTCTCTCTACTCGTATAGCTCTTGGGGTGTGTCACCATACTGCTGCTGCACCAAGTTAATCAGAGGAAACATTTCATTTCATTTGATTTATTTCAATTTCACTTAATTTCCTTTGATTATGAGATGATTTCATTTTAATTTTCATGTTTTGAATTCTGACTTCTCTTTTTCAGTGTGCGGGTGTGTGGTGGGGGGAATGTGTATATCCCTCAGGCAAGATACTGAACCCAAAGGAGTTCTTTTGAAATCCACCAAAAATAAGTCATTACTTCTGGGATGTCCTGCTGTGTGTGTGTGTGTGTGTGTGTGTGTGTGTGTGTGTGTGTGTGTGTGTGTGTGTGTGTGTGTGCATGCGTGCATGTCTGTGTGTATGTTTGCTTAAGCTTGTGTGACCACGGGTGTGTGTGCGTGTGTGTGTGTGTGTGTGTGTGTGTGTGTGTGTGCAGGCCTACCTGTGATACCTCCAGCAGAGTTGGTAATGAGCTCCATTGATTGAGGCTGTTAATTAAGAGCAGTTTTTAATAAATCATGTTCCCTGAATCTGTGTGTTATAAATTATTCCTGACAGATAGACACTTGTTTTCCACATGGCAGATGTCGTAAAGTTTTCCAGGCCTGTTCTCAATGAAGCCTAAAAAAAGAGACAACATTAAAACAGCGCAGAATGTTTGACCCATCTATTTGATTCATTTGCTCGAGGAAATCACTATTTATTTATTTTTTTGTCTTCTTAATTTATAATACTAATAATAGTCGGTCACAAAGAACAATGCAGCAAAAACTCCAATTTAAAAAAAGATAAAGAACAAATAAAAAGTCATCAGCATACAATGTTAACATCCATAAACTAGTCTAAAAGTCAGCACCTGTCAGGTTGTTCACATACGAGTTAAACTCAAGAGTCCAAATGCAGAGCAGAAGGTCTGCAGCTGTCATGTTACAAACACTGAAGTGAATCAGAATAAACCAGAGTCCAAAAATTGAAACAAACAAAAGAGAACGATGATCAGATTAAAACAATTTGTTTATCTCCTCCTTTAAGATTATCATTGGATTTCATAATCTTGTAAAAAAGATGTAAAAATGGAGCCGGGAAAACAAAGTGGAAGAAGTCATCGGCTGTCCACTACAGTTCATGATGCTGCTGCCTTCATTTAACAATTTCCGTTTGATTATTTGTGAAAAAAAAGAAAAGCATAAAGTTAGCTTGTTGTTTCTGTGTGAGAAAAGGGAGCAGTCACAGTGGATGTGAGGAGTCATCACAGCGCTCCAAAACAAAATCCATGACCTCCGTGTCCTCAGCGCTGGATACAATGCTGCTGCTTTGAGTGTCGGCCCGCTCTCTTCTCTTCACTTCCTTCTGGAGCTAAAATGTTCAACTGACAGAGACAGAAGGCTCAGCTGAAATAAAATGGAGATTTTTTCTGATCTAATCAAATTTTTCCTTTATTTTCTGACCTGATGGAAAGCAAACATGGACAGATTAACTCTTCGCTTCAAGTGATTACAAACTTTTACATTTTACATGACATTTCATTTAATGAAATGACACAAACCAGAAATAGTATAGTATAGACAGACTCAGTGTCTTATAATCATAAGAAGTGTGAGAATGTGTGATGACGATAACAAAATTAGATCAAATAATGATAATAATAATACAAGGGTTATACATCATCATTTCATTGTTTTTCTGCTGTTGGTAATGATTTGACCTTTTCAATGACTGCGTCACTGTAGATTATTGACCTACTGTTGGACTTAAAAGGAGAGTCAGGAGGACGGTGAGAACACAAACACACACACCTATAGCTGTGGAGAATCCTGTGATGCACAATCACGAGTCTCTCAGAATAAACATGTCTGGAGTTTGAACAGACTTCATTACTTTGCAATTAAAAATGTTTCTTGTGGTTTGTGTGGCAGCCACAGACATGGAACACACTTAAACAGCAAGAAAACAATCCTTTAAATGGGTTTAGGACTAAATCAAAGTAGTTAGTTGTGTTCTCAGGTTACGCTGAGATGTTTTCGATCAAAGCTCATGTAGCTTTTTGATTTCTTCTCTTTTTTTAACTGGTTGTGTGTTCTGTGTCCAATTGAGGTTTTACTAGTGAAGCAGAGCATGACACAGTCAGTGGGCGACTGCCTTCCTTCATCTGTCCATCCTCTCTACTTTTACCGCTCCTCCTTTCCCTCTCTCCACACTCACTTTTTCTCTTTTCTCCTCTTCTCATGTCTAACATCTTTTTGCTTTTCCAGTGAGCCAACTCCACTCTGTAATACACACTGTGTAACCGAGCAGTGGGTAGTTGTTTAGAGTCAGCTGTCTGCAGATTCCTTCTTAGTGCTGTAAAGCAGTGATTCTCAAACTGTGGCCCCGTGAACACCGACTTGGTCATTGTGTGGGGGCGCAACTCGAATGGGCTGAGAAAGAAATGTTTTAGCAACGTTTTTTACAGACCGTGCTCTGATGCATCGTTATGATAATGATGAGGTTAGAGCTTACGGAAGAATATTTTATGTTCAGACATCAAATTCAAAAGAGAGAGTCACAGAGTGTCTGTGCTTAAGTCATTGTAACATTAGAATATATTTACAGATGTGCCGTTTAATTGTGGGAATTTATTAAATATGCAGCCGCCCTCTTTTTGTTTTGTATTTTCTCTGATTGATTTCATGTTCGCCTCTCTCTAAAGTTTCCTAAATGCATTATGCAGAAAAGGTATAAATGTAGTTGATTAAGTTTGTTCTGAAATATCTGCTTGTGGCTTCTTTTTTACGCTGCTTGTTTATTAAATGCTGAAGAAGTTAACACTAAGTTAAAACATGAAACTGGAGCTAAACCTGAAACTGTCATCCCCATCGTTACTTTCTTACAAAGAAGATGTGTGTTTTCCTGTGTGCTGTGCGTCAGCCTGTACAGAAGCTTTAGAGAGTTGATAGTGTGTGTGTGTGTGTGTGTGTGTGTGTGTGCGTGCATTGTGCATGAGTGTGTGCCAGGCAGCAGGCCACAGTGCTAACAGGATTAGCATGGTAGTGGAATGTGTGTCAGAGAGCACACGACCGGCAGACTCATTGTTGTATCGATGCACTGCTCACTGAGCGAGCGAGTGAGATGGCGGCAGCGAGATGCTACTGCTGCAGACTTTTGGCTTGAGTGCATTTGTCACACTGGTTAATGAGGTTAATTCTGCTCCAACCTCTGCATTTCTCACAGTTTAGCTTCTTGTCAGGGCTGTTAAACAGATCCTATTTAGACACTTCAGCCATGATAACGGCATTAATGACAGCCGCTGACCTACATTAGGCATTAGCTATTTTTGCTGAGTGAATGTAAAAAAACTGAAAAAACTGCTAACTTGTGGAAAATAATTCAAACATGCAGCATTGTGTGTGTGTGTGTGTGTGTGTGTGTGTGTGTGTGTGTGTGTGTGTGTGTGTGTGTGTGTGTGTGAGAGAGAGAGAGAGAGAGAGAGAGAGAGAGAGAGAGAGAGAGAGAGAGAGAGAGAGAGAGAGAGAGAGAGAGAGAGAGCAGACGGGTCAAACTGAATAGTTTGGAATCTGCCTCACAATGCAGAGGGGTGTTCCGGAAGGACGAGACCTGTCGATGAACGTCACGCTTCATTAGGCATGATTTCACTAAACAAACTTGTGACTTCTTTAGTCTGAGTTGAGGTTGGCTTGTGCTGTCAGATTCCGTGCACACTCTATCATGTTAGACATTTAACAAGTAGCAGTGTGCCCATTGCTTTTAAAATGAGTGTCAGGCTGAAGTTTGGGAAACGTGCAATACATGTCTTTTTTTTGCAATACACGTCTTGAATGTGTCCATTTGATGGAATGGTGCAGACAACATTACAAACATCATACACTGTAGCTGGAATAAGTGAAATAACATACTACACTGTCATTTTCTAATAAACTCTGTAATTAGGTACTAATTATTGGGAAAATAGAGACAGCGTTCAACTGGTAAACTTTCATTTACCAGAGAGACGGGGCAGCAAATCTGGAAACGAGCACACAACTGAAACGAGCACACAACTGAAAATCCACAAGGAGAGAAGCTTCCAACAACACATGAAGAATGAAGAATTTAATTGGGTTTAAAAATAAATAAAATATTATTAATTACAGACTCCTAAATAAATCATTCAAACTAGAGTTTGTTCCAGCTCGTATTAATTTTTACTGCTCTGGTCCTCTCAGTAATAGTAAGCATTGTAAGTCATTTTTTTTCACTTTTGAGACTGGTATCAAAAATCAAAGCCAAACTCTGAACGCTGAACTGCTCTCATGCATTGTGTTTATTAATCCACAGACTGTTAGCAACTCTGCCTGATCGTATCGTCTCACAGCTCCATTGAACTTCTTTCGTGGTTGCCACATTAATTTACTAAAAATGTCATTATTCACAAACCCAATTCAAGTTGTAATGAAAAAAAGTTTATTTTCAAGGGGAAAGTGTATGTTAAGGTAAAAGAAGGGTGAGCAGAGGAATGATGATAGATTCATTACCTTCATTCATTCGTTCATTACCATGAACAGAATGTAAAGGTGTGAACCATTTGAAGCAGTATGTACAACAGACATGGAAAAAGATTCAGTGACATTTTATTCAAAGATTACTTGACATACAGAAAGTGTGAGTGTGTAAATAAAAGTGCTTATCATGGGGTGTGGGTTGGCTCAGTCCTTACTGCAGCGGCCCAGGGTTCAAATCCGACCCGCAGCTCTTTCCCACATGTCATTCCCCATCTCTCTCTCCCCACATTTCTGTCACTCTTCAGCTGTCTATCCAATAAAGCTTAAAAGGGCCCAAAACAATATCTTACAAAAAAAACAAACAAACAAAACAAAACAAATCCCAGTGAGTTCATTAAGGCACAGTGTGCATACAGTACATTGTACTGGCTGCAAAAAGATCTCTTCTTGGCAGAATGAGTCTGCAGTGATGAAATACAGGAACAATCTATTGCACAAATAACTCGTATGATTCCTGTAAATAATATCAGCACACTTAATATTTGACAGTAAATTTCATCCATTATTAATAACCATTGTCAAATAATGTAAGCTATGTGCTATTTAAAAGAAGCACAGTTTGTAGCAAGAGTGGGCAAATGCCCTGGAAACGCTACAAATATTTATTATATCTCTGACACAATAAATCATCAAGGAAAATTTAGTGTTCCTTCTGCTCTCTGATCACACTTACTCTGTAAACAGCGCTTGTTGTTACATGGTAATTCAGTAGCATTCCTATATATAGTTTATTTTATCACCTTTGCTTTTCATTCACTTGAATTTCGGAGGTGTAATTATGGCAGTACAAACAAAGAAACAGCTACGATCCTGGTTATTTCCACAAGCCTGAACATATCCTGTGTGGAAGCATGTTAGCCTTGTAGTTTTGAGTTACCATGGCGATCTGCTTTGCTGTTTTTTTGCCATTGTCAGGCCTGAAAAGTGAGGGTTAAGCGCGCCGTCGGCTCACTAACCCACTGATCTGGCTTTCTAAGATAGGCTCCCTGGAGACATGGCTGGATTCTTGATGGTGTTGATTTCTTCTGCCCTCCATGTGTCAGCCAGAAGAGATGGAATAACCCTCGAACAAAATAACAAACACATTGTGGTTATGTCATGATTTAAATATTCAAAGGAATTCACGCACTGAAGGATGTGAACACATTTTAATATGAGAAACACAACAGAAGAAGTTGAAATGCACGACCTCCTGATTTTATAATGGTGATCAATTCTCCTAAGATGAATACAGAGAAAAACATATGCAAAACGATGCATAACACAGGAATACAATGAGGACAATTATATGAAGGATCTGATTAATAGGGAACAATTAGCAAAGTGTTGCTCAACGACTTCATTGAAATCAAGCTGCTGAGCACTCTGGCTAAAATTACTGAACGCTAAAATACAACTATTCATGCATGCATCTTCGGGATGGACTTTAATGTGGCCAGTGCTGCAGGAATATTTTTTTCTAAATCTTTTTTTTTTTTAAAGACTGACAAGAATGACAAAGTGTTTGTATCCAAGAGCAAAGCAGCATGTCGAGCTGCCGCTTGACATAAGGTGAAGCCACCGGGACAAGGTTTTGAGAGGAGAGGGTTTGGAGAAACATTAAGGTCTGTTACAGCTGCTCTAGATGCACCACACACCCATCTACCATCCCAACCTGCAAGTGCGTACACTGGCACTGGATATGTGTTTCATTTCTGCACTATACAAATTTAATTCTCCGGATACTGGGCTTATGTGGCCCATTTCTAGGATCAATTATTGAATTACATTTATCAGCGTGCAGGCTGGGGGTTCATTCAGTGCTGTGCTGTTGTGTGAGAATTGTCCTTTTCATTGTGGATCTCGCTGTTGAGCTGTGGATTTTGTGTTGAGCTGCATTTTGGAGACAAAAGCTTTGGGGGCATGTTTTTGGCAAAATAAAAATGTTGAGCAGTTTCCATTGGGGTCTGGACAAGGAATGATATATTCCACACACACACACACACACACACACACACACACACACACACACACACACACACACACACACACACACAAACACACACAAACACACACAAACACACACACACAGTGCTGCTAACAAAGACAGGATTGGCCCGTCTTTCTCCAATCACTCACACTCTCTTTCTGTTTTTCTCTCATCCAATCACTTTGTCAGCACAATATGAGCTGCATTCCCATCTTTCCAGATTCCACTCCTGCTTCCACACTTCCACACATGCACACCCTCTTACACACCATCTCCTACACCCCCAACACTCTCCCCAGGGTGCCATAGTAACTCAGTGGGAGGGGAGCGTCACCCCTGCTTTACTCCTCTTCGCAACCACACCGCCATCCTTTTCCTGCTTCCTGTCCAATCACGTCCGTCCATCCAAATCATCCAATACCCGCGTCCCCTACACCTGCAGGTTGCCCCCAGCTCTTGGCCAATAGGATTTGCTGGTTTCTACGTCACAGCAGGGGGTGTAAAGCTGCTCAGCAACAATGAGGGGGGAAAAAAGAGAAATCGTAGTAAAAATGGTGACCTAGTTTTCTTTTTTCTTCTTCTTCTTCTTCTTCTTCAGCACCCCCACCCGTAAATTCTCTCTCCTGTACACAGAAAAAAGCCTCTTCAGAAAACACCAGCGCACTTGTCAGATCCTCTCCATGCTAAGTAGGCTCTCGCAGAGAGGAAGGTACGATTCGAAGGGGTTTTAATAGGGTGAAGCACACTCCATCAAACAACTCTGTCAAGCACCAATTTCATGGATTCTTTTTTTTTTTTTTTTTTTTTTTTTTTACTGTGAAAGCATTTTTTATATATGAACCTTTTTCAGACGAGATTGACTATCAACACTTTATTTGTCCAGGAAAACTTTGGGGCATGTGTAGTACTTTGACTGTAATGTATTTTATTTAGAAGCCAAGCAGCCATCATCGGTCTCGGTTATGACCTCTCATGGTGCCATATCTTCATGTCCTAAAACTTCAGCATTACTTAAGTGCAACGTGTATTAATACTCATATATTTCCTTGTAAACACTGCATGCTTTATAGTATGAGAGCAGCTCGGTTGGTATTGGTTGATTGGTAAAGTGGCACACTTCACTGCACACACACACACACACACACACACACACACACACACACACACACACACACACACACACACACACACACACACACACACACTTCACATCTGTGTCTGAGACGTGGTTAATTAGCCACTCAGTTGAATCACTCCAAGGAAGGTCTCATTGTTGTCATACACCACCCTAACTTTTACTAATTAACTGTTAAGCAATAAGAGGACAGAACGTTTATTTATTCATTCAAATTTATTTATGAGTTCAAATGATGCTTTTTTTTTCAACTTGACTTTCATATCTGATGTCATCTTGGTCACTGAGTTTCACTGCAAATTATTTTGTAATTGCTTTGAAAAGCATCTGTCTAATGAACGTGGAGTGTAGCCTCAGTATACTGTAGAATAAATATTAATTTGACAAACAAAACAAGGGGGGCATGTTTTAACAAGTACTATACAAAACGAGTTACCATGAGTTACCTGAAGTACACGTTGTTTTATTAATGTTACCTTTGGCATCTTCACCAGAATAATACAGTAATACTCACCGCCTCACGCTTAATTTTAAAATAATAATACAAATTTATTTAATGTATTTAGCAGTACATCTGGAGTTTACTTTGACCATGTGTAAAACATCTCAGTCTTGAACTGTTGTTAACCCTTAACAACTTTAATTTGAAGATGAATTTTCACATTTTCAGAAGCATCATTTGATCCTTTCTTAATCTGATTTGTGAGGGTCAGCCATACAACAGTGAACTTATCCCTGGAGTACACGCTATGATCACAGTGAGCCCGTCACACTGAGGTGTCTCCTGCCTGATCCGAGTCATTTTCACTGGGGAAAAAAGAAGTAAACGCTCTTCTTTGGTGAGACACAAAATTTAATCCCAATGGAGACTTCTCATGATCAGTGATTAAACATAACATGTAAACTGTGTGTGTGTGTGGGTGTGTAATAGATACTCATTTGTCCCTGAGGTGTGCAGTGAAGCGCAATGATAGGGAACTATTCCATTTCCTGAAAATATGATTAATCAGGAACACAAGCTGGACAGTGCCCATCCAGTGACTGTTGATACTTTATTCATTGATACTTTTTTCATGAATAATCATGTCCAATAAACAAGAGTGTGTGTGTGTTCAACACATGAGTATATGTTTGCTTGACACGTGCTCGCTCTCTCTCTCTCTCTCTCTCTCTCTCTCTCTCTCTCTCTCTCTCTCTCTCTCTCTCTCTCTCTCTCTCTCTCTCTCTCTCTCTCTCTTTCACTGGGTCAAGACACACACGTGCAATCTTCTGATTAGCTTTCAACAATCAGCAGTTGTCATCCAACCAAGCAGCATATATTAGAATATTACAATAATGGATGCTAAGGAACCACTTTGCTTTTGACTGAGCTGTTTTGATCTGGTTCAAATCTACTCAGTGGTTAAACTGTTCTGATAAATGTCTTCATTCAAGCCATAGATAATTCAAAACTCACCACAGTCAAAGATTTCTGATTTCTTTTACTTTCTGTTTTTTTGGAGAAGCAGGGATTGGTGACTTTGATGTGAATCTGAAATGAGAAGTCTGTGTGATATGGCGCACAGTGCCCAGAGAGGTGCCTGTGAGATTGGCAGAGAATCATGCCTTGGAACTTGTACCTGCTATTAGTAATTACAGAGACTCAACGTGGCACTGCACCACACAGCCAAGGAAGTTGTCATTAAAACTCCTCTGCGTTTGGAGGAGAAGAATGGGACTGCTTTGATGTAGGTCACAAAAAAGTAGACCTTTTCTGATATAGACATACAGTTCTGTCCTGAATGGCCAGCCTGGCAACACATAGACGATTGAAAACACAGATATGTTTTTGATGTGGCTCAAATGGTAAGCCATTGTTAAAACGAGCCCTGTCTTCTTTGACAATATTTCCTGCCAACAATTCGGCAGAAACCCAGTACCATTCCATATGGCACATGGAGAAACAGTTCCCTTTGAAACTGTCTGACTTTTAGAGAAGGAGATTGCGCTCTTTGATGCTGATTCAAAGCCAAGCGTGTGATCCACAGACACAATGGGCCACTGAGGTGCCAGGATAAAGTGCAGATAAAGGGTGGCAGGGAACCACACAGATGCAAAACACAATTAAGCCTTTAACAATCGTTATTTGGACAAGATTTTACTTTGCTAACAGTTAACAGAAGTCCAAGACACACTCAACTAAAAGTGACCCAAAGTTAGCTATACTGTTTGTAAAAGGCAGCAGGAAACATGGTTTGTTCCAGGTGGAGAGGTGTTGGGAGACTATGCTTCCTTATATAAAGAAAGGGGAAGTGCTTCAGTGAGAATGCAAAGGTAACTTTCTTTAATAATGTGTGTCTCTTAATTCCCTTAATTCTACCCTGAATCATTATCATCATATCATCATATTATCATCATAATCAGCTTATGTTGTGATCCATTTCATGCCATATATTGGCCAATGACCAGTCTGAGACTTTTCGTGGACACACCAGTTTTATCCTCCAAATATAGAGAAGGAAGGACACCGATGGAATATCCTTCGAATTGACATAATCAAACCACTTCTCAGTGGCACTCGAGGGAGTTTACAAGGTCATGCATATGGGAGTCATCCTCTGAGGAACGTGAAATACAAAACATCATGGTGGTTCATTGATGTTACAATATTGAGATATTTCCATCTGGACCAAGGGCATGGACAGACTGTTTAGTTTTCATCCTGACAATATTTTATCCCCATACTTGCAGAGACCTGCACTCTGGCATGGCACTATTAATAAAAAAGTGAACAATATTCATGTGATCAGGTGTTTTCAGATAGTTTGTGTTTCTGCTTTTCAAGGTGATGGCAGGCAGCAGGGATGAAATCACTGTGATTGACTTTGCTATCAAAGAGAAAAGTGGCAATGATTCAAGATGAAAATTAAATAAGGAAAATTCAGCTCGTATAAGTCACCTTTTAATCAAAACTAAATAACACACACTTGGGTGTCACCAGTCGCCTCTCTAATTATTATTCTCATGGTGCGCTAATGGCACTTGTTCATTATGAAAAGACATGAATCTAATTTCTGTAATATTTGTCTTAATTAAAGCCATTATAAGAGGGAAAGAAAAGGAATGATGTTGATGTCTCTTGACTTCTAAAGGTTATAAGTAGAACAACACCTGCTTCTGAGATTCTCAACTGCCAGCTTTAATAGAAACAAAGGCAATAAGTCATCTTGTAAGTGCAATTAAAGACACTTTAATTTGAACCCATGTAAATAGAAAACCATATTTAGATCAAAGTAACACAACATTTACACATGCCATTACAGTTCCATCTGTATCTGGATGTGTCCCCTGTCCAGGGGCGGACTGGGGCAAAAAAAGTGGCCCGGGAATTTAGTACCTAACTGGCCCACTCGGGCTGGGGCAGTGGATGATGGTGGCGGATGCTGTCAATGTTGGCTAATGCCACTGAGCGCTGTCAGGCCCTAGTCCAGGGGTGGGCAAACTTTTTGACTTGTGGGCCACATTGGGTTCTAAAATTTGACAGAGGGGCCGGGCCAGGACCCCCCCTACGAAGGCTTCAACAATGAGTGTCATTCTTTAAACACAATCTTTGTGCGTGTATGTGTGTGTATTTAAATATATTTAAATACATTTTTGTTAAAAAAATCTTCACTTTTCAACTTCACATAATTTAACTTTTCAGCTGATTTTTTAAACATGTTCATCATGAGACGTTTGCAGGCCAAGTCGCCCCAAAAGCTATCGCACCTTATTGGCAGGACCCAAGCCTGGCCCCGTCTCTGCCATACTAATAATGAACATGTCTTCACCAGTGTGGTCAATTTTTATAGTGGCAGAAGAAAAAAACAGCATTGCTGTTTGCAAAAGTTGTTCAGCGACGATTCTGAGAGGAGTAAAGAAGACTTCGAGTTTTAATACAACGCGATGTTTGAAACAAGCGGTATTAAAAGAATATGAAGCAGCTGCGGTTCTACTAATGCTAAAACAACGCCGAGTGTGGATGATTGACACCTGTCACCTGTCGACCAATCAGAGTCAGGAGAATCAATTAGTACCGCCCACATTCACCTTTGACCCACCAATGACAATCCAGAATAAAGTGAACCCAAAGGTGGTATATCGCACCAAGAGGTCTCACTTCACTGTCAAAGCCTCTTTGTCTTTATAACAACCAGGCACTTCGTGACTGATTCAAACTAAAGCAGAGACAGAGCAGGAGACATTAGCAGCGTGCACTCGCCGAGTTTTCATCGCACATTGATGGGACACATATCTTATCTAAGATATATTTTTATTTTTGGATGTAGATAAGTTCGGTGGGCCGTATTGCAAAGGGCTTACACAAACACAAACACAAACACAATACTGTTGTTTTTACAGCCAAACTAGCCTAAATGTCTTGTTCTAAAAGTTAGCAAGCTAGACAAATAATTTTATCACATTACAGCCACCCACCTGACTAGCATCCCCCTACCAGTCACACAGACCCGTCTCTCTCTCTGTTATTCACTCACCCAAACACACGATACTTCAGAACTAAAGTACTGGAGGGGGGTCTGTGGGTAATCCCCCAGAAAAATGTGATTTTTAACACATAACTGAAGCATGCTGGTGTACTTTGAGGAGAAAATAGAGAGAAAGGACAACATTGCTTCATTTTTTTTTAAAAAGCACAATTAGTACTGACTGTGGTTTCTATAATTGTAATGGCAAGAATGGCTGGAGTGTATGAAACTAGTCTAGTGGGGAGCTGAGCCTCATTGTTTAAAATCTTTTGGCCTGGACCAGCCTTCACCATGGGCCTCTTAGGCCACACTTTCTTCTTCCATCACTTCTGCCCTATTCTCATCTGTATCTTAATAGCTGTACTGTCAGATATTAAATATGAAAAGACACTCCCACATGCTCGAGCTTTACACATGTCCTGAGATTTTCAGCCAACTATGATTATAGAATATATTAGCCTACACACACACACACACACACACACACACACACACACACACACACACACACACACACACACACGCGCACACACACACACACACACACACACACACACACACACACACACACACGGCAGTCCTGGAGTACCGGTGTGATTCTCCAGATCACACAGATGGCCAGTCCGGTCCTGCCTCTGACTAACAAAGGCTTTTTATTTTAATGTCAGCTGGCATGCAACCAAAATGTGAGACAGTAGACAGTAGTAGACAGTTCAACATTCATGTATTTCATATAAATTGTAGTCCATGTATATTACTGGACTGTCTATCACTGGACCTTAACAAGACCTAAACTGACATGAACTTTCAACAAGCTTTTCTCTGCTCTTTTCACATAACATAATGCAGCTTTGTGACATCACCCTGAGCATACAATATGCTGCAAAAACGATGACTAATGTAGAGCAGTTTCAACCTGCAAACACTTGAATGTGTCTTTTTTTGCTAGTAAAGGAAAGTAATGACAGTCAGTCTGTACCAGACTAAACTAAAATATCCCAACCAGTGTCAGGTGGATTTCTGTTGAATTTACAGAGAATCATGGTTCACACAGAATGGATCCTACTGACTGATCCTGTGTTGGATAGTGAGCACACTTCTCTGGTGAAATATAATCTGTAATAATCCATAGTTCCTTATGGTCTGCTTCTCTAGTTCCACCAGAGTAAAATATGTCTTGGATTGGATTAGATAAATTACCTAACATCTGATACAGATGAATTGGGATTTTTTTGGTGATCCCCTGACTGACTGAACACCATCATCAGGTCTGAAATCTGAAATGGCTAGGTTAATGACTAAATACCTGCTACACAAACAAATGTTAACTTAATGTACCTTATAATGTATGTATGTTTTTTTTTTTTTTTTTACAAGCATATGACTTACACATGCCACCATGCTAAAGACTTTTAATTGGTTCTGCAGTGCAGGTGTTTTTTTTTTCCTCAATGTTCCACCAAATTGTAAAGACAGAAGGTGGGAGAATTCTGTTCAGTCTATCCGATATTATTGAGCGAAGCATTTAGAGCAGGCTTCAAGTCACGATGGTGGTAGCAGTCAGTACAAGACAGAGTCGTCACTATAAAGATGTATTTCCTGCCGGGGTGGATTAAATTTATTCTTCACTGGGATACTTAGTTTTTAGTAACAGGTTTATCAAAGAGAGGTAGAGCTAGTGATACGTCAGCTCTCAGAAAAAAAAAAAAAGATCAGTCTAATGGATTAACTACTGATATGGCTCAGAGATGATTGGCAGTATCAGTGTCATGAAAAAGTGATCAGGGTATCCCTTCTTCTGTACTGTAATAGAATGGCAGAAACATCCCAGGACAGATATTGCCTAACATCAGCATGTTAAACTGAACTAACTGTACAGTTGGACCTCATTAGAGACACATGATGTCTTTTGGTTGTTTGAAGTGATCCATTAAACTGGATGGGATATTCCAGCATGCTCTGAACCCCTCCAGATAACCTGTACTACACACTTGTCAAGCCAAATGTTTTTCTGTGTAGTGTAAAAGCTGTTTAATATTCTGTTTAAAAAGCTCAACCTAATGCAGCAACTGCATGCTTAGCATCACTTAATTTTTCCATTTCATCCTCATTCAAATGCATGTGCTACATGTATGGAAAGTACTGTATGTAACCTTGTACAGCTCTGTAAGATCACTCTTCTAAAGTCATGTTCTCATCCGGTTCAGCATGAACAGATGCAGTATTGTGTGTTTTCCTCCTCTGAACTCCACAGGATGGCAACATAGCACTGCATTATTAGTGTAACCTTGATGTGATGGCTCATGAATGTTTTGGAACGGGAAATTCTTTAACAACGCCAGTTTGGTCTATGCTGGAGCGGTGAGATAATGATTCCATTGCATGTTAATTAATGGACTGGAGTGAGTGTGTGAGTGTTCCATTTCCAGGTGTTGGCAGGGAAAGAAAGATATGGAGTGCTGAAAGCTTTCATTGCAAATACCTAAAAATATTAATGAACACAAGCAAACTATGAGGAAAGACAACAGCAAGTGGCCGTGATGTGAGGAAGGCTAATTTTCAATCATTGGAACATGAAAATGATTTAAACTCGATTGATACTTGATAGTAGCAGCGCTCATTTTATACATTTAAATGGGGTATTCAGAATTGTCCAGTAACTGTCCTTTAATCAAACGGACACGAGCAATCACAAAATAATGTGTGTGTGACCTAATGTAACTCCCAAGTCATCCGCATCCACTTCACAGAGAACTTTGCTAGCAATTGAAATCCACTGTATGAGTGAATTAGAACGAGAGAGAGAGAGAGAGAGAGAGAGAGAGAGAGAGAGAGAGAGAGAGAGAGAGAGAGAGAGAGAGAGAGCCTCCCTGTCTCTAAGCAGCCTGACTAGTCTCTCTTCTTGCTTTTCACGTTTCCAGATTCTCTTTTTTTCCATAGCAACAGACTTTGCATCATTTTTTTTTATTGAGTATGTTATTTATGTTCTTCAAATAGAATACAACCCTCACAGCCACACAATGACACTGCAAAAAAATTAAATAAGATCAAATAATAACAGACAATTAAATAATAAAATGTAATGAATTCATTTGGATGTGATAATTAAATAACAATAAAAAAATAGAAAGGTTAAATGTAATTATAATATAATGATGTTATTAAAAAAAACTGCTTTCTATTCTTATTAACCTCAAATCAATAAACATTTGTTGTATTAGAAGTCTGACCTCTGGTATGACTCTTTGCACGACTACATTTAAAAATGCTATTAAAAATATCAATTTTTAATATTTACCAGTCCAGATATTATTTTAGAGACTGTTCTGTCATGACAGAAAAAAGAAAAGAAAAAAAAAGAGTAATCCAGATGTTAAAGTTTTTCTACTTCATTCAGCAGACAGTGAACATCTTCATGTTTATTAGAGGACAATGCCAGCTGTTAATTACAACAGAACAGCGGTGTGAGGTTTGTGCTGGCCCAGTGAGGTCCATGATAAGAGAAGCTGCTGGTTGTGGTATAACCATTGTAATGTTGCCCGTTAATCGGCTCTGGCCATCATTATTCCGCTCTGTTTGCTGCTGTTTTCACAGCCGTCTTACATGAGTTTTGGATGGCCAAATACAAACAAGACTTTTGCTTAATTGATAATTCATGGTTTGGTGCTTAACGAATATCTCATCGACACAGCTGACCTATGCATGCACCCGCGCACACTTTGGCACAGACACACACATACACACTCATGCATGTATGCACGCACACAGCAGGGCATTCCTTCAGAGGAGAGCCGACAAAGCCAGAGAAGCTTTATATCCTTTGAAATTCAAAACTCTTTTACTTTCTTCATAAAACCTTTTTTCTTCTCATTTAAAAAAAAAATCCAGGTTCATTTCAAACACCTACCTACATCTAATTTACTGTGCTTACGCTGACCAAATTGCAGTTTCTGAACCGTTCTCCTTAATGTGGTTTGTAAGTAGACCCTGTTTCTAGAGAGAGGCCACAAACCAAAAAGGCTGGGGATCAGTAGAGCAGTGTGTTTTTGTTAGATCCTTCCTGCTTCACGTCTTTCATTCTCCATGACCACTGCAACACAAGCCTCCTGCTATAAACCTGTAGTGCAGAGGTCCTGGCTAATACCTGGGTGATGTCACATTAGCTGTTTTCTCAGACTTCATGAAGCTCCTCCAACTTCAAAAGACATGATACAACTCAGGCAGTAAAATGAAGAACTTAAAGCACTGATAATTAAAAAGGACAGAGCGCACCGTGGTGTTTAAACGTGACTCAGTTCAGTCAGGTTGTAGCATGTGTTGCTTCCTGCATGTTTCTACTGTACACACACTGAACATTTGGGTTTGTGTGCGACCTTGAAAGATTTAGGGAGCTGATGTAGGTGGCAGTGGTGACTGTCATTGTCAGCTGTGCTCTATGACTATGGGCCTGACACACACACACACACACACACACGCACGCACGCACGCACGCACGCACGCACGCACGCACGCACGCACACACACACACACACACACACACACACACATGCACAGGGAGGATGCATCAAATGAATCGTGACTTTTTGACATCACCTCTCAATGGACAAGATGAGAGAGAGACACACACAGGAAACAATTATTGTTGATTGGCTCATTTTGAACCCACACACATACACACACACACACACACACACACACACACACACACACACACACACACACACACACACACACACACACACACACACACACACACACACACACACACACACACACAAACAGGGCTGTGGGAGAAGCAGCCAATCAAAATAGATGAGGCTGCTCTCCTGATGCAATTTACATAATGGTAAAATCACTATCTTAAATGAGCTGCCCCCCAAAAAACTACTGATGACACCACACACACACATACACACACATACACATGCAGTGGCAAGGAGGTGAGACCGACAGCAACACATCCAGGGTTTTTCCTTTTCTTTTATAGTGTGTGTAAGCATTCCCTGGATTACTGGAGTGTTACTGTGGCCAATGAGAATACACTCTGAACCCTGTCACCAAGAAAGAGACGGAGACAAAAAAAAGAATAAGAAAGAGAGAGAACAAGAATGACCAATGGAAAACTCTGCAGGGAACAAATGAAAGACGGGACGTGAGGAGCCGGGAGAGAAAAAGGAAGACAGTGACAGTGCCACAGTTGCCTCTATCTGTGTGTGTGTGTGTGTGTGTGTGTGTTTGTGTGTGTTTGTGTGTGTGTGTGTTTGTGTGTGTGTGTGTGTGTGTGTGTGTGTGTGTGTGTGTGTGTGTGTGTGTGTGTGTGTGTGTGTGTGTGTGTGTGTGTACAAGCTCACTGTTCTGCTAATACTAAGGGCCACTGAGCAGACCTCTAGACTCGCAAACAGACTGAGAGAGTGTTGATTAAAGTGGAGGAAATAGTTCTTCATCATATTGTTGTCCAGTGACTGTTCCAGGGTGTAGGGAGGTTGAACATAGTAATAATAGTGTGGTAGAGGATGGTGTCATTATCCAGTGTTTGGGAGAAGAAGGTGAATTTATTTATTTATAGATGAATTATTTGCCGGGCTCGGTTTGGCTGTTAGTAAATTGTTGATTTACTAGTTCTTTATCATAGTACTCTAATCATAACAAATACTAATATACAAATAATAATGTACACCTGTCCATATTTACCACAGTGGAATTATTTTCATCATGCGAGTCACATTCCCCACATTGTAAAAAGAAAAGTGAATCAATTGGAAGGTGACTCAGAGCACAAAAATCAACCAACACACACACTTGCAAAAGTTTTCAGCATCTTTTAGATGTGTCTGTGCTTAGCAGTATTGTTTACATGCAGTACATAATGTAATTAAATGAATCACAGAAAACAGATTGAAAAGCTCATTCATTATGCATGCACTTTTCTAATTACTGGCTTGGCTCTTGGATCTGATGCACATGTTTTGACTTACCATTCGAGTTCCAGGCTGTCGTTATTGTCACTTTATAATTTTAGCATTGGAATTACATTGTGAAAAGTTCCTCAGTACATTTGGACACTGAGTAACCTTCTGAAATTAAAGATATACATATTATTGATATATTAATATATTCTTTTCTGCTTTACTCTTTATTTATTTGCCTGTAATGTTGTGTGTGTTTGTGTGTGCATGATGAGTTCGTTCATCCACACTCATTTTGGTTGACACCTAACTTCTCAACTCTGTCATATCAATTATTATTACTAACATGGGCTTATACACAAAACACACACTCAGACAGAGGTGCTCCATTCTTACAGAGACAAAAAATCTCTCTTAAATATTTTCTTCTTACACACAGTACGTCAGAGACTGTTGGACTGTGTGTAAAAAGAATATATTAAGAGGAAGATGGACATGGAAACAGAGAGTTGAGGGCTCGCTGTGCCGCACTGTATCCTTTCGTCATTTAAATCCACTATTTAAGATTGTGTGTTTGACTAGGCTGTAGGCACAGTGCATTAGCATGGATATTTTATGAGATGCTCTGTTACTTCTAAAAAAAAGTCCTTTAGTGTTTATACGGTACATTCTTTACAGACCTTGATATTGAATGGAAAATTCCGTCCTCAGTTTCACATATTTATGTTAACAATGTGTCGAGAGGGTCCATGATGTTACAATTACTGGCCAGGCTCTTGAGGAAATATGTGGGTGTTTAAGAACAGTACCATGTGACTGTTGGCTTGGTATCAGTATTCAATAACTTTAACCCAGCACCAAGTAATATTGAAAAAAAAACATATATATATATATATATATATATATATATATATATATATATATATATATATATATATATATATATATATATATATATATATATATATATATATATATATATAACATGATATAACAGCTAAAGCTAAGCTATATACAGTCTGTGATGTAAAGTTGAGCAGAACAGAATGTGCTGTGATACAACCAGAATGTTGGTGTTGCACAGCTCTGACATGAAATGCAAATAATGCAACAAAAAAAAATCAAGGACAATAACAAACAGGAAATAACACAATAAAACACCTCAGCAACTTGGACAACGGCTTCTTCAACACCTGATATAGAATGAAGTACTTGTAGTCATTTGGTATCAGCATACAGCACACGGCATACTTGTACTAGTAGTATCTTTATCCATCTATCAATGCATGCTGCACCACTACTTGTCAACATTTTGAATAGGACTGTGTCACCACTTATGAGCAGTTGGCATAAAGAAGTGACCATAAACAATAGGAAAAAATTAAAAGCAACTCTGTCTTGATGATCAGTGTGAACGTAATATCAGGACCATAAAGTATTGTATTCCATTTTAAATGAGAGCAGAAAAAACAATGTGTTGTCATTGATTGACTATCAAATGGTTTAGAGTGTTGATTAGAAGTACACATCAGCACAGGCATCAGGCACAGACAGATTAGAGGCTCATTTAGACTAACACAGCAGTCAGCTTAATAACATGTGGCATTCATCCTCAAACTAGAAAGACTAAAATATAAAAAAAAATGTTGTCAAATTAAAGGCAGACATTGACGTTACTAGAGATTCCTTTGTCAACACATACCCACATTTTTCAGTAGCTCAGACATACTTCAGACCCCCCCAGAGTTGTCAGATGATTTGTCAGAACTTCTTTGAGGCCAAACTACAATCCTTCTTCTTCCCTCCCTGAATTGTAAATAAATATTAAAAGCCAAAAGCCAAGTCTCGAGCCTGTGTGCTCTGACACAGTTTCTTTAAGAATAAAATGATAAGGTCACAGATTACAAAGAAAAAAAAGTGATAAATCCTCCATTTGACACATTTGGGGAAATCAAGTATGTCTTAGTGTATTGAGGCTATTTTAACATTCAAATGAAAGTTATCTGCCAATATGAGTAATTCTTTTGACATAAGACAATGACAATCCCATTTATTATAATATCTCATTAAGTCATCAAGTTTAACCCGAGTCCTTTTTGTCATTGTACAGTAGTGGCACACATACATCCAAGTGGGATGTATGCTTCAGTCCACATCTGTTAGGTATTGGGAAGGTATTTTAATAGTGGTACCCTTCACTACTACTGCTACAGAACAAACAGACCAATAAAAGTGACAATTACACATTTCATTTCTTCTGGATGAGCCAGAAGGCTGCAGGCAAACAGTCCTTTACTGACTATTAGCATGTAGATGCATTTACGTTTACAGATTTCAAGCAGTTTCCACAGAGCTGCTGTAGTACTTGTCTATTTGTTTATTGAGGCATTAAGCTTAAGGGGAATGAAACACAAAGAAGCACTCACAGTGTCTCCATGAAGAGGAAACTGAGTAAAATGGGCATCCTTTGTTGTGAAGACCTCATCCACTCATTAAAAAAGAAAAGACATAACCGTTTGTAAACTTGGTCATAGCAAATATGTCCACTTCTACCTCTAGCCTTGCCCCAGACATCAATTGTCTGTATATTATGTCACCTACACTTTACTGGGCTTTGATTTGGGCTTACTTACTTGCCACCATCATTGCTAGCTCATGGAGTCAGACAATACAAATTCCGTTAATGTAAAGTAAGCATTATTGGAGCTAATGTGAGGAGAGCAAGAAGCACCACCAGAGTGGCTGAGACGCCTGGTTTTCAATGGAAACACACCTGTAACTAGCCTACTGTTTCAGCCATTAACTCCTCAATCAATGGAACAAGTTAGAAGTTTGTGAATGAAACTCATTCACAAGGTGCTTAAATTCTTCCTGCACAAAGCCCTACAATGCAAAAAGTGATTAAAAAATTCTGCACTACTCTGTCACTACATACCTGGCAGCAGACGCGTGTTCTATCACAGTCAGAGCTAATGAAAGTCTCCTGTCAAGGAGCTTTAAACATGCTTTAAACTTCTGAAACCTTCAGTCTCATCTGCAAGTTTTGTAATGGGTGACTTCAGATGTAGGTAGAAGTGAGATTAGAGGGCCTGTCAATTTGCTGGCCAAAGTGTACAGACTGCATTTAACCCTGACTACAGTGTGTGTGTGTGTGTGTGTGTGTGTGTGTGTGTGTGTGTGTGTGTGTGTGTGTGTGTGTGTGTGTGTGTGTGTGTGTGTGTGTTTATATATAGGTATATGGAGAGCAAAACAGAGTTTCTCCCTGGAAGACTTCTTTTCTGCTCCGGCACTAATGTGTGCCATATATTCTTCTGTTATCACAGTTGAGAGTTTAAGCAGTGGAACTGTTAATATAGTTGCTGTCGCTTTCTGCGGTTTCTTTGTATGTGATAATTCCCTCAGGAGGACCTGGGAAATCAATTTCCTAATTATTTGCTTCCCCTATGCTTTTTGCCTTTCCCTTCTTTTACTCCTACTTTAGTTTTCAATGGGCAAACAGGGCCTTTTCACTTCCTTCGTCTCCCAAGCTCTTTATTCTATTTTCTTTCACTTTGCCCCGTCTAGTCCATGCTCTTTCACCATACCCTTTCATGTCCTTTTCACTACCTCCCATTGTAAATTTCTATTCTTCTCTTTCTCCATCCCTTTACCCTATTCTGCTCTCGGTCGTCCTCTATTTTTCCCCTTTGTTCCACATGCTTTTGCCATTATTTCCTCCCTTTATCCCCCACTATTTCCTTCCTTTGTTCAATTTTCTTTCACTCTCTCTCTTTTTCTTCCCTTGACCTTTCTGAGAACATTTGTCTCCCTTACACTAGTGTTTTCTCAGCCTCACTGCAAAATAAATACTCATCTTCTACCATTAAGGTTATATAGAATCTTGAATTGTATTTCTTTGAACACATGAAGTAAGTGAACTTAAGTCACTGTTGATGATGAATATGTACAGTTTATTGTTTATTGTTAAAAGGATCCCCATTAGCTGTCACCAAAGTGGGACGAGTTAGTCTTCCTGGGGTCCAAAAAAAAAACACAACAAAAAACAACAACACAAAAACAAATGATTAACAATTGGATGAAGGCTTTAATGATAATGTAAAAACAATGAAACATTGTACACATCATCAGAAATTATGCAAAATAAGTTTTTACATCCGTAAGTATTCCATTCATTATTACATTCATACAATTATCTTTCACAAATTAAAATATTGCATTCTTAAATGGTACTTGAAAGATATGTACAGTTGTATACATCAAGAGGTTTTCTGTGCATTACTCCTAGAGAAGTGTATCATAAAGCTGAAACAGGAAGAAAAGGGACAACCAGAATTAGATCCCCACTATCACGAGTATCTTCTATCATTTTACCAAGCCACCATCTCACTTTCAGGCTTTCCTGGAAATGTGATCTTGCTATTGTTCTTGAAAAACCTTCCTACAAAACAATACTGTAGGATTAAAGCTAAATGTGCAGGCTGTAGCTGGGGTTTGGTGATCAATGGCAAGCTTTGGTGATCAATGCTGCTTGTTGTTAACGTTGCTGATTATCCAAAAAAACAACAACAAAAAAACACGCAACTTTAACTCAACATGCCTTCATGACTTGATGATGCCATATTGCTTTTTTATGATGTTTAGGTGACAGTAATGTGGTGATGGCTGGCAGTAGCTTGGAAATTCCTTTTCACCTGGCTAAAGCAGTAATGTGAGGCTGCGTTTTGTTGGGTCATGTAGCAAGAGCTTGACTGATCTTCTGTAACACATCATCACTGATGTCATGTCACTTAGTAGTGGAACTCGGGTGACTAAGTAGAGCGGGTTGTCCACACTTAGCTGATGGGCGGTTTGATCCCCAGCTCCTCCAGGCTGCATGTTAGTGTGTAAATGTGTTAGCTCAGCAGTCGGCACCTTGCACGGCAGCCACTGCCGTCAATATATAATTGTGTGTGAACGACTAGCCAACATAAATGGAGGTATGTAGAACATCAAAAAGAAAACTGCTTCTAGATTAGAGAGTGCGTCTAACCCTCAAATTCCACCAGGCATGGATGTGCCACGTTCCGTTCGCACCACTGCTGCTGAAGCTATACGCGGCTGTTGAGGTCAATGTTTCAAACCCCACTGGCCCCGCTGCAGTCCGTTCCAGAAGTGTCCAAGAAATGATGTTCCGCGGGGAATACGTGGCTGTTCTGTTTTTGATGGATACCGAGAGCACCAATCTGCATAGAGCACCTCGAGCTGGACTGAAGCCAGACAGCATAGAGAATCTAGATCTTCAAAATAAAACACCCTATGCAAACTGCCAGTCTTAAAACAGCCAAAGCTAAGTAGCATATTTACAAAATTAGAAGCATATTTAGAAGCAAAGAAAATTACCAAATCTGAGCAAGTTAACAGAGTCTGGCAGGCTAAATGCTTTACTTCGGAAACACTCCCTGTGGGGTTTGAAGTCACATGGAGAACTGACCAAAACAACGTTGCAGCGACGTGATAGAGACGAGTCCACTGGGAACAGCAACCTGTTTAACTGCAGAGTCCCAATGGTACCAACTGGCATAACTGGCCCTAGTGTCCAGGGAGGCGAGAGCAAAGAGCATTGGGGCATGTGGGGGCTACGAGCTGGGGCCTCTTTGTTCTCCTGCTCAGTCATGGCTCCAGGCTGTTGCAGAGATCCAGAAGAATTGCCCTCACCAGTTGGATGAGCATCATGAACCATCTGCAGTCCCATGAGACATGGGATGTCCTCAAGGCCACTCCAGTACCAGCACACAAACTATTGTGACTTCAAGTTTTTTGTCTGAGCCCGTGTATCATAATTAGTCAATCTGATCAGTGGGTGAAATGTGTTTCCACAGGGACAGAGCTGTTTTTGAACTTATTCTAAAAAACCTTTGTCAAATCCTTGAGGAAACTTAAAAAAAACAATTTGATCATTTGATTTGTGAAAGTGGCTGACCGATTATCAATCTACCATCTTCTACTCTCTGAGTGAATGGGTTTTATAATTATCTCAGTCTTTCTCATAAGTGAGGCATCAGTCTCTATTGGCTTTTCACTTTTGTGTAAATATAATTTGCTGTTCGACAGCCTCTTTGTCGTTTCAAGCTAATTATAAATGTCTGACAAAATAAATTCTAGTAAGAAAAAGCTCCACTGTGGGGGCTGTAGAAAGTACAGAGTACTCTGGGTTCAGTGTGGGTCCCAACCTGTCCACCATAACAGGAAAGCTGCCTGGCCAACATACTAGCCAGAAACCTCTGATTTGTGAACTCGACCTCTTTCAAAATGTATTCTAGCAGAGCAGGCATAGATTGAGTTTTCAGAAATTGAAATGCTTTAGTCATGAGTGTAGACATGTTGTGAATTGGAAACGTAAGTGCTTTCTGTAGCATTCTTCATGTTTCAAGGCCAGAGATCAGAAACCATGTGCCATAGAAGGGACCGTGTCTGCAGCTTTTCATTCCACACAAACACTCCACCAAAGACCTCAGTTACAGAGGTCCTGTGTATTTGAGTGTCAGTGAAAGTCTAAAACACCATTGCAATAGTGAGCTGTCACTAATATCAAACCAATTACTGTATAGTGTATTTAACCCTTTCACTCTCACTACAATAACTAAGTTATTGTGGTGAGAGTGGGTGGGAGTGTAGTTAGTTAACTAAGTTATTAAAAATGTGTTCAACTCAATGTTGTTTTTTGAGTACTTACAGTATAGTACAGTAACACTGATAATTAATGAGTTCTTTTCAGGTCTTTTAGATATAACTGAAAAGAGGACATCAAGTTTAATAAAACATCTTATGATTATGTTTTAGTTCTGAGACTCACAGTGACCAGAGTTGTGTTCTTGCATTCTTTCCTGGCTCTGGCTACAGTTAATGTGGTATCAATCTTTTCTTATCTAACGATCAACAAAAAGATTAATTTTTTAAAAATGACTTATTGATACACAAAAATAATAATTCAATCTTGAAACATTTTTCATGCCATGCCAAAAGTCGAATAGTGCAGTTTTTATAGTTTTGTGTTGTGCTAAACTACTAAATGCCACTGTCATACTTTTTCTTTTGTGAGTCCAAAAGCAGTATTTTTTTGTTTAGTAATTAAATATACAATATAGCGCTGTAACTTTGGCGTGGGCACATTAGGAGTCTGGCTAACATACATCATAGAGCTACTGTCTGAGAGATTTTAGGGCTACTTCATTAACTATGCATGAAGCTGACCAATTTAAGAATTTATTTCATGTTCATTTTTTATGTCATGATCAGCAGGAGATATGTTAGACACTGTAAACCATTTGAACCACATCTTAATGGGCACTGGACATATTTCCACAACACTGACTGTTATAATTTCAGTAAATATTTTTACCATCCTGTATGGAAGAATTATCCTATCTTTATTCAAGAGCGCACATTTTCAGTTTGAGAGCATGATTTCTCCTTCTCATGCTCAGATTTATTGTCCCCGTGCTCACATTTCATGCTCACACTCAAAACTTATGTGCTCACGCTCAAAACATGTCCTGTGTGCGCTCAGTTATAAAATTAGAAACAGTCTATGATAAATGGAATCATACGATGTCTAAACGACCATAACTCTTTTTAGGATTATTTAAGATTAATTATACATAAATAAACTGGCGTCTTAAATAGGTGACGATTCAAATAGCTGGCTAGTATGGTAAATTGGTGTATTTTTAAGAAAGGCAGTTTTACACACAGACCATATACCCGCCCCTACGAAGTGCTCAAAAAGCGTGAAGGAACACACCCAAGACTCTAGCTGTCTCCCTATTGGCTGGTGAAACACACTAATTTAAGCGCAGGGCGGGACATCCTTCAGTCTGTGCAGACACCTCAACCTGAGAGGACGTGCTGTTTTGTGCGAGAGCAGAAAAAATTTGAGAGCGCAGAGCACAAGTTTTGAGCGCGAGCAGAAAAAATCTGAGCGCGCACGACATGTTTTGAGCGCGAGCACATAGGTTTTGAGTGTGAGCATAAAATGTGAGCACGAGGACAATAAATCTGAGCACGAGAAGGGGAAATCATGCTCTCAAACTGAAAATGTGCGCTCTTGAATAAAGATAGGATAATTCTTCCATAATCCTGGATTTTGCTTATATGACCAGAAGCTTGGAACATGCAGCTCTCATTAATAGGCCTATAAGATAACTAAAGATGGCTATGCTTCATTAAGTTGATACCTTGATGTTTTCTGCCTTTCAAGTCACTTAGTGATTGTGATTACGACTTGTTGTCATTGGTTGATTCTGTTTTATAATGGCACTTTTGTCGTGACAGGAACAAATCATTTCCACATGCAGCACAGTCTGTAATAACCATGTTTGTTCTGCATGCTCTCAGGTACTTCATATGACTGATACTGAAGTAGAAAGCCTCTCACTTGCTTTGTGTTACAACAACAAGAGCTTCCAAGGCAAATGGCTGTAATGATTTCTAACCTTGTTTTTATTCAACACATTCAGCAACAACTCGCTAGATCCAAAAGAAATTCTTTCAAAGGAAATTGATTGTATTCTGAGGAAAAAAAGACCATCTGCTTTTTGTTTGGCCCATCATTGGCTGTCGTCAAGGGCAACTTGTGGCAACGTTTTTTGTTTTTTTTAAATAAGTTTCTACGTTTTTTTTTTCTTGTAGCTATGTTGCAATTTTGCTCAAACACTATAGCATACGCATGGACCATTTGATTGATTTTCTACTCACAGATGTTCTGAAATGAAATGTACATTGGATTAAGGACTACATTAGTATCCGTTGGAACCTAAGACATGAAACCTTCCCAAAGTTTTGCACTGATTGCTTAAATGGCTGCCTCAGTGTCACCTTACAGCTGATGTATTTAATATAACATTATGCTCCCATTGGCCACTATACACTATGTTATACCATAGTATATACAATATTATAAACCATATTATAACCATATTATACACTATATTATATGCCACATTATACACTATATTATATAGTATATAATATGGTTTATAATATGGTATATAATATATACCATATTATAAACCATATTATACACTATAATATATACCATATTATAAACCATATTATACACTATATTATATACCATATTATAAACCATATTATACCCTATATTATATACCATAATTTAAACCATATTATATACCATGTTATATTATATTTTAAAACATATTATACCTTATATTATATACCATATTATAAACCATATTATACCCTATATTATATACCACGTTATATACCATATTATACACTATGTTATACCATATTATATGCCATATTATACACTATGTTATATACTATATTATACCTTATATTATATACCATATTATAAACCATATTATACACTATGTTATCTATGTTATATTATATTATAAACCATATTATACACTATATTATATACCATATTATAAACCATATTATACCCTCTATTATATGCCATATTATACACTATGTTATATACTATACTATACCTTATATTATATACCATATTATAAACCATATTATACAGTATATTATATACCATATTATACAGTATATTATAGACCATATTATATACCATATTATAAACCATATTATACACTATATCATATACCATATTATACACTATATTATATACCATATTATACACTATATCATATACCATATTATATACCGTAGGCCAGTACAGTGATTAGAAAAAAACAAAAACAACAACAACAACTTCTGTGTAAAGTTATCTTTAGGGCGCCCCATTTAATACCAGCAAAGCAAAAACAAAACCCAACAATGCAATAGGACCTATTTTTTACTTCTGTGCGGACACCCATTTTGCATCTTTAAAGCTCTGGGCCATTGTATTGTGATGGAAGATAATTTTTGACTAAATCAGACATCAATTACAGTACTTATCTTGCACTGATTGACCTTCTTAGCTCCAAGCTAATTGCTGAATTTTGACTCTCTCTCTCTTTCGTCTAACCGTGCAAGTCTACTTCCATACTTATCCACAGTGGTTTTAATCCTTTGCCATCTCGCATAGTCCTCAATAAATTACCACTCACGCCTGGAAATAAAGCTGTTGTCCACTTTAATAAACATAACAGAAATACAGGATGATGATTAGATGGGGTGATGTAGGCATGGCGGACGGGATTGTGATCACCTGTATGAAAATAAGTAAATAATTAGAATAAAATAAATAAAAAGTGTGTTGAAGTGGAGTGTTTCTCCCTCGGCAGTGACATACAGTCATTTAGTGTATACTGGACATTTGCATGTAAAGCACTTATAAAATATACACTTGTATACAGTATACTTGCACAATGTACACACTTTTTGTTTCTCTTGCTCTCACACACTGATGTGCTGACATACACACACACAAATTCACACTCCGTTTGATGAGTGCATGATGTGTGAGACCTACCAGTGACCCAGAAGAGTGAAGTGAAGCACCATGGCGGAGTAAATGTGTGTGTGTGTGTGTGTTGGAGTGGATCCCAAAAGAGAGAATTTGAGGGCAAAAGAGGCCAAACAAGATCTCACCCTCCTTCCAGTCCTCTTCAAAACACACACACACATATACACACACACATTCACACACACACATACACCTTTTCACCATTTTAGACATGCACTTGCAAGTGCATGAGCAAGCACATGTGCAATGTAAAGCCATGAGCATACACACATACACACACAGGTGACATCTGGAGTGTTTCTGCCTCACTGCCGTGTTGCTCTCCTGGTTGGACTGATAGCTTTCTCTCTCCCCCTCCCTCCCTCCCTCCCTCCGTCCGTGTATGTGTTTTTTAGATTAGATTAGATTAGATTCAACTTTATTGTCATTACACATGTACATGTACAGGTGTGTGTGTGTATGTGTGTTTAATTTTCCTTTTTGAAAGTAAAACCTCTGTGTGTTCAGCTGTTACTCTGCGTGCTAATGTGCTATAATGCCCTAGACTAGTGATCTCGTTCTCTGTGTGTGTGTATGTGTGTTTGCCATTAGCTGGTACAAATCAAGGAGCTGTAAAAAGTTGTTGATGTGCCAGTCGCCCGTATTTGTGTCACCTTCAATTACATACTTAGACCACTGAGCCATGTGTGTGTTTATACAACCTGTTTCTGCATATACTGAAGAAAGGACAAAGAGAAACTTTTTCTCAACACTTTATTCACTTAAGCCTCGCCATGTTGAAGCCACGCCCACTCATGGTAGCAGTCCAGCAGCCATTTTGAAGCGACTGAAACGTGTCAGATGAGTTCAGAAAATGACATGACCAGATACTCAAATTAAAAAGCCCAAAATGTGATCTTTCAGACAGGACTGGCTAAAACAATTTCCCTGGCTGATGTACGACAAAGGATGTAACGCAACGCACTACGCTTACTGTCAGGAGTATGGCCGGTAATAGTGCATTCGTAAGAGGGTCAACAACGTTTCGTATCGGAACTTTAAAAAAAAACACTACTTAGAATTATACATATATGTATGCTTATACGTAACAAGGCATCAGATAATAAGATTTAGTGTCAATGTTTTCATAACATTATGCAGTAGTTAACTTAATGTTATGGAGCTAACATTGTGCAGCTACCTTTAATTATAATGACCAATAATGACGGCTTACCGGTTTGTACTGCTGATAACAATCAATAATGTTAGTCTATAATCAATCTTAAATGCATTTTAAACACATAAATCATTTTGCATTGCATTTTGGGTGGCATGTTGTAATAGAATAATGATACTGAGAAATCTGGACCTTGGATTACAGTATGGCCTGCTCAAGTCATTGCTTGGGCTCGAACACCATTGGGAATGCATGCACAGTATAGTATACAGTATAGGCAGAAACACTCAGCATACTATACAGACCTCTTTAAATGTAAGTAGCTAAGGTATATACGGCCCTGGAATAATCAGTGTAACCATTATTTACTAATGTATTGTAAGTACAACAGATCCACTCCACTATACACACTCTATGAAACTGAAGTGTTTCTCTGTCTGTGAAGTGTTTTCTCTGCTGGGAGCAGCAGTGTGGGAGAAATGTGATTTTTGATCCAAAACTCCTTCAAGCCCACCTGCAACCATTTTATCCCAGAATGCAGAGCACCTGTGAAATAACCTTTTTTTTTCTTTGAGGTACATATAAATGAAGCAAATATTTGATTGGATCGATTTAAAAGCTTAAAATCTAACATTTTAGTCCCAAGATAACCAAGTTTTAATCACCAAGGAGGTCCTTGGTGATGAGGTTTTTGATATACAGGCCAGGTACCAAGAGGTAACGAGAGATCTCTCCATCCTTGGCTTTAAATCTGCTTTGTGCTAACCAGCCAGTTTATTTGTTAAAGATGGCAGTCAGAGGTAGCTATCATCTTTTCCGGCGGCTAATATGCTAACCCTAAGTTTTCCAACATTGGGTGACCTATGCAAAATTTACAATGGCAAACTGTGGTATCCTATTGCTACTTCCAATCTAGTCTCTACATACCTAAAGTAAGACCCATGTCCGAATTCTCAACACAGAGTCAAATACTTTTTCTACTCTGTCCTCTGCTATGGCTGGCCCTCCTTAATCATCTTGTTTGTGTTATTCACAGACAGGATCTCCAAACACAGCCATGTCTGCTATTTGCAGATGATGTGGTTCTGTTGGTTTTTACCAGGCTGTGACTTTAAGCACGCACTCAACCTGTACCCGCACAGTGGTTGCAATGAGAGTTTGCACATCCAAGTCTGAGATCATGGTTCACTGCCAGAAAATAGTGGATTGCTCCCTCTGGGTTGGGAGTGAGCTGTTGCCCCAGGCAAAGTAGTTCAAGTATCACAAAGTTGAGCTTCAAGGCAAAGCTGCTGATACCAGTCAGTCAATGTTCCAAATGCAGCCAAAATAAGATTCCTCCATAAGGCGCCTGGGCTCACTTTAGAGATGTGTTGAGGAGTTCAGACATCCAGGGGGAGCTTGGAGTAGAGGTACTACTCCTTTGCATGGAAAAGAACCAGACCTGGTTTGAGCCTTTTGGACGCCTCCCCTTTTCCAGTTATGTCCAATTAGTAGGAGATCCTGGGGTAGGCTCAGATTATATATGTTATTAGCCTGGGGATGTCTCAGGATCCCATAGGAATAGCTGGAAAATGTTTCTGAAATGAGGAATATCTATACTAATTTGAGAGATGCTGCCTGCTGCAAGAGCTTGACTAAAAGGGATCTAAATGACACTGATTGAAATGTGTGTGGCTTACAAGTGTACGGTGTGGAATTTTAAGCAGACAATCAACCTATTAAACTTTTAAAATTACATTATAATCACCTGCCGACTATTACAAAATTGATGCACATGGTGTTTATTTCTCATAAGCTGTACAATAATTATCATGCACTCATATTGTACTGCTAATGCACCTTGTAATACCTTATAATCTTACTTAATGCCAAATTAAGGATTAGAACTATCTTCCAAAAGCCTTCTAAAAAGTCTAAAATATAGCGTACACCGTGAGGTACATAACACAAAGATGTGAGAGGCTGTGGCTCGGAGATAGAGCGGGTCGTCCACTAATCAGAAGATTGGTGGTTCGATCCACTCCAGTCTGCATGTCGAAGTGTCCTTGGGCAAGATACTGAACCCAAAATTCCCAGTGTATGAATGTGTATGAATGGGTGAATGAGATATGTCCTGTAAAGCGCTTTGAGTGGTTGTAAGACTAGAAAGGCGCTATATAAGTACAGTACCATTAAATAACAGACCAGTATTATTATCCCAGTATTTGGTTTTACATTTTTGTGTCACCTAAATGTTTCTGTTGATTTGTCTACTTGCTTTGTCTGCTCAAAACTTCCTTCCAGGATGCTCTAAAATACTGCAATTCATGGTTCTAATGATTTGAACCCTTACTAATTCTTGAGTGTCTAAAGGTCAGTTTGTACATTGGACATATCGGAATTTAATGAGCATGTCATGAAATTAAAGACTGTCTCTGATTTGGACACTGAGTTTTCCTTTAGTCCTTCCATCATCAAAGTGTCTGTTAGACACATGATATCTCATAACCAGTCAGAATGTCATGTCATGAATTTTGCTAAACCTACTTTAAGCATGTGACCAGGATGATTGGCCCCTTTGATTTGATTAACCCTGTGACATTTATTCTAGTCTAGTTCCAGTGAGGCTTGATCAATGACATTTATGTCAGCATTTCCAATTCTGTTGTAATTATGTATTGGTTATGTTAAGCTACAGCAACAGTTATGCAACACACTAAGAAAGAGAACCTAAGAAAATATCAGTTCAAGCACTGCGTGTTATCTATCTTTGCGGCTACTGTCCCTGTCTAAGACATCGCCATTTGTGTTCTAAATTTCTGCATGATACACTGGTTCACAGGGATCATCATTGTTGAGCTGGAAGCCAGTTAATGTTTGGCTAAGTCTGGTAGAAATATGTCAAGCTGAGGTTTGTCTGTGTTTTGCTTTACAGATTTCTCTGATAAAAGTTGGAGAGCTGCTCCCCACTGTGAAGAAATAGAGCCAGAGGACTGCCACCGCTGGAATTTACAGAAAGACACAAGAATAAAGGTATGCCTGCACAGTTACAAACACACACAGAGTGGCTGTGATGGTTGCACTTATAAATGCTGGCCTCAATGTTGACATTACCTTTTCCTGTTACATAGGAAAATGTGCAGTCATTCATGAACACAAAACTCCCAAGCTGGTTTTCTCTTGGACATTTGACTAAATTTGTGCAACTGCTCATTTGAAAAGAGAGCGTTTGAAAGAAACATTCATCTCATGGTTTGTTGTTTTTGTAACTCTTGTGAAGAGCGTTGGGAAATCCTTCTGAGCACACAGTGATCGGTCCTTCTACCAGCTTTCCTCAAATACTGAACACCAATCAAAATGTAGATTGCAAAACAAAAAACGTAATATGCTTGTGTTGTCCATGTTAGTGAAGAATTTCAGTTTCTTCAGTTTCAGTAAGCTTTACTTAACTACAGTAGGTCAAAAATTAAATTTTTCTGAAGAACTTGGGTTATAATTTGGCCATTCTAAGTGCACTAACGTTCCAAGGAGTTTGTTTATAGCCTGTCCATCTGACTGCTTGTGTTTCTTTCCCTTCTGACTTAGCAATATCAGTGCAGTATGTGATTGCTGATTTTATGTTCTGTAATTAAAGATTGTCTAAAATCCTAAACAAATACAAAGTCCCAAACAATCTGGTCTCAGAGGGAAGCAAGTAGTTTGAGGATCCACCTACCATTCAGCACTCAATATATCCAATGCAGTGCTAGGCATGATGTCACTTCCTCTGCCTGGAACAATGCCAAATCCCCAGGGCTGGCTGGCTGATTGGTTAATTACTTTTGTTTTATTTAATTTTTTTTCCCATAGGAACAAAGTTTTGTCTTGATTTCTGTGCCGATGCTGTCTCGATTCCTCACTGACTGGTGTGTATTCCCCTTTGACTGATATTTCTAAGGAGACACCATTATTTGATTATTTGAATTCATCATAGAGTAATCAAGCTCTTGACAATACACAACCCATCTGTAGTACTAACTTCCAGTGTCTGAGATCTATCCAAATGCAAGGCAGTCAATATGTCACTAATATCATCTAATACGTATGCACGGATAAAGTGCAAGTAACACTTACCAACTTTAGGTAGCTGAAAGCTTTCTAAGTCATTATTTGAGAGGGTCACATGCATTAATGGGTTTTTATTTTCTTTATCTTGTTCTTAACCTCATGCAGAAGTAAAGTGAATTGATGATATACTGCATGCATACTTCTGTTCTATCTGTTCATTTGAGCCATTAGCTCTAAATGTAATAAAGCTGGGTATATCTCATCTTGTGTGAAATATATTTTTCTGATGTGTCTATAATCAAAAGAATAATTCCACTTTTATCATCTGTGCCCAGCAAATTGAACATCAACGTACACACTCTATTACTAATTGCATCCCTACAAAAACAGATCCTTTTGTAAGATTCAGGAATATGTTTAATGCTATTAATAACATCTGATGTGAACACATCTAATTAGCTATAAAAAACTGATCCTCCTTCACCATCTCTGCTAATCTTTCATTTACAGACTCTTCTGTAATTCTCTCTTGCTAATTTAGATTCCCTCCTTTCTTGCTCTCGGTAAATACCCTTATTTTATTTCTTTTCTCCTTTTGCCACTGCCGAACAGGAAACCTGCTGAGAAACAGTCTCTCAAACTGAGCCAGCCCTTTGAAAACTGACCTTTTTTAATGTTTGTTACATCTGAGCGCACCTCTGTGCTTTTAACTCAAAAACAAAAACTTTAACTCAAACAAAAATGTAAGTAAAGTAAAAGATGTTCCATCAAACAGTTGTATAACCCCCCCCCCCCTCCTCCTCCCCTTGTAAGGGCATGGTTTTTAGCTGCTGAATGTAAGGGGTGGGACAATTGTGCTTGTCAGACTCATGTCTTCTGGAGCTTGCTTTCTCTCACTACATAACTCTTTCCTTCCCCTGAAGCACTTCACATGAGAAGCAAATGGGGTGCCTTTCAGAACCATCATTAAAAAATCATTATCATCTCTCATCTCTCCCTGACCTTTCACTCAGTAAGCCCGGCGTTCATTTGGAATCAAAAAGTTCACACCCATCTATCAATCAGTCCATTGGACCATCTATTTGCATGCACTTTTTATTTATTTATCATAAAGCCCCTCAGAAAACGTATTGCTAATAAGAATTGGATGAAAACATCATGGTACCATCTGCAAATGGTTCAACGGTTCCTGCAATAAGTCTAAGCTCTTTCAGGTCCAGTGTGAAGGAATGATTGGCATCTTGGGATGAAGTTGCTGATTGCAACTTGCTTTGCCCTACCTTCTAAGTCTGTAGAAGAAACAACTGTGGCTGCAAAACTTGAGACAAGCATTAAAGGCCGGTGTTTGGATCCTTCGTTCTGGGCTACTGTAAAAGTAATTAGTATGCAAAAGAGTGCAGTGTGATTTGCTAAATGTTTCCTGGTTTCTAGTTTCTATATTCTGATTTATCTTTAAGGCACCTTTTAAACTCAGTGAGCTGGTGTAGGCAGATTTTGGGTAAGCAGACTTACTCTTGTAAACTTGCATTTTCCTTTTCTGGCAATGAATAAAAAAACAGTATGTATCCCATAAAATGTTTTAGTGTGTGCAAACACACAACACCATGAGGTGGAAGTCACCATTAATGAAGTCACCTTTTATTGTTAATACAGCGTTCAACAGCTGATATAGGTAGAGATATTGTTGGGAAGCACAGGTGGAATTCTATTACAGTCGATATTGCCTGACCTAATGTTTCCTGATTATGCTGTTATTAATAATCAGAGCATTGACCCAAATACCACAGAAGAATGTCGAGTTCACCTGATGTTTAGCTGACAACAGGCATTGGAGAGAGGAGGAAGAAGCAGTGCTATTTTTCTTAGTGGGACGCGCTGATGCATATTCAGATGCATTCGGTCGAGCTCCCTCGTGGCAACTTTGATTTATGCTAGCCGTTTCTATTCTCTCTCTTGAAGACGACAGATCATCTTCACACATCGCCTCTGAATGTGCAGGATTTAAAATATCTTCAGCTCTCATCTCTGTTGTAGGAGTGAGCGGGTCTGGACTTTGAAGTCCAGGGCCTGAGAAGAGGAAAGCTAAGCAATGAATCCTAACGAATAACTGAGTGAAGTCAGAATAATCCTCTGCACCACCAGCAGTCCACAAGAAACCTCAAAAACATATGAGCGGATTCCATTTAGCTTCAGCTGTACTGTAACAACAATTCCAGGATAAAATTTGAACATGCTAAATTAGCATTGTAGCATGCCATTACTTTTATTAAATAAAATAAAATTGCTGCTGAATTTCAGAATTTGATACATTTTCTGCCATTAGTATATTCAGCTTCATACAGTTCATGCAAAACTGTAGAACATGAGCATAGTGCAATTAACAAAGCAACTGTTATTAAAGGTTTAGTGCATGTCTAAATACTCATTAGCAAAGAATGCATTAACTGTGTCTCCTCAGCCTGGTTATTCTTCTTTATTACTCAGATTTTTCTCTCATGTTCTCATTCGGCTGCCACGTTCCACAACATCATCCATCAGCCACTGCTGGGCAATTACTGCAACTATTAACCATTGCAACAAGTATTGATTGATCTGTTGCCGCTCACAACGAGAAGCTCATATTTTTCATCATGCCACTCCGTCGCTCATTCACTTTTCTAATCAAATTGATTAATCAAACATATTGGATATTTAACCTATTCAGTTTCTATTGATTGATTCATTTAAGAGAGTCTTAGTGTTTTCCATGGATCAATATTCTAGATATTTTTTTTTATTTTCTGTGGTCCATTGTTCTGTTCTATATACATGTGGTTGATGGGGCTCATCACAAGCAGTCAGAGTATTGCCATGTCTAGGGTCCGAGACCGAGGGTCTAGGGACAGAGGGTGTACTTTGTGACTTTGGGCTATACAAATAAAATTGATTTGATTTGATTTAATACATAAAATATTTCATAATATTATCCTCCAGTGCTTTTTTTTTAACAATGATGTCTGAACATAAATCAATACGATGGATGCACCTAATTAAATCTAGTGTGTATAAACTATATACACACGGCTGTGGCTCACAGGCAGAGTGGGTCGTCCACTAATCAGATGAATCAGATGGGTGAATGAAATATGCTGTGTAAAAGCGCTTTAAGTGGTTGAAGGACTAGAAAGGCGCTATATAAGTACAGTCCATTTACCATATCTAAGATAGTATAATGCCTTTTTGCATTATATGTGTACAAACAGTATAAATATGTAATTGCAATGCCAACAAGTAGAATGTCATGGCTGCTGCATGTGCACTTAAATACAGTCCCTTCATTATGAGAATACCAAAAAACTAAAATCATGTGATGAAGTTTTATTTCTGTCACATTTCTAATTTGGAGAATCATTTAAATACTCTTCACTTATTAATAAATGACTAAATGAATGAATGTATACAACATGAATACAAAGTAAGGGTGGCCAAACAAACTAAGCTAAAGGAGTGTACGCTCATTTCACTTGCACCTCCATGTCTCCTCTCCGTCTGGCTCATATCTGCCACGATAAACTAAAACTCGAGGCAAGTTTCCTAAGAGCCTTGTGCTCCTCTTCTCATTATTGATGTCCATATATTGTTTGTCTCATAAGACCTTTTTTCTCTAAAGCTTTTAGGCTGAGAACATTTTGCATCACTTTGGTTAAACACAAACTAAATGACATAAATATTGTTGAAAAGCACTGCCTGATATGTTTATATGTGTAATGTAGATGCACAGTGGGATTGTTTCCTTCACTTACTGCAGAATGTTCAATCCACTGCTGAGGGTTTGTAATTCTAAATCAATATGCAGGCCACAGATGTAATGAGCCCCCATCTAGGCCGGGGATTTTGCATTCTTATTTGGCATCTTTTGTTGTTAACATAAAGTTTACCACTCTGGTCTTCTAAATGGGATCTTATGCAGGCCATGTGACACTTAAATACAGTGATCCCAGCATGCCCATTACAGTACTGTATTCTACAGTAATGCCTTTTAAATACTGCATTCAGCTGCCTCCGGCTGGGAGATGGCCTACTTCTCTTCAAGCTCAGTGTATGTGGATACTGGAGGACAGAGGGAGTTAGACTGAGTGCAAATACAAGCAGTGGTTTAATGTGTGTAATGTGTTCAATGTGTGTCAACATTTGTTCATTATTACAGATGCAGAACATGACACAACATTCTGTTCTTATCTCACGTCTGATGCCGAGAGTTATTAATATTTTCCTGCTTTTTGAGCAGTGTTTTAAACAGTTTGTATTGACATATATTGTATGGGGATAAAATTGTTAGGCTTTAATAAAATCACAACATTTTGTACACAACATGTATGGAAAATAAACTGCAGGAAATGTTAAGTTTTGGATATGTTTTGGAATTTACTTGTGTTAACATGCTATTTTCAAACTAAAGTGAATACAATGGTAAATACTCCCCCTCCCAAAAAAAGAATCATCTTCAATACATCCCAGGGGAAGGTGCGATACAAAACACTGATCTCAGTCTCAATGGAGCCTCTCATTCTAAAATCGCTTCTACTATAAGCCATGCTGGGTAAAAAGTGTGGCCTAAATGGCTGATATTTATGCTCATGTACGATAAATGGAATGATGAATGCCACTTTTATCTGCTGGCTTGGTGTGTGTTTTCCAACAAGATGATAAATGGTTGGCATTAGACGGCCTTCTTAAAAGGCCTCTCTAGGAGAATCCGCTGGCTCTGATAGTAAAATCATCACTCTAAAAAAATGAGTCCTGCATACAGTGTGAAGAAAATGGTGCTTATAGAACCATCACTTCAACTTTGATTCCTCACCATATTTAGAATGCAAAAAATGTTTTGATGGGTTTATAAATGGCACATCCTGTATGGCCAGAAAGAAAAGTACTGAGACATTCAATGCATTTTCTGCTGAAATCTAATTCATTCAGTCATCTATGAGTTGTGTTAGTTGTGTACATATTAAATACCTGCTCTGTTGATTGAGGTAGTTGTTAAATCATAGTTTTGGAAATAGTAAAATCAAATTCATTATTTATTTCTGGTGTCATTCTGTATTTTTATTCAATAAATCATATGAAAGGACCAAAACCAATAATTCTTTTGACCTCCGTAACTTTTCCATCACATCTGCCTGAAGCCCATTTGTTCCTACTAAAGACAGATGAAAATGCCACTGTACAGCACAGTAGACTGTAAAGGAGGCAGATTTTTAGATTTCCCTAGACTTAATATATATGAAAAACATATATCAGACTTTGATACACACAATATGGGTTGAATGGATACATTTGTTCTTAGTTTTATTTATTTTTTAATAGAGAGATGTGCTAAAATGGGCTGTGTGTTTAAGGAAATAGTAAGAACTGTTATTGTTATTCTATAAATTCTATATATTAGAAGAGACATCTGCCCAAGAAAACGCAGCACAGGTGGTTCTCCATATGAGAAAGTCTGAATGGATTGGAGACAAAAACTTTCCCACAAAAGTTTAAAGAACCTCACCTAAGTGCACAGAACTGTTAGCTGGTACTGTTGTGCATCTTTTTGTCTTCAGTGTGTCCCGTGCTCAGGTCAATTTATACGAAAAGGAATTTTACATGCTGGTCAGAAGTTACTCTCATTGGCGCCTCTCTGTCGTGCTCCACCAAACCATGCACTTACCAAAAGCCCACTGGTAAAGAGGCATTCAGCCCTTTATCTCCCCAACTTCCCCCCTTAATTAGGTGATCAATTATTAACACACCAATAAACTTCCTGAATAAGTAATGGCGTTAAGGCTTATGTGGAGTTTCAAGCCCACTGCCCAGACATTGGGTCAAATATTTGTTGTTGGTGTCTGTGGAGAAAACACTGTTGTTTATTAGCTGAAACATTAAGGTAATTTTAACTTTGATCTTGCCATTTACTTTAGATGAAAGAATGGTGTTATTAAATTAGATTTTAGGTTGGTTTGTCACCAACAAACTGACAGAAAAACAAGAAAATGCACATGCAGGCGTCTAAAGAGGACAAAGTTTGGAAGTGGTGAGTATTCTTTTCTTTCTTTCCAGCTCTTTATCTCTTCAGGCCACTTTTATGCTCAGCTTATGACTTCTTTTATTAAAGTCCATCATTTAGAATTTTAAAGAGTGCTGCCTTTATTAGTTAAAGCCGAAAGGTCTATCAAAGGCTGTGGTTAAAGACATTCAGGACGCCCTTTTACAAAATATGAACTTGAGAAGGCCTAGCTCCATGACTGATAACAGTAAGGCTCAGACAGTAACCTCCGATTAAACGAAAGTCTTCTTGTAGAAGGCTGGAGTACGTTGAGGTTTTCAATTTTACTCTCAGTTGTCGGACAAAATTGAATGCAAAAAATCTAAGTGTAAATTTTTAATGCATCTTGAAACAAGGATCAAAATCCATTAGTCTGCGTGAAAGATTCCTTTGAGTTTTCAGGGCCAATAGTTAATGTCGCACTTGCACTGCTGTGTGTGTGTGTATGTGTGTGTGTGTGTGTGTGTGTGTCGGCACAAGATGTGTATGACAAATGTGTATTTTCCTGCACAATGTTGAGAGAATTAAAAATAAATCATTATAGTTTTGGGTTCATTTATCTTGGAGTGGTGCTGTTGGGCTGGCCATCTTTTCAGAATTATTAAAAAGCTTTAAACACCTGATTTCAAATATTAAACCTCACCTTATTAACTTTCTGATTTGAATCAATTCTATTTCAGTTCCTCAAAAAATGATCTCTCTTTTCATCCAACATGTGCCACTGTCCCTGACAGCATCAGTTAAGTCTGATAAAAATAATAATAATAATACGTTGTACTCTCTGGAAACAAATGTAAACACACATATTTAAGGTATTGTATAGTCTTCTCTCTGTTCTGCTGCAGAGATACTCATTATGAACTGGTTCTCATCTCCTTATTTGCTTTTTGTACCAGGTCACTCACATTTCAGTTAATTTTTTCTGACTTGTGAGCAGACAGTAGGCCTTCACACTCCACAGAAACCTTCATCCCATAATAAATAGACTATATTGTTAAAAGAGAAAACAAATCCAACAAGTCCAACTATGCTGTGTGAAGAAGAGGCTTGGAAACCAAACTGTAGAACAGTCTCAAAGTGGGACTCATCGTCTGCTGTTTCAGAGTTCTTAAAAACATAGAACATACAAACATATCCTCTTGGGCATGTTGGCAACCTTTAACGTAGAAGAACAAAAATAATGATTAACCTACTTCCTGAACAAAAAACAACTTGTGTACTGCCTTTTTGAAGACGTTAGATATTTAAAGTATAACATAAAAACATCTGTGCTGTGTTAAAAGCTTCAAACAGAGTGGAGCATTAGCCCTGCACACTGTGCTTCATGTCCATCAACACTTCTTTAACAGTGAAGGCTGGATTCTTTGTCTCACCCCAATCAAGACTCTGTATCATGACCTACTGGTTTTAACCACAGAGGTGGCATTCAGAAAAGCTTTTGGGAATAATGGTGTGTGTCGTGTTGAAGAGACTCATGAAGCACCCGTTTTGTTGAGGACTTGTTGAGAATTTGCTCGACAAGGTACTTCAGAGGAACGAGGAAAAAGTCCAGCCACAGTGCGATTTGTACAGCGTCTGTCTGCTCAGAGATTCCATTTCACTTTGCATTCCTCATCAGGGCGACTTGTTCATTTGGGAGAGGAGCTCCATCTGCCTCAGCCATCAGAGCTCTTTCATCTGACTCCTGCTGAGCCATAATAACTTCCTCTTTTGTTCATCTCCTCCGGTTCTCTCTGGATATGTCCTTTCTGCCTTCTCACACCTTTCCTGCTCATTCCTCTTGTTTCCCTTCCTCCACTTCTCACATTATTCCTTTCTGGCTCTTTTTTTTCTGTTGTTGTTTTTTGTTTTGTTTTTTTCATTCTGTTTCATTTCATTTTTCTCTCTTGCCGTCTTACTCTTCTCTTCCCCCCTCTTTTTTTCCCTTTATCCCTCTTATCCTCATTAAAGACCGTCTCGTCCCTCCTCTGTCTCCTTTTGTTTTAATCTTTTACTCCTTCCTCCATTTTTGCGTTCTATTCTTCACTCTTCATTTCATATCCCCTTCTCCCTGAGTGTATTATGCTTTTCCCTGTTTTCATCTTTTTGTGTGTGTGTGTGTGTTTCTCAGTTGCCGTCACTGATTCTCACAAGGTCTGCCATGTTTTTTTTTGCTTTATTCCCCCTCTCTTTGTCCCCTCTCTGACTAACACTTATATTATTTGCTTCATTTATCTGTTGAAGTAATGTCTTTTGGCTTCCACGCATCTGCATTATGGAAAAGTTCCATGTTGACAGCTTGAAGCGCCGTTAGAGATAGTATGGTGGGGGGTGGATAGTGTGATGAGGTGTGTGCAGTTTTGCTCCCTCTTGTTTTGTTTTTAAAAAAATGTGTGTATAGAGTATGTTCATACACTTGATAGCCGCTTCATAATGTACACTTGTACAATCCATTGTGATCCAACACAACAACTCTGCCATGAATTCTACTTTTATGAAGCTGATAATGTCTCAGTTTTTGTTGATGCTGTCAGACGGTACTTTACTCTTAGTGGGAGCAGTCATTGTACAGGAGAGCATTATATTGCTATGTGTTTCTAATATTTTGTCCCATGTATGTAAATCGGATGACCAAAATATTAGTAACACATCTCATTATAATGCAGTCCAGTTTAACACGACTGCAAACTATTAATGCAGGCTTTATTTATTGTATTACTCCTGACTGGCCGTCCTCAGTGAAACCGTGTCTGTAAAAAATATGTCCACCTGACATAAGAAGACATGAGAGGAATGCCTCTTTGTATTTCTGCAGTGGATTAAAAAATCCTTTATTAATATATTTTATACTAATTAAATGTGATATTTTTCTGTGTGTAATGAAATGTATATGTCTAAGCGTGCATTTCCACATTAAGATATAGCTGTCAATGACTGCTTTAGGAATAGTTTTCAGGTCCTGAGTAGGCAGATCTCTGAGTAAGCTTCTCCATTCTCTTTGCTCAAAAGGTATAACCCCGCCAACAGTCACACCGCACCAGGCTGCACGGATCACTAACGGCCTGGCTAGTGGGTGATAAACTGCAGGGCAGCGTTTGGTTTTGGTCCGTTTTCAAGCAGAAAAAAATTAATGCCTTATTGACCACAAACTTTCTCTCATGAGAACTAATGTAAGAACTAAGTAAAGTACAGTAAAATATTTTTCTAAAAGATCTGAGGCATGAAATGAGCAATCCTTTAGCGTGATTTATTTTTGATCAGCACTGGATTGAGTTTCATGAGTCGTCCCTCTCTTGACCTGACTGTCCAAGGAAGCATGTCAAAATGCGGTCATACAATGTGTAGTTAACAGAGGAGCTCTAAAGCCAACTAAATCTGCTGCAAAAAGCACTTTGTGCAAGCAACATGCAGTCACATTGTAATGATAATAATCAGGCTCTCTTTTATTTAGTAGGAAGATTTTCTGTAAGATTCAGTTAAATGGATTGCACATTCTTATGTTTGGCATGAATATGGATCTCCTGGGCCAGATGTTAAATTCATGAGCCTTCACAATTTTCATGCTAAAAAAACAACAAAAAAACAACAGAAAACTAAGTGATCAAACATCTTTGATTGTCATATAACTGAAGCAGAAATTATAATAGAATATAACTGATAATGATCTGAGTGGATATTAATTATTTGTCCTGCATGGATATATTTATTTTATATGATAACGGTAGGTTCTTCAATAGAAAAGAGTTGTGACGGCATTTCAGTCTAATTAGGATTCAGACCAGGTCCAGACTCAGGGCTCTGTTTTGGCTTGAGCACAATTTAAATTTGTACTTTAGAAACATTGTTAATTTTATTATATTAAATTTTTTAATTGTTCATGGCTAAACCCTGATTTTTAATAAACACTCTCTAATCTCATCAGCCCACAGATATGCACTCCAAATGCTGGCGTGAGTGAAACTTGCTCGAGGTTAGTGGAACAAACGAGTAGAAGGGGCATTTTGTAGTCATTAAGAGTAATTTAATATTCAATAACACACTTTTGTAAAAAGAGACTTTTCCATGAGTCACAAACATCAAATTGATTTCGATCACTGACAGCTGTTGTTGTTGTTCTAATGAAATCGCAGTTCATTGTATAAGTCCATGGTAAATGTCAAGTGAATGTCACAGTCTCTTTTGCTTTAATTGCATTTGCACGTCTTTCTGACACACTGTGTTTCAGTTAAGTGACGTTTAGCACCATGCTTTAAAGATTTATTCACTTGTTCAAAAAGCTTGGAGATGTGCCATATTTCACATTCATATACTTGAAAAATATATAAACAAAATGTAGCATATTTTGAATTGAGTGATTGGAGAATAAAAAAAATCACTGCTTGTTTAAATACATTTATCATCTTGAAAATCTAATATATATATTATTATATTATATAAATATTTTTACACTGAACCAAAAACTGCATCAACTCTTGAGCTCTATGCAGACTACAGCCATTTTTAGCCGATTGTTTTTTTTTTTGTTTTTTTTTAAACTGCCGAAAAAGGAGTATTACCCATGGATTCAGTTATTTTTTAATCATTACCTGTGGATTCAGTTATTTAATTTTAATAATTAACCAGTAGGTTTGTTTCTTCAATTTAACTTTTGGAACAGACTGGTAACTATAATTACGTACTTTTTATATATGGGCCAATACAGACCCTGTTTTGGAATCATGATTTGATATTCTCTTCACTTTATTTCAGTATAGACATAGTATACATCACATCTGAGAGCGCAGCATTTAGAAATCTTCATTGTTCAGTCATAAACATTCATGTATGTGTTTGCATGTACACGGGTGTTCTTATATATGTATATTTATCTGCTCATAAGTTCAGTATAATTTAGTGATGTTCTCCAGCGCTAATGAGCTTCATTTAGCAAACACCCAAACAACAAGGTGGTTGTGATTCCTGCCTTATTACCTGACTTCAGACAAATCGCTCCATGTAAACTATCTCATTTGTTGCTTTGACAAATTCAAATTGAGAACAGCCTCTTTCAATACACCCTGGCCAAGCGGGATTGGGTAAGGGGCGCTATTCAATTATGAAAGTTTTCACATTGGTAATTAGTCAGGGCTGTAACGCATTGTTTTATGGCCTTGATTGTGCGTCGAGGTGGGAATGAGATGTTTTTAATGTGCGCACTGAGAGGATTTTGTTTGTTAATGCACTAATGTCTGTAATGAAGCTATGCAATCTAAAAAGCAAAGTGGATGACAAAGAGACTCTCTCTCTCTCTCTCTCTCTCTCTCTCTCTCTCTCTCTCTCTCTCTCTCTCTCTCTCTCTCTCTCTCTCTTTCTTTCTCTCACTCTCACTCACTCACTCACTCACTCACTCACTCACTCACTCACTCACTCACTCACTCACTCACTCACTCACTCACTCACTCACTCACTCACTCACACACACAAACACACACACACACACACACACTTACTGTACACATTCACTGATCACTGCAGAGGCCAGAAGATGTGTTTAAGCCAGCACCTGGCTCATCAGCTTTCTAAGAAGAGGTAAGAAGTCTGGTGTGATTTGAACCTTAATATAAAAAAAATCTGGATTATGAGACAGGCGTGAAAAAAAAAATCATAAAGCCAAAGTTTGAGCCCATTTTTAATGGTTGCAACCTGATCGACCTCAACTGAACAGTCACACCTCTGTTACACTCACCATGAGATTGATGGATTGAACTGTGTTTTTTGTGTTGTTTAAAAGAAATACATTTGTATTTCTATCTATATATATTTTTTAAGGATAATAATTTAAATAAATTATAATAGCGTGCATGTAAAGATGCTACAAAGAGCAGACTAAAACCCCGCTGGTGGCCTTGAAGGGTCAAAGTTTATTACAGATGACGTTGGGCAACTAGACAACATGATGACAGTGTGGGTATTCAGAGAAGCTCCTGAAAATTTAGTAATAAATATTATAATTATTAATAATAATGATAATAATAATAATTCATAGGTTCTTTCTTTTTTACTTTAGTCAGTCCAGATATCAAAGCAGACGTAAATACATCTTCAGAGATGTTCCTTGTGATTCATGTGAGTGTTAGGAGAGTTGATTTAATGTGAAGTGACATTTAAGGGCAGTACACATGTGAAAAAGAACACGAAATCTAAATAAAACCACAGATGAAAAATGTGTGTGTGTGTGTGTGTGTGTGTGTGTGTGTGTGTGTGTGTGTGTGTGTGTGTGTGTGTGTGTGTGTGTGTGTGTGTGTGTGTGTGTGTGTGCATTTTTTGGAATATATAAAGAAATAAATTGTGCGCCTTAATTTAATGATAGTCTCTGGAGCAGTGCCAACTCGTTAATGAGTGATTTAAAAAAAACAACAGAGACAGACAGGAGGGGGAACAGGGGATCGTGGCTTTTATGGCTTTTACGTTCCACACTTAGTCCGTGTGTGTGTGTGTGTGTGTGTGTGTGTGTGTGGCTGGTGCCTTGTTTGTTTGTACAGAATCTAGAAGCTCGACTGTTTAGCCGTTAAAACAGCTGCAGTGTAATCAACTTGAAATAATGGCATTCAGAATAAATTAAAATGACATTAAAAATCAAACAAACAGATTTTTCATGTATTACTGTTTCTGTCACCACGGTGACCACAGGATCTTTTTTCGCTGGATCGTTCATCTCTTTCAGTCTTAGTACATTTAGTTCAACATCACAGAATGGTTCTTAGCATTCTGTAAATCCAAGGAGAGACCTGCCAGCAGTCGACATACACAATCATGTTTTGTACAGTAGAGAGGATCACTTCACACATCAGTGTGTTCTGAGAAAGTTTCTACAGACAGGCCAGAATAAGTCAATGATTTGAAATCTGAGAATATTGATGATTGATTCATGTGGGAAATGTATTCCCTTTTTTAAAGAAAAATAAGGCTTTCAAGCTCTTCATCATTCACGTGAATCCAGAGGAATTTCGGTAACTTTCTCTTTTTATCTCTTCTCCTCATTTTTGACTTATTGCACTTGTAAATGCAAAAGCCTCCCGCTGTCTCCCTCTTTCCGACAATTCCAATTAGTCTTTTTGGCTCATTATCAGCAACCCCTGCTCAATCAATAGCCCCAAAAAATAGAAAAAGATGAGTGAAAGAAGAGAAAGAAGATGGAGAGAAAAGAGGAGGGCAGGCAGGAACAGAAAAGATAACAGGCGAATGCGAATTGACAAGGTCCATTTAAAAGCTGTTACCCCATGCTGGTGTTTAAACCCGCCGTACCCGCAAACCCTTTGACTTTCCCAAAAGTATAATTACCATTAGTGCATAATGTTTTTCAAGTGCAGTTGACCCTTGTGTGTTATTGAACGCCCCACTAACAATGCAGTGAGCAGCTTAATTGGCTGGTCATTAATGAGAAAGAGGTGAAGGGTGACAATGAAATTGAAGAGAAGGAGGGAAAGTAAGGAGGGTGATGAAGAGCATAGAGAATATTTCTCTGAGTGTTTTATCAGGTAGTCTCCGATCAGAAGTATGAAGGGCCGCTGCTACAAAGAGCAGACTAAAACCCCAAATCCCTGCTGAGGCCTTTAAAGGATCAATGCTCATCCCAGCTGACAAGAGCGTTGAGCAACTAGACAACAGACTGACAGAGTGGTTGTAAAGAGAACCTTCTGGGGCTAACACTGCAGTGTAAAAAGTAATTAGTAGAAGGCCATGGGGTGACAAAATCAAATGGGCTTATCTCTTTTGGAGAAAAAAATGTGCTCAGCAACTTTCCAAGCAACGTTAACATCATGACCAGAGGGTGGTGTGAAAGGAAAACTTATAACATGTCCAAAATGGAAAGGGTTCAATGATGTGAGCCATGGCTGCCCATTCCAATGAAAACATTTGCCCTGATTATGGAATCAGAGGACATGTTGTATGTGTTGAGTCCACCCTGTGGGGACCATGAATATGCACAGCAGTGTGTATATATTAAATATTAAATCTGGTCCAACGGTTAGAGCGATGGCCATCATTAAGACAGCATTGTTCCAAAAATGGTTGATTCTAAAGTCAAGTCAGCCCAACTTTTCTACTTGTTTATGGTTCATGTCTTAAGAGTCCAGTTTACCTGAGAGGATACATTTCCTCACAATGTGACACAGGAGTCTGGAGTGAAATGTGAAATGTATTAATTTAATGCATGTTATGAGACACAGCAGAGCTCGTCCATCAGCTCTGTTTTGGACTGCAACTTTTGTAGATCCCTCTTTTTGGCTGCAGACCAAAGAACAGTGATGGTGAGCATGTTCTCACCATCTGAAGGGACAGAGGGAGAAAACTTCCTGCTGATTACTTAATTAATTACTCTGTCAGTAATTTTCTATGAATTTAAATATGTTAAAACATGACAAGGTGAGCCAGGTTCTGCACTCAGACAATTATGCCTCCAGAAAATACTTTAAATCACATCATCTGTCTGAGAAGTTGGAAAAGTGATATTCCAAGAACCACAGTGGATTAAATGAAAAAAAATAATATCACAACTGAGAGGAGAGGAGAGACAATAGGAGGGAGGGAGAATGGACAGGAATAAAAAGATCAGATGAAGTCAAATATGTGAGGAAAGAGAAGAAAGAGTAAGAAGAGAGATGATAAAGTTTAGCAACTTCATTATAACACACACGCACGCACACACACACACACACACACACACACACACACACACACACACACACACACACACACACACACACACACACACACACACACACACACACACACACACACACACACAGACGAGTTGCTCTATAACAGGATTAGTGTGCTTCTAAAAGGGAGAGAGAAAACACTGAAACACAAACACACATTCAACCACACGCAAAGCAGAACCATCCATTAGGAATGGACACACACACTTTCTCTCACTCTCCCTTACTCACTCTTTATCCCACAACAATCCCTCGCTTGCCCCCTCTGCATGCTTATTAGTGCATATTCTCACAGTTGAATTCAGTCATGCTTTATTGGCTTGAAAGTAAAGTACACAAAATTGCCAAAGCATTATAAATAATACAATTGATTAATTAGAATAAACCAAAATAAAGTGCAGTTCATTAGTTATAATAAATAAATTCTATAACTTTAAAAAATAACTAGAAATGGAAACATTGTGTGTGTGTGTGCATGCATGTAAGACTTTCTGTGTCTCTGTGTGTAACAGATCTAAAGAAACAATAACAATGTATTAATACAAGATAAAATATAGATAAATAAATAAATATAAATATTTTTAAAAAATTTAGATGGAGATGAGAAGGCAGAGTGCATTGTGTATTCTTTGTCTGTCTGTCTGTCTGTCTGTCTGTCTGTCTCTCTCACTCTCTGTTTTTTTGTCTCTCTCTGTCTATCTGTCTCCTTATGTCTGTCTCTCCGTGTCTTTCTGTTTCACTCTCTATCTTTCTTTGTCTCTCTCTGTCTCTCTGTCTCGCTCTCTATCTTTCTTTGTCTTTCTCTGTCTATCTGTCTCACTATGTCTGTCTCTCCGTGTCTTTCTGTTTCACTCTCTATCTTTCTTTGTCTCTCTCTGTCTCTCTGTCTCACTCTCTATCTTTCTTTGTCTTTCTCTGTCTCTCTGTCTCACTCTCTATCTTTCTTTGTCTTTCTCTGTCTATCTGTCTCACTATGTCTGTCTCTCCGTGTCTTTCTGTTTCACTCTCTATCTTTCTTTGTCTCTCTCTGTCTCTCTGTCTCGCTCTCTATCTTTCTTTGTCTCTCTCTGTCTATCTGTCTCACTATGTCTGTCTCTCCGTGTCTTTCTGTTTCACTCTCTATCTTTCTTTGTCTCTCTCTGTCTCTCTGTCTCACTCTCTATCTTTCTTTGTCTCTCTCTGTCTCTCTGTCTCACTCTCTATCTTTCTTTGTCTCTCTCTGTCTCTCTGTCTCACTATGTCTGTCTCTCCGTGTCTCTCTGTCTCACTCTCTATCTTTCTTTGTCTCTCTGTCTCGCTCTCTATCTTTCTTTGTCTCTCTCTGTCTCACTCTCTATCTTTCTTTGTCTCTGTCTGTCTCTCTCACTCTCTGTCTGTCTCTCTCTCTCTCTGTCTTTCTTTGTCTCTCTCTCACTCTGTTTCTCAGTAATGTTGGATCAAAGTGTGTTTGACACTTGTATGTAGTGTATTTGACTCACTACTGCTACTCCCACCATGTAGAAGAAGATCTACCACAGTTCCTTCATTCCAACAGCTGTCAGACTCTTCAACACCAGCATGACTTCATGCCTTTTTCTATAGATTTCTTACTTGTGAATCATTTATTATCAACCATGAATTTCCACTATGAATATCTTATCTTACAGTGAGCCCCATGTAGGAACACTGTGTTTATTTTCTAATTCAGCAAACTCTCTGTGAGATTTGATCAGAATGTTTAAGGCTTCCTGTGGCTATCTGTGGACAGGTGACTTTCCTTCACAACAATGTCAGCCATGACTAAAACGCGAGTGAGTAAGAATCTAACAGGAGCAGCACTTGAGGTTTGTTTGAGACATCAGATGATGGAAAATACAAGTGAGTGAGTTCATCTATTTACTGCAGTACCTTTCAAGACCGGAATGGGACAATAACAAATACCTTTAGTATTATTATAGTAGATATAGTCAGAGATAGAGAGAACACTTTATTTATTATCATTTCGATGGAGGTGACAGGCTATATTATAAACAAAGATACATCACTATTGGTGTACTCTGCACATTATGAATCTGTCTTAAAAGACTATTTATCAAACACACACATATTGTAACATCTGGAATGTATAGTCTGTCTGTGTAGGTTCCTCCTGTATGTAAAGAATGTTCATTTTGGCCTTAGTGGCTTTGTCTTCACCACACACTGCAAACCCATGAAGGACTTTTCCCCTCAGTGAGGTCACACTTTCTCAACTTAGGATGTCATTTACTGCTCCGTTAGAAAATCAAGAACCATCGGCTGAACTTAATAAAAAATTTGCCAGGCTTTAAATGGAAAACATTTCACAGATTGTTCCGGTATATCCCCCTTTAATTAAGAATGTAACGTCTTATCGGGCACCAGGGTTGACAAATCACCAAAAATGTATTTGTTATACTTTGAAAGAAGAAGCTCCAAAACTTCTCAGACAGCAGCCACATTTACATACCACTTCCAGATAAATGGGGGGCAGTGTGTCGTCTAATCCCAAATTAGGATCTTAATTTTGTGTGCACGTTTAAATTTTTTAATGGTCTACAGGGAGGCTTTGCTCACAATGGAGGAAAAGAAAAGGTAGCAAAAAGACAGGTTGTTGTTTTCTTGTCTTTTGTACATGGACCAGTTGACATATGGATACATTTTATTTTATGAATTCAAGTTTCTTTTGGTTTTCTTTGCAGTTTGCAGAATGTTAACGCAGTTTGTACCACGCTTAATTATTTCAAGCTTTCATCTGACCTTTTTAATATTGGTTTGAATGCAACACAGTTGAGGAAATGATCACACACCCACAGTCCCTGACAGCTTTTCACACAAATAAAACAAGAGGTCATACAGGCACAGCCACAAAGCCAACCAGCCAAACTGTGTTTTTGATTGTTCTTAATGTCGCTGATGGACTGAGGAGGATGAGAGACAGAGCTCTGTCGCCATATGACTGTTTAATGGAAGGACAGACAAAAGCCCAGTTCTGGAGGTGCTCTGCTTTCTGGCAGAGAAAAATGCATGTCAGGGCAGGACCATGCAGTGCTCCACAAAGTACTTTTTAAATAACAGGATTTTAAATTCAGCAGGAATTAACAGGGATCCTGTGAAAAGAATGAAGCACACTTAGTGTTTGATCTTGTTATGAACACTCTTAAAAAGAGGGAAAGGAAACCAAACATTCGAGTGCAAGGACTGAGTCAGTTTGATTTTGAAAAATGAACACGATCATTTCATATTCATTTTCACTTGGCTGCAGAATGTCTTAAACCTTTTGTCGAGGTTGTCGAGGCTGTAGTTGAGATATATATATATATATATATATATATATATATATATATATATATATATATATATATATATATATATATATTACTAATATATATATATATTTATATATATTTCTAACCAAACTTCCCTGGAGTTTCTGTACTTTGTCGTCCAGCAGGTTCTCGTGCTGCTGCTGTGATCCTGCACGACGTCCACTAGATATATTAATACTGTCATTATTGCTACCATATCTGTTACTGTGGTCACTTTATCATTCATTGTGATTGTCATTCTGTCAGTCATTGTAATTGTACAATATGTTTGTGTTGATTTGTCTTGTACACGTGATATCCATTGCACGCCTGTCTGTCCTGGGAGAGGGATCCCTTCTCTGTGGCTCTTCCTGAGGTTTCTTCCACATTTTTTCCCTGTTAAAGGTTTTTTGTGGGCAAGTTTTTCCTCACTGGAACCGAGGGTCTAAGGACAGAGGGTGTCACTCCCTGTACAGATTGTAAAGCCCTCCGAGGCAAATGTACTTTGTGACTTTGGGCTATACAAATAAAATTTATTTGATTTGATATATGTTTATATATATTCTATCTATTCTATGTATATATTTCTTTATATAACTTAACAGGGTGCACATAAATAAAGAGAAGTATAGATAGAACCCAGTCAAACCCTGAAATGACACATGGAATCAGATGAACTGCCAATAGAAACTGGGGAGAGCTTCTGTTTAAGGTTTCTACCTGACTTTAGAATGATGTGAGTTTTACTTTCATCCAACATGAACATGAATAAATGGTAAATGGACTGTACTTATATATCTCCCATTCACACATTGATGGCATTGGCTGCCATGCAAGGTGCCAACTGCTCATCAATTTGAGGAGCTAACCATTCATTCACACACTTATGGCACAGCCTTGAGAAACAATTTGGGGTTCAGTATCTTGCCCAAGATATTTGCAGACTGGATGGGATTGAACCGAGGGATCGAGCCGCCGACAACCTACTAAAAAAAAAAACCAAGAAGATCTATTATTGCATTAGTGTTCCCTGGTTTTTGGTCATCCTGCCACACCAGTAGCACATCAGGGATCTTTGAACTTAATTCAGAACTATCTCATTAGATGTTATTGCTGACTTTGAGGGCAAAAGGGCAACAACACTAACTTGAATGCAGTTCTTTCCTTCTACGTGTCTCCTTTGTGTCAGTTATGATATTCCTGCTTTTCATGAAGTGTTGCTACAGTGAAACTTGCCAACATGACAGGTACTGTAACTGTCATACAAGTTTTTTAGTTTATATTGACATTGGTATCAACAAGAGTTTGGCAGTGACAATGCACATACAGCAGTGTTGTGTGACTAAAACAGCCCTGTGTACCCAGAAATATATTTTTGTTTTTACTAGAATTCAAAATTATTTTTTGTGTTAGAGGTGCTGCTGTCATCCAAACATAGCAGTTTAGTTAGAACCTCTTTTCTCAGTCTGTGGGTAATGTATGCATAGGATAAGACAAAATAGGTATGGGGTATATTACAATTAATAGATAGAGGAGATTTCAAATGCGCTTTGAATGATTGGCAAGTCTGAGTTGATGACTTAGATACTTGCTTATGTGTAATTTCCACGCATACATTTTTATTTCATGTTGATCTATTAAGCAGATCCAAAGCTGGATGCCAGCTAACTTTAAGACAAGCTGGCAGAACACAGGTTGTGTCTACATTAACTGGATGAACATAGAAAGAGAAATTGTTTGATCCATCTTTCATTATGATCGTTGGCGTCCTTCTGATTTCTGCTCTGCTATTCAACATTGCATCATGGCCTCAGCCATGGCATGCTGGGAGAATTTGAGTTTCTGGGGAATCTGTGTTTCAGATCATCTCCTGATTTGTTCAGAACATGGAAAGGAAGGGGGTTTGATCTGTGAAGGAGGCTATGTGAGGTAGGAGGGAGGGAGAGGGACAGATTCAGGGGGTGATGGGAGACAGTGATGAAGGGAGGGAAAGTGTGCAGGAGGAGGAAGTATTGACAGACGAGTGAAAACAGAGGAGAGCATGAGGTGAATGGTGGGGAGGAAAGAGGGGAGTTCTTTGGAAGAATATGATGGAGAAAAAGAGAAAAAGAGACAGAAAGTCAGGAAGAGAGAGAGGAAGTTCAAGATAAACATTGCTTCAGAGCAGCTATTCATGAGCAGTTTTGTCTCTTCATATTCTAAGTATTTCTTGTTAAATTTACACAAATTGCACTCAGCACAGCTGCCAGCCAAAATATTCCCCTGTCAAACCTGTGTAGGCTTACACCAGACATTTGTAAAATCAAAGTTTGGCTGGGGGAAAAAATCACCAGAACATGGTGAAAGAGAGAGAAATACTGCAGGTTAGAAAACACCTCACAGAGTCAAACAAAAACAAGTTGGAATAAAACATGAAATAAACCACTGCTGCAAGTCCAAACCTTGATTTGGCAGCCGTCCCTCAGCCAAGTGAGTGTCTCTGGTTCTGGTGTTAGGCACACTGTCCAACAACCAGAGGGGCCTCAGGTTTGTCTCACCTACCAAACACTCTGCTGCTTTTCTCTGTGTGTGTGTCTGTGTTTGTAGGGACAGTTCAGTATATTTTGAGGGAAGTCATTTTGTACAGTTGCTCTGTACTTAAATTTTGACTTTCCATTATACAACACACTATTAAACTTTAGACGTAATGACGTGTTTGATATTACTTTTTACAGCTTTGGTTCATCACGTGACAGTGTCAGGGACGCAAACGCAGCACAGAATTGTCAGGTGTTAAACTCAAGAGAAGAAAAAAGTGTCAGAGGTGTGGTCGTTTTTCATGGTGACAAAAGAAGATACTCGAAAAGCAGTATGCAACAGTTGCCAAGGTAATGTGAGGAGGATGCCTCGTCAAGTCATTCAACACCACAAATGTGAAATTTCATTTAAAAACACCACCACCCAGAAGTACACAAACAATAGCAGAAAGCTAACATTGCTAATGTTGGCCAGCAGGCCAAAACGAGGCAAAAATGATTTATTAACTGTCTGAGAGGAAGCATGTATAGTTCAAACAGTAGTGGCCCAGAACAGAGCCTTAGGGAACACCACAAAGCAGAGATTCAGTTGATGAGGCCTAATTATGAAGTGTAAATGAGAAGGTCATGTCTGAGAGATACAAGATGAACCATTCCAAAGCTGACCCAGAGATCAGACATTCAAGTTCTCCTTGTGGTGAAGTGTAATCAGCTTCTGTGAACACTGGTAGCACACAATGCACAGTAGGGGTTGCACGACTTCAGGTTTTTTTAAGTTAACACTAATATGATAAAAGTCGAGTCAACGTCGACTAGTCGCTGGTGACGTCATCAGGGACGGACTGGCTATCTGGCATACCGTGCATTTGCCCGGTGGGCCAACGTGCTATTTGGCTATTTATTTAATTTATGAATTAGAATTAGTTTTTTTTATTTTATTTGGATTTTGCACAATTAGAAGAGCAGTCCTGTGAATTTGCATCTATATAACAGGCAGCTATGGAACTATGTGCAGTACAGTGAACAAAATTATCCACTGTATGACTGTATCCAGGTTTAGTTCATGTGGAATGTGGCAGACGTTGCCCCATTGTTTCTTCTGAGGATTTTCTGGGCTTTCTTATTGCCGGGTTAAAATTCACTGCCGGAGTGGTGACATGTCTGCCTTCTATTTCTGCTCACATCTACAGAGACAGACAAGGGTTTTTATTATTTCAAAGGGAGAATGGCTTTGATAATTATTTCTTAAAATAATGACGGCCCCTATTACAAAGATGTATCCTCCACCATGGTCATCCCATCCTCTTTTTACCATGAGAATACATAATGAATAAGATTACAGGGTTTCTCTCTCTCCCCCTTATTCTCGGTCTTTGTCTCTCACCCAGTCCACAGATAACTCCTTTTTTCCCCTGTCTTTCTCTTTCCTCTCTTTCCTTCTCTCCCTATTTTCCTCTCCAAAAGAAATCTTTCAGGCATGTCCAATTGGCTCTGGCCACCACATGCATGTCTCCCTAGTGGGAATAAACCATAAAAAAAAAAAAAAATCTGTCTTCCTCACACACACACACACACCTCTAAATGAAGCTGTGACTCAAGGAATAGGCCACTAAGAGAACATCAGACTTCTCATTAAAGGCCTGCTATACTGTCCCTGTCCCCTTTACGTTTGTGTGGTGTGTGTGTGTGTGTGTGTGTGTGTGTGTGTGTGTGTGTGTGTGTGTGTGTGTGTGTGTGTGTGTGTGTGTGTGTGTGTGTGTGTGTGTGTGTCTGTGTGTGAGACACACAGACGTATCCCTGTGGTAATATTGTGGGTCCACGCCTGGTTATGTGCCACATAGGTCCTTTTTAGTGGACCCTGGCTGCCCACCCTCACTCACACACTCACAAACAGACACAGATGCACACAGACAAAGTAAATTGGATAGATTTATATTATTGCTGTTGTAAAACTTTTCTTTAGTTCCTGCCTGGCCTCTCTTTTTTCTCTGCTCTTTTATTCTCATTTTTTTTTCTAGTTACAAGGACATTCATTATCTCTCTTTTTCTTCTTTTTCTTCCTCTTCTTTCTGTACTGTCCCTACACCATCCTTCCTTTCTTCATTCAGTCTCAATTCAATGATGTCCAAATTTGTGAAAACGGAAGAAGGATTTGAGGGAATGATGTGCAGATGTTAATTCTTCGGTGTACATTCAATGTTCTGGCCGTTTTTCTCCGCCAAGCATGTGTCTTACACATACCAACATACCATCTACATGCCATTACTCACAGAGTGGCGTTTTAAATGATTTTTCTACCTGATTCAGTGAGGACGTATGAACGATCATGATGAAATGAAGGAGCTGCAAATGTTCACGGCCAAACATTTCATCATATAATAACATCATATTTTAATGAAACCATCATATTTTTTGTGATTGTCTGCTAACAGAATAACGTAACCATCATACAGTATAGGACTTCTAACATGGTTAGTGGAGGGGAAACACATTTTAGTGAAACCTCATCTTCCCGAGCACATTGTTCTCCCTCACACATTCTAACATGTTGAGAAGAATTGCTCAAAAGAACAGACTTCTCCATCCATGGTACATTCAGGCTTCTCTGACTCTGACTCTCACCTTTTGTGATTTTTGGTAAAGAGTTAAAGTGAGTGATTTAAACGTCATCTTTTCTCTCAGCACCTTCTAAAAGCAGCTGACTACTCAATTAAGTCCAGACAGCCTCTATATTACTCTAACAAAACAGATTTGATGAACAAGTTATGAGTCTCTATGTGTTTACATTTCACAACCAGCAGCCTCCACTTCAAAACAATGTGAGCATGATTAGAAAGAAAGCTGTCTGTCTGTCATGTTCATCTTAAGATAATGAAACAATATTTATTTTCTTTAGATCAGAGAAAACATGAACAATCGTTGTGGCCTATGACAGTAAACGATGTACAATGACGTTCTTATCAGTCCAGAACCGACGTGTTTTTAAAAATTATTCACGGTTAGCATAGGTCCTTGAAATTCTTGAAAGTCCAATTAAGGTCACGTGATCCGGATCAAGATGGACGCTTGAGACTTTTCCAGGCTCCAGGCTACAACTAAATTACTAACTTTTTCCTTATAAACTAAAAACCGTCTGTCATATTGTACCTCAGCGATGCCTAAACCGCAACACGATAAAGATTTTCCTATTTTTTCACCATCGAGTGAGGGCAATCAAGGTGATGCTAGCGTGTCGGAGCTACCACTAGCTGATCAAGCAACTATGGAGCAGATCTTAATAAATCTGAAATAAAGTCTGTGGCCTCCTGGGTCAACGGCATGGATAAATCGGTCGGTGCTCGCCTAGACACCATTGACGGGGCACTGCACTGCAAAGTATCTGTCGCTTCGGTGGAGAGCTCCTTGTCGGCTCTGTCCACCCGAGTGACGGACCTGGAAAAGCGCATGGAGAGGAGAGGAGAGGCTTTACGCCACGAAGGACAGTCACAGTGCCCATGACACCTGCATGGCCGCTGTGGAAAAAACAGTGAAGCAGCTGCTGCTGAAAATTGACGACCTAGAAAACCGTGGCTGTCGCAAAAATCTGAAAACGGAGAAAACGGAGGGCAACATCCCGCTTGCAGACTTTCTCAAGACAACATTGCCAACTTTAATGCCTGCTGATTACCCCCCGCTGGAGATTGAATGTGCCCATCAGGCCCTGGCTCCCGCCCTGGCCCCAGACAAGCCCCCGAGAAGCGTCCTGGTCCGGTTCCTGCGATATTCCCAAAGAGAGGCTGTGCTTCTTTAGCGCGACATCCACCATGGCGGCTCTCTGCTCCAGTTCTACCCCGACCTGTCAGCGGAGGACCTGCGAAGGCGGCAAGAGTTTGACACCGTGGGGAAGGCGCTGGCTGGTCTTAATAAGTACTATGGTTTCGCCTACCCAGCCCGCCTCCGGTGTCTCCATGAAGGGCGAATTCACCTTTTCAGCACCCCTGAGTCTGCGGCTGCATTTCTGGATACCCTTAAATGAGGCAATTTCTTCTGCATCTCTGTTGTTACCAGTTACAATGGAAAAAGACAGACTTTACTTGCACATGAGCCCCCATTGAACATTGTGTATTTTTTCTTTGTGACCACTACATGGACTTTGAGAGAATAGTTTAATATCAGTGGAGCTGATTGATCAACTTGTAGTTTTTTCCCTTGGGAATAAGGTGTTTTTTATTTTATTCTCATTTTGTATTATACTCTGTGTGATTGCATGCTCTGCTGCAGTGCTTTTAAAAATATATATATTATTATATATATATATAATGTATTTATGTCATAAATACAGCGCTTGCATTTTCAGTTTTAGTTCTGTTCATTCAGTATATTCTTATTCTATCAGCTCTGTGTGTAGTCTGTATTTAGGGGCGTCACAGCGCTTTAAAAAGTGGGGGTGTTCTAGGGGTGGCACATGAGCGAAATTATCTGCATTGATTATCGGGAAAATTAACCATATATATGTATAACTAGAAATAATTAAAATGCTCTGACCACTCAATCAACTTTGGCAAGTTATGGCTAACAGCTAAAGGCCTGTTGCCAGCCTGGCAACAAAAAGTGGAAGAAACATTTACTTGCTACTTGCTTACTTGCTATCACTGGTGATGGTAGCAAGCTAACATAAATAATGTTAGCTTGATGTTTCCCTCCTCTCACTACAACTCCACTTACTTCACTCCACTTTGACTTGAAAAATGAGTCGATGGTCTGCTGTCTCTTCCTTTTAGACATGGTCTGATCATCAAAATTAAAAGTAGATGTCTGCAAATTAGCAAACCTTCTGTCAGTTACCATTAACTTGACTCGATGCTAAGTTTGTTTGCCACCTGGCTTGGTTAATATTGACTTAAATGTCACAAAGCAAGACATAGTTTTGGACATAGTTAGTTACCAACAAAATTCCTCATTACTTACTGGTCAGATAACTGTTACAGCCAGCGCCGGTCCTGGCCACATTTGCCCCCACCCCCCGAGACGACGATTTTCTTGTGCGCCCTCACAGCGGCCGTGCGCCCCTGGATGCGCCATGAGCCCCGTCTGTTCGGCGTCCCCCTCTGCCTCGTCAACCCCCCGCTCCCGGGGGCGCCCGCTCCGCTAACTTGATGAGCGGTATCGAAAATTCGCGAGGTTTTTTTTCATTTTCGGTCGCTCGTGCGGCCCCCATGGAGACGGCCCCCTGGGCGGCCGCCCACATTGCCCATAGCTAAGACCGGCCCTGGTTACAGCCTCTGCTCGCTGTCTGCTTCGTAATAAAGAAATGCAGATAGAGCTCGGAAAAAATGTTTATTTTTTTATTTTTCGCGCGGCGGACCTGGTGGGTTTGGTCAAATGGCTGTGATTGGCTGTATGGCCGGATGGATCTAACTGGACCAATGGGTTTTCATGCAGCCCATGGAGCAGAGGTGGCTCCTTCAGTGAGGAGAGGGAGGAAGATCCTCCTTAAAAATTTTAAGAATAAAAAGTTTAAATTGTCTTGACCAATTTAATTAATTGCTGTCCTTGAATATTACTATTTTAATGCCAAAATACATATATAACATGTACATTGTATTAATTTATCTGGGTAAAATTACATGAGCACCCCCTATCGCTATTAGAAAATACTGCACGCGAATTGGATTGAATAGGAGCCGAAAGGAGGCAGACGGAGAATCTTCCTCCTCTGGGCTTCCATTCACTCCCATTCAAATAGTCTCCGGCACTGGCGGCTCGTGGCTGCCATAGCCTTCTATTGCGAGAGGAGGAAAAACCTCCTTTGGGCGGGTGGGACTAGCGAAGAGATCTGAAGAGATATGAACCAATAGGCTGCAGTGCTATAGCACGATGAACCAATAAGCAACGTCTTTAGCTGCTTGGGGGGAGGGGTTATCTTATCAAACTTCAGTTGCTAGTAGCACTTCGGCAGTCGAGTCAGATCAGATGAGAACGGCATATGGCAAGCTTGAAGTGTATTGAATGACTTATGACTATATATTCAACTATATATAAATAGTTGTGAAATACTGTTACTGTTGTTCTTTTACTTGTTGATTGTTGCCAGTTGTTTGACACCGTGGAAATGATGTTATTGAATTATTCAGGAAAAAAAACTATTCTCGACTCAACCCGTGCGTAAAGATCCAGCAGGTGCGGTCGCATGGGGGCGTGGCCTTCATTACGCAAACCAAACATTCCTTCCTCCCTCACTTTTACAAACGCCAGCCGCCACTGCCATGGAGAACTGACGTGCGCTCCGTTTCAGTATGCTGGTGGACCGCGAGGACGGGTAAATGGTTTAAATCTCAGAAAAAGTGGGGGGGGGTGAAATCGTCTTTTTGTAAAAGTGGGGGTGTCGCATCCCCCCCATCCCCCACGGGTGCGACGCCTGTGTCTGTATTCAAAGAACACTTTGAGTTAATGTTGTGGTCCAAGCAAAACTTGGAAAACTACTATTCTGGGGTGTCTCTTAGTGGTGTCATACAGCCTGGGGTGTGGACACTGAGTGTCTTAGTTGTTACTGTGATCTACCTGCTAAACTAGGATTTAGACTAGGTAAGTATGCCCAGTGACATCTTATGGGGTAGTTTTTTCCTGTCATTTGGGGACAGGATAGGGGAGGGTAAGCACTGCTGTTTACATTTTTTGTGTTTTGTCTTTCTTTTGTTGGACGATTGGAACCTAGGTTTACTTTCCTATACAACTGCCTGCATTTTGATTAATTCCCCTGCAGTCAGCACCCGCTATCTAATTACTCTCCATCTTTGTGGATCCCATGTCTAGTTCACTTAAACTTACTACTTGGAATGTCCAGGGATTGGGCCATGTAATTAAAAGGAAGAAGATTTTAACATATTTTAAAAAAAAATCTGATATAGCATTACTTCAGGAAACTAGGCTATCTGACATAGAACATTTGAAACATAAAAGGGATTGGGTAGGCAGAGTTTATTTTTCCCCCCATTCACAGAATAAAGGTACAGCCATCCTTATAAATAAGAACCTTCCCTTCATTTTGGAACATGAAGAAAAGGACTCAGAGGGGAGATTTATTTTGATTAAGGGTTCGATTCTTGAACAACATATAACTATTCTCAATATCTATGAACCAAATATTGATTCACCCCAGTTTATGTCGCAAATGATTTTGATGTTTAACCATCACTGCAAGGGCCTGGGCTTCCTAAACGGCGATTTTAATTGCATAATGAACATTTCTCTGGACAAATCCTGCTCTGCAAACATGTCTAACCCACGATCGTCTGCAGTCCTTAGAGATTTACGCACAGATACCGGATTGATAGATATATGGCGACATTTAAATCCTAAATTGAGAGACTACACGTTTTATTCACATCCCCACAATTCGTACTCTAGACTAGACTATTTCTTTATTCCCAAAGACTTTTTACACTCTGTCCAGACTTGCCGTATGGACTCTATTGTCTTATCAGACCACGCTCCGGTGCATCTGTGCATTAACCCATTATTTAACATTCCTAGAACTCCCACTTGGAGATTCAACACATCATTTTTAAATAGTGATTCTTTTTGCACTTTTGTCCGGAAAAAACTTATCACAATTCTGGCTCGACAATGAAAGCTCTCCAGTGTCCTCTGCTACGATCTGGGATGCAGCTAAGGCCACTTTACGTGGTCACCTTATATCCTACAGCTCTCACCAGAAAAAGGCCTCGGAGGAAAACAGAAAGAATATTGAGAAAGAACTGACCAGGCTGGTGCAGATACATAAACAGTCACCTATTCTAGCAAATCTAAAGGCGCTAGTCGCTGTTAAGACGGCACTTAACTTGGATCATACTCGTCATGTTCAGAAATTGTTACTTTACACTAAACAGAAATACTATGAATTTGGCAATAAATCCAGTCGCCTGCTTGCCCACCAACTGAAAAATCAAAATAATGATCGCTCAATTAACATGATAAAAACACCGAATGGGGATGTCACATATGATCCAAAGATTGTCAATAGTACTTTCCGGGATTTTTATAAATCCCTGTATAGTACAGATAAGGTCGACAAGGCTGATATTGCTTCATATTTTAACAATTTCCCTTTACCTACTATCGCGGAGGAGGATCGCTCCAGCTTAAATGCTGCATTCACTCCAGAGGAGGTCTGGGCTGCAATCCAATCTTTGCCTAATGGGAAGTGTCCAGGCCCTGACGGGTTTCCACTGGAATTTTTAAGAAATTCTGGACAAAGATCCACCCAATTTTTATGCCCGCTGTTAATGGTATCTTGAGAGATGGTATTCCCCCTACCTGGAGATACGCTTCTATTAGTTTACTTTTTCAAAAAAAGACAAAAACCCTTTAGACTGTTCATCATTCAGGCCTATTAGTCTCCTCAATGTGGACTACAAAATTATTGCAAAGGTATTGGCTCGGAGATTAAAAAACATTCTTCCGAAAATAATAAACCCAGATCAAGCAAGGTTTGTAAAATCCAGATATGGCACAGATAATGTACATCGCGTTCTTAATGTTGTTCAGTATCTTAAAAAAAAAAAATCCAGACTGGGTGGAATGGTCTTTTGTGTTACTGGTGTTAGAAAAATTTGACCTGGGCTCTAATTTCATTAATATGATTAAAACTTTCTATTCAGACCCAATGGCCACAGTTTATACAAATGGCTTGATGTCTGATAGCTTCCCGGTGTGCAGGGGATGCAGACAGGGGTGCCCCCTGTCACCTTTACTGTTTATACTGTTTATTGAACCTCTGGCCGAGGTCATCAGGACTAATTCTGATATATCCGGGATTGGGGTGGGTGAGGAAAGCCGCACTATTTCCCTATTTGCAGATGATGTCCTTTTATATATGTATAAAAATAGCCACATTCAGTGCCTTGTCGGGCTATAAGATCAACTTGGGGTAGTCGGTTGTTACACGCTTTAATATCCCCCAGGATATGCCTATACAATCTACTTTCCTGGTGTCCAGGAGGGGTTTTAAATATTTAGGTATCTTTGTCACCCCTGATTTAAATAATCTGTTTGAAACTAACTACTCACCTCTAATTCAAAGGGTTAAGAATGATCTGACAAAATGGGCCTCCCTACCAACTTCTCTCCTTGGGAGAATCAACACTATAAAAATGAATATTCTTTCTCGATTTAACTATTTATTTCAAAATCCCACGTGCTATCTGACCTCTGCATTTTTTAGGTCTCTGAATTCTCATATATCTCGCTATATTTGGAACAATAAACACCCAAGAGTTAAGTTTTCTACACTTACCAAGCCAAGGGATCTCAGTGGCTTGTCCCTGTCTTCTCTACAACTATACTTTTCGTCAGCATAAATTAAAAATGATGTCAGATTGTTTTTTGAATAGGAAAGATTCCTTATGGTTGGGTCTTGAATCTCATTCTTGTTATCCTAGAAAACTCACTTCCCTTCCCTTTATCAATAATATAGAACATTTAAATCATCTCAAGAATAACATAATTGTCTATAACCCATTACTAGTTTGGCGAGACGCAAGGACATACCAGAATATTCCTCCTGTTTTCTCTTTTCGTTCTTTCCTGGCTCTGAATCCAGATTTGCTAGTACAGATTAGGAGTATTGGTCTGATGGAGTGGGCATCTAAGGGCTTGTCTAACTTTATGGACCTACTGGATTCCAACTCTGTTAAACCATTTGAGCAAATCAGGGCCGATTTGAATATTTCTCACAGACTTTTACCAATATCTCCAAATTCGTCACTTCATAGGGTGCCTCCTGAGGACATGCAAGATTCGCATGGGATTGTCAGAGTTGGAAAACATAATAATTTTGGCTAAGTCTTCCAAAAAACTGATATCAAAGATTTATATTTTATTACTTTATTTTGAACCTTCAGGTTATGACTCTTTGAAGCCGATATGGGAGCGCGACCTGGAGGTGACGTTTAACTCTGTAGACTGGGATAGAATATGTAGTGGGGTTTTCCCTAAATGTACTTCAATCTCGATACATGAACAGAACTTTAAATTCTTTTTAAGAACCTATTACACACCTGTTCACCTCCAGAGAATGTTCCCTGACACCTCTCACCTTTGTTATAAATGTAAAATACATAAAGGTACATTTATTCACTTGTTTTGGTCGTGTGACCGTATCCAAACTTTCTGGAAGGGGGTACACTCTGTAATTCAGGAGGTCACTGGTAAACAATTTTTGCTGACTTCTTCTTTCTGTCTCCTCAGTCATACCCCAGACAAATTCTTTGATGCGGACACTAAATCTTTGTTGATAACCCTTTTATTCCTGGCTAAAAAGTGTATTTTGCTGAGGTGGTCGACCCCCCAGGTCCCTACAGTTGACATGTGGATAACACAGATTTCTGCTCTTATTCCTATTGAGAAGTTGACTCGTGACCTTAACCACAAATCAGCCAAGTTTTGGAGGATCTGGAAACCGGTACACTCCTTCTTACAGAAACCATAACTCATAATCTTTTTCTGGGTGGGGAGGCCTGACCGCCTTTTTATGTTATTTTGCTTCATTTTATACACACTTTTTTTCTTTGCCTGTCTCCTATCATCTTGCTGATTTTGTATGTATGTACATTTGTGTATATATGGAGGCATGTGTATATGGCTATATATACATGTAAAGACACATGTTGCAGTGTTCACTGTTAGTTTGGGGTGAGTTTTGTTTTGCTTGCTGTTGTTGTTATTATTATTATTATTATTATTATTTGCTTTGTTTTGTTTGTTTGCTTGTTCTGTATGTTTTGTTGTCTGTTTTGCTTTCTTAATGTTTGTACCCCAAAACCAGATAAAACCAATAAAAAGAGTATAAAAAAAAAGAAATTCTTGAAAGTCTGCAAATTTGAAGGGAAAAGGGCCTTGAATGTTGTTGAAAGTCATAAGACATAAATGGACTTGGACAAATGGACAATTCATATTCATTGATTTGTTATTTTTTTTATTATATGCCATTCCATTCTGCTGTCTGCATGTGTCTCCCTGTCTGTGAGATTCTGTAGATGCTCATTGTTTTAACAGTAATAAACATTAATCCTCGTTTCAAGATATGCCTAAGTGGCTCCTTGAATTTGGAATAACTGTGCCTGGAAATTTCCTTGAAATTGATGTTAAGAAGTCATGGAAACCCCTAGTAATAGTTATAAACATGACTGTGTGATAAAACAAACTGCAATTCAATGCACTGTAGTTCCAGCTGGTAATATTTAAACGACAATTATTATTTATTATATTTACTGTGTTTCTGAGTGGGTGGGGTATAGATACTCAATTAATTTGATCAAATCGCTTACACTGAATTGGATTACTCAAACATGGACCTGCATACAAACTTTGGAGCTATAGAGGACTGTTAGCTTTACATCTCTCTCACAGGTCTTGTTAGATCAGGAGCAGCAGATAAGTCAGGAGTGGGTTCATGTAATGGGAGTTACCTTGTAGCCCCTAATGGCATTTAAGATCATATACACATGCATGGATAGAGACAGGAAAGAATAAAATGTATTTTTATTGATCATATGGCCGTTATGAAGTGAACACACACACGTCTTAAAAGATGCTACTCAGACTAAATTTCATTTATATGTGCTGTTCCACACATATTCTCAACAGTATTCTTTATTCATAAGCAGGCATGATTCTATTCCGTTCAACTCCTCCTCCATCATCTCCCACCAGTTGTTTATCGACAGTTCTTTTTTCTTTCCCTCTCTTCCTTTTTTCTCTCTTTTTAAGCTCAGTCCCCCACCGAGGCCTTGAAGCAGACCAGTTTAGATTTTTGCAGCAGGCAAATCCATCTCCCTTGTCCTCTGTCTTTACCTTCCCCTCTTTTTTCACAGTCTTTCTTAAATATTTTGTCTTCTTCACTTGCTCTGAAGTTTGCTTCAGTCCCTCATTTCTTTTCTCAACTCTGTCTTCAATTTGCCATCAGTTTTTTTTTTTTTTTTTGTCTTTGTTTCCTTAGTTTCTGTAGTATCTTTTTCAGCTTTCCAGTGCTGCCTCCAGCCTTGATCACTGGACACCTTTTAGTCCACAAAGAATATCTGAAGTTGTAATTTACGATACAGATT
>CM014080.1:40616767-40781767 GCA_004119915.2 Collichthys lucidus
GCTGTGAGAGGTGGTGTGGTAGTAAAGTAAAAGTAAAAAAAAAAAAAAAAGATGCATATGTACGATGTTCATAAGCCAGGTGTGTTTTTTAAAGATGACTTGTCTCCCCTTAAGGAAAGGGACAAGAATGTATGATACCGAAGTAAATAAACTAAAAAAGGTTAGGGCTGTAGTTTTTAATAATAGGACAATGAGATTACACTTTGAATTACTGTATGTTTGTTACAGTTTATGAACTCACTCAGTGTTCAGTATAGAAATGCATATTTTGGCACTGAGTCAGTTTTGAGGCCACATAATTTAGCAAAGCATAATTTCTCATTTGTTGCTGCACGACATTCACAGTCCTGACAGCATGCAGTGAAAAACAAGTTGAAATGAAAATAGTGTTAGCAGGTTAAAGCTGAGCCTTAATGAGCTGACAGTTTGGTGTGAATTTTTTCTTCTCTGTGTTGTCATAACAGATGAATATATCACACAGACAACAGGCAGGACCAGTGTGTTCTTAAAGACTATAACATTAGTAAAACTGAACAATATAAGCCAGCTGTTGTATGACACAACTATGGCACTCTTTTTATCTTGTGCTACACGTGTTTCTATGTTCACTCAGTGGAAGGATGATTAGAGTTATTCATTATAAACAATCATAGAAAAGTAAATAAAATTTATTAGCACAGCTTGTATTTCCTTAAAATCACTTATTTTCTGACTTCTGTTTTGTTACCCAGTTCCAACATTATCTGACAATTATAACTTGAGCACAAAAATGTGTGGACACAAAAATAAATGAAAAGACAACGCAGCACTGTTCTTCCTCTGTGAGCTTCGTTGTTGTCTAAGCACTGTGTGACACGTGCCTTCCATGTGTCGTTACGCTTTCAAAATAAAGTTTCCTGGGAAACATTTCACATTTTCTAGATTTTATGTAATGAGTTGGCGTGGCGGCATGGCGGCATCTTGTTTCAGTGGGGCTTTTCTGTCCTCTCACCAGCTCCGATAGGTTCCGGCTCTAGATGTGGTTGTGGTTTGGGTTAATATAGTAACATAAGAAATGTTACATATTTAAGATCAGAATAAGTTAACAATGATTTTCACACGGGACACAAACAGCGTTGAAATTCCAGTGTCCATATATGGACTTGCTTGTTGCACTGCATCAACTGACTTCAATAGCACATGGAGAGAAATGACAGAAATGACACTAGAGTGGAACCCACAATGTCACAGGACAACTGACAAGCATCAGTATCAGTTGTGCAAATGAGCTGACAGACACTGTAGTTTATTTTGACTCAGTCCCATTAAAACTGGAGTTTACGTAACAACTGTTTCAAACTAGTGTTCATGTGTTTCAGGGAAGTATAAATATATAAAATATTAAGCAATGCAAACTGTGTAAAGTGATGATAATATGTGATTCTAAATAATGAGAAAATATAACAAATCTTCATCTTCATTTGGAACAGGAGTGGGTTTGGTTTGGACAGGTGCAGACAGGGCAGGGGGATATTTTACAGATTTTTAACATCAACACTAACAGTTCCTATTTCACAGTAAAGTGTTGATGGTGAAGTTGTAATCCTACATTCTACATTTCATATATTACATACATGTGAAGGGGGGCGGGGGACATTTTACATGATGCTCACCTCCTGTTGAGCAGCCCACATCACACTGCAGATGAAGCAACAGCTTTAGCACGGTGTGGAGTCCTGTCGATGTCTAAGCAGTGTGATGAAATCCTCCCTCGCTGTCCAATTCAATCACTCTTTGCAGGTTATATTTAACACTGAATGGAACTCACCAGCTCAAATTTGAGTCTGATTTTTGTGCTTAAAGTGTCAGCCAACATGATAAGTCACCAATTCAAAACTCATCATGCCAGCTGTCAACTGGAAAAATATCAATTCTGACCATATGTCTGGAAAGCTTTTTGGAGATGTGAAAGTTTCTATTTATTTTTCTTCTGACATGTACAGTACAGGATTTATTCCAGAGCATCACAATGTTGCATTATTTATGCAAAACTGTGTTTCACTCATGTCTCAGTCTTTTCTCGTCTCAATAGTGAACACACACACACACACACACACACACACACATTTACAGCTCATCGTGATTTCAATGTTGATTATCATCCATTTCCTTCAATAGATAGACAACAGTGTTTTTACAGCAGAGTAGTCTGTAGTGAGAGAACATAGGACAATACACACACACACACATTCTTCTGTAGCCCCATATTGCTTGGTGTTTACCAGTTATGCTGCACAGATGGATCTAGCTGAGTCATTTGCCCTCTTTTACACAATCTGTGTGTGTGTGTGTGTGTGTGTGTGTGTGTGTGTGTGTGTGTGTGTGTGTGTGTGTGTGTGTGTGTGTGTGTGCGTGTGTGTGTGTGTGTGTGTGTGTGTGCATATGTCAGCATTCATCTGCCCGTCTTTCACTAAGAGTCTATTTTTGAGTCAAATGTTCAGGAATGTGCGCACAGTTCTTTTCTTTGTGTCCTTTTCAACACGTGACAGTGAAGTGATGATCTGAGCTGTTAGAGGGGAAACCTTCAATAAACTCGCTCTGACAAGTAAATGATCAGGGAATGAAACAATAGTGAATAGATATAGTGAAATAAATCCTTGAATTGAACGGGGAAATGAAATCTTTGGTTATTGCTTTACTGGAAATATGTTTGGAGTAAACCTTTGAAGAAAGAAATGAGAACATAAACTGTCTTTGATTATAATTTATCATCCATCATCAATAAGCCCAGATCAAAAAATCAAATGTTTTCTTATGCTTTGGTATATGTGAAGATAATATTTTAGAAAAATGGATATTATTGTAAATAGAGTTGTAATAAAATGAGAGATAGACGCAATGATTTTATTATCACTACATTCTATTCATTCATTCATTTATATTCAGTAAAGTTATACTCATTATGCATGTTTCCTCCTCGACCTGGAATTCTTTCTTTTTTTTTTCTTTCTTTCTTTCTTTCTTTCTTTCTTTCTTTCTTCTTTCTTCTTTCTTTCTTTCTTTCTTTCTTTCTTTCTTTCTTTCTTTCCGTCTTTTTAATAATCTATCTCTGCATTTATAACATTAGGCAGCGGAAGAGTGTCCTCACACACACACACACACACACACGCGGAGCAGTGATACATGATCTATCTCTAATGTTCTTAATGTGAATTTTGGAGATTATATTATATATATATATATATATATATATATATATATATATATATATATATATATATATATATATATATATATATATATATATATATATATATATATAGGTGTGTGTGTGTTTGTGTGAGAGAGAGTGCTTGACGTTGATGGTTTACAAATGCAGACGAATGATCGTCGAATGACGATTCCCGTAATCATAACCCCCCCCACACACACACACACATACACACACACACACACACACACACAGACCCTCAGGCAATATATCGAGTGTGTGGTGTGTGTGTGTGTGTGTGTGTGTTATCCATCAAGGGAGAGTGGAAAGAGGGGGAGTCCCGAGTGTCAAATTTGTCTAGGAGGGTAGAGAGAGAGGGAGGGCGAGAGAGCTTGACAGCCACAGAGAGCAAAAAAGAAAAAAAGAGATAAGAATTGTGCTCTTTCTTTCTTTCTTTCTTTCTTTCTTTCTTTCTTTCTTTCTTTCTTTCTTTCTTTCTTTCTTTCTTTCTTTCTTTCTTTCTTTCTTTCTTTCTTTCTTTCTTTCTTTCTTGTGTCAGCTCTGTGTTCTTTGGACAGTGTGTTTAAACTCATCTGTTTATGGCAACACTTCCATTCTTCTTTGAATTTTTCTTTCTTCCTTTTTTCTAACCTCATTGTAACAGTGATGGAAGAACTATTTCTCTCTCAATCAGAATGACTGTAGTGTTTAAATACACTAACTATTGTAAGGGTCCTATTGTTCCCTCATTATTTTCTGAATGACTCCTATGTCACTGCAAATTCAGAGGAGAGTTTCTGGAAAGAACAATCTAATTAGTCAGTGATTATAGCCGATCATCTGAGGATAAAGAGAGATTTGTCATATTTGTCTGTTTCAATCACACCAAAGCATACAATTTAAAAAAAGAAGTCCAGAGATAATGAAATATGTCTTTGTGTTTAAATGAATCTGTCCCAGTCATTCAGATTTCAGCAGTTCTCTGCACAGCCGTGTCACCACATGGTGTGTTATTAGAAACTTCTAGAACTTTAGAGACTTCCTTTTGTTCGTTTCTCTATACTTCATGCCAAATTATGTCACTCTATTCAGTTGACCTTTTTTGTAATTAAACGTTCCATGTTCAAACATACAGATCATAATGCAAGAGAACCCTGCTGTTGTACATATTATACATTTGCATGTTTAGTAGTGAAGCATTAATGTGTAATCTATTACACATAAGTAGGTAGTAAAATCTCTAACATTGCTTCACATTTGATAAATTGATCAAAATATAAAATACAAAAAATACAATCAAACACCTTCCCTTCTAACAATACACAACCATACGTGTCAAACATGGACAGTGAGGACAGCCTGTGTGTGTGTGTGTGTGTGTGTGTGTGTGTGTGTGTGTGTGTGTGTGTAGGTTCAGTAGTTCAGATAAGGAGGGGTTGTGTTTGTGAAAATGTTTCCAGGCAGAAGCCAAATTAAAGTCCCAAATATATACCGAGCGTTGGAGGGGAATGAATGTGCAGTCGTTATGGGCCATTTTTAGTTCACCTGCCGTTCAGATGTAACATAAGAAAGATTGTCAGACTTTTAGAAAGAGAAAAATGACTCAACAACCTCACATGACCCCCATCATCATATGCAACTAATAATTCAATGCACCAACAATATATATCAGTTACGTAAGTTAAAGACAGTGACAGATGACACAAAGCAGGAATTAGATTTAATAATCATTTTTCTGTCAGCTGTCTGAAGCATAGGTTGAGGCGATTCATTTGAAGGTGTGTTGCAGCTGACATCCTGTAAATGAGTGTGTTGTTGAGTACATGTTGTATGTCTCTCTTTGTCTTTCTCTTTCCTCTATTTATGTCCGTCTATCATTTCTCATCTACTTTATCACCCCCCCCCCCACACACACACACACACACACACACACACACATGCTCGCACAGACCCAGAGGAAGCAATAACAATCAAATTCCACCCTCCCCAGTTGTCCCTGAGCCGCCTCCCCTCCCTCCACCACCACCTTTTACCCATCCCTCCTCTCATCTCTGTCCATCTAATTTTATGAGTGTCTGGGGAGTTTGTCTGTGTTTGTCTGTGTGTGCACGCATGTGTGTGTGTGTGTGTTTTGTGTGTATCACAGGATGCAGTGTATGTATGTCTGCACAATGGTTTAGGATGTGTGTGTGTGTGTGTGTGTGTGTGTGTGTGTGTGTGTGTGTGTGTGTGTGTGTGTGTGTGTGTGTGTGTGTGTGTGTGTGTGTGTGTGCCTGTGTGGCTATGTGTGTGTGTAACTGTAGCAGAAAATGGCTGCCTGTCACATTAGTGGTTGGATGGGCTAAAAAATCACTTCTGTAATCACATTTAGATGCCAGGCCCGGTCATGTTAACCTCTTTATTTAGAGGTATGGATGGATTTTAGGATGGCTGCAGAGATGGAGGGATGGGAAGAGGGCAGACACAAACCAGCTGCTATTCCTGTATGATTCATGTCATTCATTCATTCGCTTCTTAACTAGTCCAATAGATTTTAAATGTATAACCACACTTAAGTTAGGTGTTGTTTTTGTGGATGTTGTCAGTCTTGCTTTCACGTCTCCCTTTCCTTTTTTGTCCTGGGTAGTGAAGGTCGCAGGATCATTCTGTTCGCCACCCACCATTATGTGCCTGTGATCCAAGCTGGCCCAAAAAAAAAAAATAAATAATGGCGGACAAAACACCACATGTGAACATCCATCTACCCATTAGTTTTCCAACACAGCTTAACCCATTCAGAATCACATGGGCCTACAGCCTGTCCCAGCATGCATTAGGTGAGAGGCAGTGCACATCCAATAGAATATCACCGGCCTACCACAGGGCTGACATTCAGACAAGTCACACAAACAGGCACCAAGAGTGTTCCAGTTCACCCAATGTGCGATGTGGGAGAAAAACACACAGGCACAAAGAGAACACAAAACTCTCTGTGTGTGTGTAAAGAGAGGAAACAAATTCCTCCATCACAGTAATGCAAATGTCATGTTAAGTGGGAGGCAGGTATAAAATGTCATGATGTAGGTTTGGATGTAAGCTTCTGAATGAAAGGATAAATCTGGTGAAACTTTTCTTTTCTCAGCTGGTTCATTTGTGCTGCCAGGCATTCATGGAGTGCAGTTAGCCTCTTTAGTCAGTACGTGTGGATCATATCAGGGCCCAGTCCTGTCCAGCTCTTCATTCCTAATACTCTGTCTTGGATGTCTGGCAATGTGGTGGTTATTGGTTCTTGTTCTGGAAGATTGCTGTGGTCCACTAGCCACTGGACATTGGTATTATGTGATGTCTCCTTCTTCCATATGCTCTTCCAGTCCTGCTCTTTCTCTGCCCTGGGTGAATATGTTCTCATGTTATTACCTTGCCACTGAGATTACACTTTAGATGGTTCAGTGGAGAATATCCTGTTTATTCTCCTTGCTTCTGCTTCTCCTGTGTATCTCGTCAGGGAGGTAGCCAGAGCTGTAAGCCTTTACTTGGCAGTCTCTAGTGCCTTGGGTATAGAGAGCTTGTTGTATTTCTCTGTATTTTCTTCTTCCCCATACCTTTTCTGGATAATTTCTGTCTGTATCTGTATGCCTCTGATCTCGGCCTCCAACCTCCCTCTCAATGGCCTTTTTTTTTTTTTTTTGGCTTGCGATGATCATATTGATAGCCAAGCATCTCCAGCATCATTGTTGCTGTGATGTGTATCAGCCGATTGGTCTCAGACCTAGTGAGAGTCCATAGCACTGCATTCACATCCTCTAGCAGATCTTCAGAGGATACTTTATCACTGTGGTAGTTGTCGGGGCTGTTGTTGGGGCTTGGTACCCAGTCTCGGATTGTGGGGGTGATAATGCTATCCCTCCTCTGAACTGTCGTCCTGGCTACCCCTTGCCGTAGCCATTAATTGTACCTCGTTAATCTGGATAGCAGTTTCCGATTGCAGATGTTGGAACACTGGATAATGGTTGTATATATATATATATATATATATATATATATATATATATATATATATATATATGAGACTTGTCAAGATTGAGACTGTCAATGTCTCAGTAACATATGATGTCATAAGAATTAATTATAGCTTGACAACAGCGTGTCATGATGTTGACAAGCAAATTATTTTCTGCTGAGGCATGGCATTCCACTTTTCATGAAGGGCTGCCCTCAGGTCATTGAGGTTCTGGGGTGCGGGGTGATGACCCTCTACATGACAACTCAGCTAAGGTTTTTTATGGGATTTAGGCCTGGAGAATGTGCAGGCCACTCCATTTGAGGTACCCCAGCCTCTAGAAGCCATCCCCTGATGATGCAACCTTGATGAGCTGGGGCATTGTCATCCATGAAGAGTAAATCAGGCCTGTGTTTCTTATGCAGAGGCACAATGACTTGATTAATGATGTTTTTCTGTAGTATCGGCTTGTGACAGTACCATTCACAAGGTGTGCATTACAAGGTGTATTGACTAGACATAGCTGCCCACCACCTTCAAAGGCTCATCTGGTGACAACAGTGGCTGATGCATAGCATTCTCCTTGATGTCTCCAGCAGCACTGAGGTCCACTGGCTCCTTGTCTTGCGTAAATGTTTCCTGGCCCATGCAAGACGATGACGCCTGTGCCTGGTAGTGTGGTTAGGTCGTCTAAAGCCTTATTTACACTGTAAGTGCAGCGGAGACCACTCACACAGGATGCGCCGTGGAACGTCTCAGCAGCGTCCCAGCAACGACTCTCCGTGCTGCAGCGCTATTATTCCGTAGTATTTATATTTTTGATGCGAGCCGTTGCTAAACCTTGTAAATCTCAACAGAGCACCAGACAGGAAATCCGACACAGAATCAACGTAATACACTTCCGTCCCTTTTCAAAATAAAAAACACAATATGCAGTTCGTGTAGCTTATCACAACTTCACATCAGCGTTAGCATCATGACCAGTAGCACCAGGTCAGCAGTCAATCGATCAAAGGGTCTCAACATGAACGATGAGCGACTAATTGTTGAAGTGGTACAACACACAATATATGACACAACAGATCCTTTTTTTAATCTCTTCCACTTCGGAGAAGCAAAGTGAGCTGTTTGTTGTTGTTGTTTCATTTATACAAAGTTTATCGCGGGGTCTCGCGTATGTTCAAGATTCTCATGTGATCTCGTAATCTTGTGATCTTGCGTGAATCCGTCTGGCTCGCTACGCTGCCGTTATGCTGCTGTCACTCTCCTAGTGGGGACTGACTCTGGGCAGAGGACGGAGCTAAACCGCGGTGCAGCCGTTCCGCGGCGCTTACGTCCCCGGTGTAAATCCTCAGTAACACATAGACAGAGTTGGGTGGCATTCACCATCCGGTTCCACAGGGCACAGTTCACAATGAAGCGGTCATTAGTATGGGATGTGACAAAAGGACGTCTGCGAAACATTGAACAATTGGATATGTGCATTTAAAAGTTTAGAGAAAGTCAAATTAAGTTGACCTGTAAAGGTTAGAGTGCATTTTAGGTGCATTCTGAAATTTCATCCTGAATGTACTAACTTGTACTGTATATATACACAGGCTGAGGTTTTATAACTGTGTCCAAAACTGTGGCGGGGCTGCCTCAAAGATAAGTTCAAGGGGGCGCTATAGAGCGCTTTTGCCCTGCCCCCTAAATAATATTATGCAGCCGAATTTTGCATAATATTGGTCTTAATAACCACAAGAAGTTTCAGACAGCTCTGAGAAAGTATATGAAAGGCCAATACTCTTGCCTGAAAATCAGCCCAAAAGTAAATGGAGTCACATGATTTTTCGAAAAAATGGGCACTGTTGACTTTGACTCGCTGTCACGGTCACGCCCTCTGATGAAAACTCATGAAAATTCTCAAATGTCAACACCAAGGCCATGACAACATCCACACCCAGTTTGAGGTGGATATACTCAAACACTTTGGAGAAAGCTATCGTCAAGTAAATATGACACTTCCTTTCGCCAACAGGTGGCACTGTGAAAATCACAAAATTTTGTCATGGAAATGTGTTCTAAGCCAGACTGCAATTATTGGGAAAGATTGGATTATTTTTCGCAAAGTTATAGCACGTCAAAATTTAACAGCCCCTCCTACACAGAAAAGCGATAACTTACGATTTTGATAACGGTCGAGGCCTTGAGAACACACACGCCAAGTTTCAAACACATAGGATGAAAGCCCTAAGAGAAGTTTGTTCAAATACGACCCCCGGAAATGATGTCTTGGTATGTTACATACTCCCTTCAAATTTCGTACATGTGGATGACACCTAACGAGGGGCACCGCCAAAAACATACACCTAGGTGGCACTGTAGAGCCATTTTTGTACGTCCATGTGCGAGACCCCTGAAATACGTAATTTACACCCGACTTTGGGGGGGTAGGCAAATTTTAATGAGTTTTCGAGTACATATAGGCCGTCTAAAATGCAATTTACTTTTAAACATTCGAAATTCAATTGGGCCTCACACAGCGTGCCGTGCTTGAGCCCTAAATATAGCTCCAAGCAGCAATGAGGGTGCCTAGCAGCATAGCAGGCAAGCCAATACCTGCTCAGGAAGGTGCCATGAGTCCATACACCAAGTTTCGTGTCAATACGTCAATCCATCACAGAGATATTGGGCTACTTTCTGTTTGGTGGCTTTGACGGAGAATTGGATTGGCCACTACGGCAAAGCAGTGTGGAGTTCTGAAACTTCAGCCAGCCATGGTCTGAAGACCATATCCATCAAGTTTCATGTAATTTAGATAAAGTGTGTGCCCTCTGTGATCATAAATGTGTTTTTGACAAAATTCTAATGGCCGCCAAATCTTTATGCATGTATTACACAGTACCAAATTCTTTACCAAATGTACTGTCATATCTGAGAGTAAACAATATGAAGATTTGAGCAAAAATGCATTTTGGCTACTTATAGCGCCCTTTAAAAGGCCACCAAAATTTGTGGGCCTCTCAAATAAGTGGTCATGAGTCTGTTTTAGAAGTTTGAAGTCAAAACATCAAATGGTTGCCGAGATATGGCCTCACTTCCTGTTTGGCAGCATTGCCACTGAGTTTGATTGGCTACTACGGGCAAACGGAGGCAGAATTTAAAATCCACATGGTAACTTTTGTGCAGCTTGGTCTGAAGATTCTATGTGTCAAGTCCCGTGGAAAACTGACAATCTGCGTGAACTGAAATGGCGGAAAATTCAATATGGCGCAAATAGATGTCGATGTCATAATTTGGACCAATGGGTTATTAAGCCGAATGCACTTCAAACTTTGACATGTTGGTGGTGCTAGAGAGACTTCCATGATGGGCATGATCATTCTTGAAGACCATATCCATCAAGTTTCATGTACATCAGACAAAGTTTGTGCCCTCTGTAATCATCATAAGCTTGTTTTTGACTAAATTCAACATGGCCGCCAGATTTGTATGCATGCATTACACAGTCCTTGAGCAAATGTACTGGGATGTCTGAGAGTATCAGTCAACACTGAAATCAAGGTTAAGAATGCATTTTGGCTACTTATAGTGCTCCCTTAAGGTCAAAGGTTACCAAAATTCTTGGACCCGTCAAATAAGTAGTCATGAGTCTGTGTTTGAAGTTTGAAGTCAAAGCATCAAACGGTTACTGAGATATGGCCTTACTTCCTGTTTGGCATCATTGCCGCTGAGTTTGATTGGCTGCTACGGGCAAACGGAAGCGAAATGAAAAAATCTGGACAATCTGCATGACCTGGAATGCTTTTTGAAGGTTTTTGATCAAATTCAAAATGGCGGAAAATCCAATATGGCGCAAAATTATGTCGTAGGGTTTGTTGATTCCAACAGTAATTTGTCCGTTGTTATTAAGCTGGGTGCACTTCAAACATTTGACATGTTGGTGGCACTAGATAGTTTAATATACGGGTATGACAATTCTTGAGGTTGACAATGGGACTGTCCTGAATACATGTGCCAAGTTTCAAAACTTTTCACCATGGCATTCTAGGGGCTATACTTCAATTGCAGCGGAAACTGATCAATAATAATAATAATAATAATAATAATAATAGGAAAAGCTACACATACAATGGTTGCCTTTACAGCTTCGCTGCTAGGCACCCAATTAAGTCCTCAAGTATTGTTCCAATGATGAGCTCTTCTCTGGTGAAAGAGCACCGGATGCGGTGCCATCTTGGTGAGTTCACAGTAGAGGTACAGCTACACTCTGTTACAGAGATTTACTGGCTGCAAAAAAAATGGAACAATGAGGAAGTAAATGGCACTCTGCTTAGTGTTTAATGTTTCATGGGTCTTTGGAGAGCTGAATGGGAACCCTTCAGACAGGGTGTAAAGAGGTTCTGCAGTTATGGCACTATAAGGTTTGAACACATGTAAACATATTTAGATAGAAGTTAATATGAACCTGGCAATCAGCATAGTTTGTCTTCTTTGAAAATGACATGTAATTAAATGAAATACCTTAGAGGTTTACTAACTTGTACTAAATGTGGAGTTTTTTCGTACTAAACACAGCTGCAATTGAATTGGTTATGAATGAAATGTCAACGACTACAGGTATGAGGTACAGACCTTGTAAGAGTCTATTGTGCTCAATTCACAGATTGCTGTCTCTTGATGCAATTTTATTCTAAAGGCTACTTTAATGAAGGTCTTCTTCATTACTTACTTTTGGTAGAAATAGCATTTTCCATGAGTTAAATATATTAAAGAATGAGGCACAAACCATCTTATTGAAATTATGTATATATATATATATATATATATATATATATATATATATATATATATATATATATATATATTGTCTTCAATATTATTAATAACCTAGTGAGATATCATTGTATTTTATCATTTTATAAATATATGCCAGTTTCCAGCTCAACGGTTAATTTCAAATGACTAATGTGTTTTTTCTGTCCAGTCAAGTAAATCCTTATACAGCCCTGTCAGGACTGAATATGTAACCCGACAAGAAACCACAATCACTGGGGATGCAGCTGCTTCCCTGTCCCTGTCACTCTATCTGTCTATCTGTCACACTTACACACAAACTCTCTCTCTGCCCGTCTCTCTCTCAGGTCAGGGTATTCACAGTGGAGCAGAGGTTGAGTGGCGACTGTCTATTCTTCGACTGTCTATTCTTCTCAAGACACCACTTGTATATATATATATATATATATATATATATATATATATATATATATATATATATATATATATATATATATATATATATATATAGTTTTTCTCCTCTGTGTACTCTTTTTCTTCACTGTGGGCCAATTAACTGTGCACTATAATGATAACTTGACCCCAGATTTACCTCTGTTAGAACCGGCCTAGCTTTAAGCTATCATGTGTCCAGCTGCACTGTTTGGACAGAGAGATGTTAAATTAATTCCCATATTAGAGACCTTCATTTGTCTCAATTGGACTATATTGTTTCTGTCATTTTGTACATCTACAGTATTTCTTTATTTTTTCCTGTAGTGTTTATTACACACTTTATGTGACCACACATGCTGCCTGTAGCTACTTGATAGCTGATGTACACAGAAGTAATGCAGTTTTAACCATTAACTTTGGACCTGCGGACAGCCGTCCAGAAGTCTTACCTTAGCTCACACTGGGGTTTCACATCATCTGAAAGGATTTGATCTTGGCTCAGTGTGCGTCTAGTTCTGCTCTGCCCTTCTGAAAATCTAACAGTAAAGATTTGTATAAATCGCTGCAGAGTCAAAATAAGCCTCGAGCAACTCTTGGGCTCCACTTTCTCTGTGGTTTAAATAAAGAAACAAATAGGCGGTTGCCATCATGGGATTTCAGTCAAGCACAGTGGCAGACTGCCTTGTTGCTAGGAGAACTCTGATTCTTGCTGCAATCTGCAATTTGTGTTTGATTCGTGCTTGCTTGTACCCTCTCACAGCTGTGCAGGAATGAATAGACTGTATACAATTTGTGTGTACCAAAAGTGAACCATGTCAGGTTACTATCATGCTGATGCTAACAAACACTGATGTCACTGACCATTGTAGCTAAGTCAAGATGTTAGTCATCTGATGATTGTCAAGACAATGAAGCCAATATCACTTTGCTGGCTCTTTTCCCCCCTCTCAAATGTTGTTATTGACAAGGAGAGAAAGGGGGGTTAAGAGAAGAGAAGGAGGAAAGAGAAGGACAGGAAGTTTTGCATTTTCTGTTTGGTCCATGTCTCCCTTCTCTTGACTTTTCAGCAGCAGTGAGTAGCTGTACACATTACATTACATTGCATTTAGCAGACGCTTTTATCCAAAGCGACTTACAGAGGAGGACATAAGCTGAGAAAGGTGTAAAGGAGCACAGAGTAGTTGTTAGTTTTGTTAGTTTTGTTAGGCAGACCTACACACAACCTGCCCAGCAACAAACAACAGTCAGTTAAAGTTAGCAGTGACCTGATCATTTAGCAGCTGTGGAGCCAGATATTTTTATATGTTACAACTTGATGGAGACCAAAACAGAGCAAAAATGATTGTGGACATTCAACTCAACTCATGTAGCCAGAACCACAAGAACAGTACAGGCTCATGTGCTTGTGTAGACAATGCTTGAAAGTCACCTATGTCCATGTTTACCCAGGAAGTTTTTCCTTGCCACTGTCACCATGTGTTTGCTCATGGTGGAATTGTTGGTCTCTGTAAATAATATTATAAAGAGTACGGACTAGACCTGTTCGGTATGAAAAGTGTCTGGAATAACTTGATGATTTGGGGCTATATAAATAAAATTAAATTGAATTACTTGACTGTGAATTATGACTTGTCTGAAAGTAGACATAGTGTGACATTGTTACTGTGCTGTAAATCCTATGAAACCTCAGGAGACTATTGTGTTCATTGTTTTCTACCAACAGTCGTCATTTTTTTAAAATTTATTTATTTCAATCATGTCTGCAACCTTTCCTTATCTTTACTAAGTAGATCTTCTGACCAGTGTTGTCAAATCAAACTACACTTATATTGCAGGATAATGAAGTATTTTGTTGTTGTTTGTTTGTTATATCATCTGGTTTATCCAGATTTGATTGTTGATGATTTGACTTGAGTCCCAAACTTGATTAAAATTCATCTGAAACTTTTATCAGAGTAACAAATTAAGGTCAAACCTGCAGAGGTTTTATAGTTTCAATGGGCTGTGACATCTCAGGGTGACCTCCATGCATGAACACATCTTTAAATACAAATGATTTGCTGTCTTAGATTTATAATGACATTTTGTTGTTATAATTTATTCTGATTCTCGATGAGAACATGCATATTGCATCATTAATCATTTCAATAATAATTATTTCTAACAACAACAACAACAACAATAATAATAATAATAATAATAATCTAATAATAATTTCTTAAATTCATGAACTCATTCTCCAAAGAAAATGTTAAACTGCAGTTTAAGATGCATGTTTCTTTTTTGAAATGTTAGCTAGTAAAAATATATATATATATAATAAACAGTATTATTTTGGTTGAAAAGCACAGGTTAGCCTGAATTAGTTAAAGCAAATTTGCAGAAACACTCAGGCTATGTAGAATGACATAAATTAAGACAAGGCAGGGCTGAACGTGGCAGGTTATTGGCTGGCAAAGGTCCTGAGTCACAGTGAGACAAAGGTTAGCAGAAGTCACTAACAATGAGTTTGTCATAAATGTCATGTCCCAGGTTGTTAGGGGAAAGGAAGCAATATAAACCAGATTTACTTGAAATTTGGATTAATCAATATAACAAAAGTAGATGGGAATCTACAATGGTAAGAAAGTGGATCGAGCGGTTCAAACCAACCAGGTAATTATAACCAAAAGAAACTCAGAGCCTATGCTTTCGAAACGAAATCAAGATGAGAACAAAGGACCCTTACTATCTGAACTATTTTCTACAAACCAAAAAACAGCACCCCTAATCTATTGCTTCCAACAAGTTAATAATACAAGTTAATCCAATGATTAACAATCACAATAAGTTTTTCAAGAGTTCAATACAAAAAGCAGGCTCCACACAAAATACCGTCACATTGTAACTTAAATGATTTCGAACATCAGATTGAAGACTGGTGATTGATAAGTTGGGGCAGGTGCTGCTTCAAACACCATCCTCCAGGTCTCTAGGAAACGGGGACTGAGGTGGCCACAACTCATCAGCTGGGGCCAATCAGAGCAGGGCGACCACACACCTAGATTTACATACAACAGAACACCACAAGGACAGCTGTAACAATGAACAACACTGATTGGCAGTAGCGTAGTTATCTGCAATGGTGACTGAAGGGTTGACTCGATCGAAATAGCTTCCATTCAACATGCATTTATAGCAAACAAACATATGTGTATCCTGCCAAGAAGAAAAATGTAAATGAAGTAATCTACCACATGAATCCATTGAAATGAGTTCATTGTTGAAAGCAAGGCCATGTTTCCTTGACTTCCTCCAGTGTGGGCAGTCTGCTCATACATGATGCTGGACCTGGTTGAAATGTGCAGCTATGTGATTGTTGAGATCACCATGAGTGTAAATGGCAGATCTGTCAGTTCCCCATGAACTTTGAACAGCTGTGCGTTAAATGACATACTAGCATAGCAAGACCGCAGTCAATGAGCCTTGGTAGGAAAGCAGGGCTGCTAACTGACAAATGAGGAACTAATGCTGTTCCAGTGCCAGGAAGAGCCATGACGAAGCTAGCTAACTATTCAGTGCGCAGCCCCTCTGTCCCCAGCGCCAATATGTCTGTGTGAGAGCTGCTGTTGAAATGACTCTGCTCTGATGACATAAACTGGATGACATCTGCCCTGGTGAAGTGTGCTTTTACGAGTCACTGGATCCCTATCAGCTCTGTGGTGCCTGTTCTGTACACTAACATCTGACCTTGAGAAAGGGGGAAAAGAAAATGGCTAAAAGTGGCTAAATTGTGCAGCTAATACTGTATTCTGTGTAAATGATCCCTTATATTAAATCTGCTGGAAAGCAAAAGAGAAAGGAGTTTAAAGTTTAATTGTAACAGTGATGAGCATAGAAAGTGTCAAAGAAACAGATGAATGAAGTCTCAGTTCAGATCAGGTCTGAGGTTTAGAAACAATCATTTTGTTTGATTTATTCTTATTCATTAATCTTTATTTTATTGTTTCAGGAAAAAAAAAATCCTATTCCAAAAAAACAGGAACATTTTAGTTGTTTAACTTCAATGTGAACATGTTGAAATTAAAAATTAGAATGTGGACATCTGTTACCACGGGGAATGTAAGAGCTCTCCCCAGTATCAGGCTACAGAGGGAGTTTGGAGAGCACCATGGCTGAATAAACTCACTGTGGATTTGGGGGTAACTTTGGACGGCTTGTGAGAGCTGATACAGTAGGAGAGCAAAGACTGATGCGTCAGTGGCCTGTAAGCATCCTCTGTGCTTTGAGCTTTCATTCATCATGAACAACTCCTCTCACCTCCTGCATGAGCAGGGTGGGCTTCAGCGGCTCCTGCAGCAACAGACTGCTACTCCCACCATGTAAGAAGGAGAGCTACCACAGATCGTTCATTCAACAGCTGTCACACTCTTTAACACCAGCATGACTTCATGACTATTTCCATATATTTCTTATTTGTTTGTTATTTATTATTATAATAATTTATTAGCAACCATGTCTATACAAGCTACCGTGACAAGTGATTTCCCCCTGTGAAGGATCTTATCTTATCTTATCTTATCTTATCTTATCTTATCTTATCTTATCTTATCTTATCTTATCTTATCTTATCTTATCTTATCTTATCTTATCTTAAAAGCAATGCAACTCAATCTGGATCTTTGAACATTTTTTCTTGTTGTTGTTGCACAGGGAGAGGCACAAGGTTAATTTTGGAAAAGAAAAAAAAAGTTCAATCAGTTAATTAACATCAATTGTGTGTAACTGTGTCCTGACAGTGCTCAGTCATTCAAACAGAGCTCTAAATGTTCCACTCCAAGAAGTCCCACATCCACACAAGTCACCATCAATGCATCCCCGATTAAATGAGTGGGTCAGAAACACACCCAGATATTGACTGAGACTATGTGTAGCTGGATGCACACTGCTGATGTTTCACAAGGACTAGAGAACACACAAGAACACAGATTAGGAAACAAAATGCATTTTGGGTAATAACATTCCGGGCCAGTATGGTGATGGTTGTGGTGGTCCTCCTCATCGTGTAATATAATGCACCGGTGTTGGTGTATTTGGTGTATGTGTCAACTGCACTGAGGGTGATTCGTGGTTGCTGGGGTTAGCAGTTTGAAATCGTCAGCCCAACCCTGTGCCTTTATAAGTAATTAAAAGATTCTCAAAATGAATCCTGAATTTTGATATGATAGGAGAAATGTGCAGCCACAGCCTGTCCTAGTTAATAGCCTAGCTGCTGCATTTTATACAAGATGAAGACGTCACAGAGCAGCTTGACTAAGGCAAGTGAAAATGGAATTGCAGAAGTCAAGACATAAAAAGATGAAGGCGTGAATGACACATTCTAAATCTAAATTAAAATGAAGGTCAGATTTTTTTCAGTTGGAAAAAAAAAACTACAGAGAACACCGTGTTTTAACTGACCTGGCATGCTGCTTCTTATGAACATGTCCGTGTACAGTTCGATATAACAGCAAGCATAATTTTAGATCATAGAACTGAATCAGTGCCTTAACAAAACAAGAAAGGAAAACACATGAGAATGCGTTGTGAAGTTTGACAGTAATTACTTGCAGAAAAAGAGTATCACCTTTTGCAGGCTGACATTAATTTCTCTGACAAGCTGTGGCTGAAACTGTCATTTCACAGCACCGTAAAACAAATTTATGAGCAAAAACTCACAGATTAAAAACACCACAGAATAAATTAAATAAGAAGATAAATAAATAAGTCTGATAAATCTAATTTGAGAATTAGTGGGTTTAGTTTGATTCTAAGTTCAGTCGTCTGATGGCAGTGGGGTAGAAGCTATTTTAAAACCTCACAGTCTTGGTCTGCAGACTGCGGTACGTCCTGCCAGAGGGGAGAAGGGAAAACAGATGCTGGTGTGCAGGAGGTGTGCAGGTTCCAGGACAGGTTGTCAGCCACACGAACCCTCAGGAACTTTGTCTGATGAACAATCTCCACAACAGTCCCATTGATGTGGATCGGGGCATGCACGGGCTAATTTCTCCCGAAGACAATCACCATCTCCTTGGTTTTCGGCGTTCAGGGCCAAGTTGTTTGTCCTGCACCAGTCTGCGAAGAGTTTCACCTCCTGCCTGTGTGCCCTCTCATTACTGTGCTTGATAAGACCCACCACTGTCGAGTCATCTGGATACTTTATGAGGTGATTGGTGCTGGAGTGTGCACGACATTCATGGGTCATCAGTGTGAAGAAAGAAGAGGGCTGAGAACACATCCCTTCGGGAAGCCAGTACTGAGACATGGTGGTGGATGTGTTGTTGCCTACCTGCACAAACTGGGGCCTGTCTGTGAGGAAGTCCAGTATCCAGTTACACGGAGGAGAACTTATGCCCAGTGCGCCTGAGCCCAGCTTGTTGACCAGATGCTGGGGAATTATGGTGTTGTATGCGGAGCTGAAATCGACAAACACACAATGTGCACAAGAGTATTCTTGTTCTCTCTATGGTCGTGAAAGTGTCTCTTTGCCGATCTGATTTTGCAGACCTGAGGAGTTCCATCACCTGATTTGAAGGCGGAGTTCCGGGCTTTAAGCAGGGTCCTGACCTCTGTCGTCAACCATGGCTTCTGGTTTGCACGGACCGTGATGTTTTTTGTGACACAGACATCATACATACACTTGTGAATGTGTGCTGATACAACATCAGCATACTCCTCCAAGTCTGTGATATTGTCTCCGGTGGCGGCATCTCTAAAACACAGATCAGTCGGTGCATTTAAAACAGTCCAGCAGAACTGACATGGCTTCTTCTGGCCAGACTGTCACCTGTTTAGAGGAGGGCTTTGTCCTGATAAGCAGAGGTCTGCATGCTGGAATAAGCACGACAGAGACATGGTCAGATGAGCCCAGGTGGGGGCGGGGTGATGTTTTAAATGGTTATGGAGTGAGAGAGTACTTTTAAGGCTGCTTTTATGTCTGCATTGGGAGAACTCCCTTGGAAGATAGAAGGGGCGACATTTAACTGTTAGAAGCTCAATGTCCAGGGAGCAATGAGGGTAGATTCTATTTGCGTTCATGCACCATTTGTTGTTGATATAGATGCACACACCACCGCATCTAATTTTCCAACTGAGGGCATCACTTCTATCTGCTCGGAAAGTAGTTTGCCCCTCAATACTAATAGTGTTCTCTGTGACTGTTGTGATGGTATTGATGGTAATGTGTCCTGCATATGTTAGCTCTTAGCTTGCCGCTGGTCTGCCCCTCTTCTGCCTCTGCGTACACCACCTCTGTTTCCTCCGCATTCTCTGATGTTGGATAGTGCTGTAGTGAAGAGCCGAGCCAATGTGGTGCAGGTCTCTCCTGGGGGACATAGCAGTCCAAGGGTCTGAAGTAAGTCTGCTGTGTTTGGATTGATAGTTCCCGTTTTACTGACTGTGTGCAGGACAGTAGGTTTAGTTATAGTTTGTTACTCTGTGAAATAGAACCTGCGGTGTGTGTAGAGACAAAAAATTATTATTTCCAGTGCATAATACATTACCTGTTGCAGTCCGCATCACTAACACCTAAAATACACTGCATGCGAAACGGCTGCGAAGCGGCTCTGCTCCAGAATTACAGCGTACTTCTCCGTTCACCAATTCACACATAATACATTTTTGTGATGCGCACTGGTGCGCTCCACCGGCCACCTAGTCTCGCAAGAATGCACGAGATCTCGCAAATTTACACATATTGTCGGCTTTGACTCCTGCAATGACATTCCACACTGCATCTTTTTTCTAGTGTCCTTATAAGAAGGATGTGAGGTGTCATAAATTACAGGTTGATTTTGGACCTCCAGAATCAACTTCTCCTCATCCATGGGGTCGACGGGGTGATAAGACGCCTGAAAACCTCTGACCTGTGGAATTCAGGTCGCCCCCGCCCATTATGGCGTGTTCTTGTAATGAAACTCGATCCGCGGTGAACGCGAAGTATTTTATTTTGAAAATAAACCGGGGTTTTATTTTGTATTTTGTAGTCGATTTCCTTCCCCACGCAATCTGCTCTGTGCTGAATTTATTTGCCGTATTCCAGCGTTCGTATAAAACAGAAGCTCTGAGTATGTGTTGCGGATGGCTGCCGGTCGCCGCAGTCGTTCCAGAGCCGTGACGAAGCAGGGACGGAGACTGTGTGAGCTGAAACATTGACTAACATTGAAACGTATTAGCTCTGTTGCCGTGGCGAAGCCGTTCTGGAGCCAGTCCGCATGCAGTGCATTTTAGGGGTAATGCTACAAAGTTGTCTCTGGTACTGCACCCACCTACTTGAATATCCTTATACAGGCATATGTTACCTTGCGACCATTCCTCTAATGAACAACGCCTGGCTCTGCCACACCTTTGCTCAAGGCAGTCCAAACTCTTCTTGTCTGTTGTTCTCTGTTGGTGGAACGCACCACCAGTTCCTATCAGATCAGAGGTGCTCTTCAGAGAGGACCTCCTACAATGCTGCCAACAACTGGACATGATACATCTACACCTTTAGAATTGTCACAGCACTTAGTGCTGCACTAACACTGTCTTATCGCACTGTACCTTGATTGTTTGAGTGTAAATGTAAATAAATTAGATTCCAGATCTGCAATATTTTGTAAACAGAGCCCCCTACATCTGACACATGGGTCAACAAAATATTGAATTGGTTAGTGGTCCCACATAAGGAGGTGTTTACAGGGTCAGTCCATGTCCTGAATGAAGGTGGATAAATGTTTTCTGTCATTAGACATATCTTAACCACCACCTAAACCTGTTCTCTTGCACTGATTCAAGTCAAGTCTTTAACTCTGTTTAATTTTCCCCACTTTAACAGGAGCTACGATGTGCTATGTTCAGATAGTCTACATTCCATTAGCAGCTTTTAGCAATGACAGCCTTCTGACCTCCATCAGCCCATATCACAGGCAGACCTTTCATTCCCTCATCTCTACATCTCTTTCTCTCTACATACTTCATGGATTCCAGTTGGAAGCACTTTGGAGCAACTGTGTTGCACTTTGATTGCCCTCTCTGTGTGCCAAAGGAATGCAGAGTTCACAGGAGGGGGGAGCAAGGGACTAGATAGTGTGACCTCACAGTATGAATTTTGAATAAACACCATACTCAGTAGTTTTCTGTCTTCAGTCAGTCGTTTAAAAAGTGTTTCAGAGGTGCAGATGTGTACATTCACACGTCTGCATGCATGTCGAATGCTATGTAAATGAGCTGAAGCCCACAGCCTAACACTAAAGAATGATGTGTCATCTATTGCTGATCCATGAGTGCCTGTCATCATTTCTTCTTCTGAAATAAATGATGACTTTGATACAGTAAATCTACTTCCAAGCCAAATGTGTTTATGGCATGGTTCAGTAGTAATTAAATGTCTTTTGACAGTAAAGACAATCAGTTATTAATAAATTCTTCAGAGAATATGTAATAATTACTGTCTCAGTAGCCTCATATCAAGTCTCCGAGGTATAGTTTGTGTTTTTTTTTTTGTTTTTTTTAAATGCTTCTTTGTATGGTGGTCTCCATGTCTGTAATTAAGTCCTGTAGTGTCAGTGGTGTAGATTTTGAAGTTGTCTTCTGGATCACGTGTATTTTCTGATTGTGTAAATTTCCAGTCGTGGACAGATAAATGATGATGAACAATTTTTGTCTAAGTGCTTCCTCTTGGGTGAGCTCTTCATTTCTCGTGCTCAAACAGAAGCATGCTTATTGATAAGAGGCATTGATGGTAATGTTTCTTCATTTCAAACGCTCTCCTCATTTCACTTATAATGTGAGCATCTGTTTGTGTTTTTTCTGTATTCATTTATTCAATCAACTGACAAGATGTTTTTTGTTTGTTTTTTTGATAGAATATCTCCTTTTCCTCTTTCAGCTTCTTTGATGGAATAGTCAGACAGGCTATCATTGGACAGGGACACGTCTGGTAAGTACTATTTCTTCTTGAAAACTGAGATTAACTGCAAATGTCCAACAGGACAAACAAACTGATTAAAGTGGACATTCGTTGACATTTGATTCATTTCTTAAGTTGTTTATTTTGGATTTCTTGTGGGGCAGAAAAAAAGTCAGTGTTTCATCCTTCCCACTTTCACCTTTACTTTTTTTTTCTTTGACTGCTGAGAAAATGACTTTGGGTCAGTTCAGGCCAGCTAGATTCAGTTTGGATCACAGTGGTGAAGAGAAAAATGACATTTTCCAGTCTTTTCTTCGATCCTCATTCATATCACCCACTGCTTTAACAATGGATTCTCCAAACTAATCAAAAAGCTTTTCATGTGGTATTTTTATATGAAAAATGGAATAATCTGTCCCACCTCATGAAATAAGCAGAGAGTTTTATTTATTCCACAGCTGGACTGAAATCTATTTTGATGCATTTTGAAGTATCACATTAGAAAAAATGAATACTTAACCCTGTTGAGATGGATAAGATGGAAACACTTACAAGTTGTGACATAGCAAACATTAAAGTCATGTGACTGAGCGGTTTCCTCATGGCTCTCATGGCTCTATAATCCATACATGATGATCTACATGATCTACAGATGTAACCTTCCTCATATTAATACATGAAACAAACACAAATGTCTGGTTTACTTCCAGTTGTCTGATTATTTTTCACTGTTTCAGTTCTTTTTGTAGCGGCCTCTTCTTAATGGTAGCAGATGGAAACAAGCATTCATTTGTAAATAACTCAGTTAACATTTGATCCATTTGGAACACAGCTACAGATAGAATAATGGTTTAGGGGTCTTTCACATATGGTCTCTTAAGCTTAGCTACACCCATGGGTGTAGCACCACATTGGAATGATATCATCACAGATGGCAACATGGTGTTTATTCCCATGTTGAACTTGGGATCATTTCCAATATTCATGATCCACCACCCACCTATACAACTGTAATGAAGTGTTAGGAGTCTCCGACAGAGTTGGAACCGTCAGATACCAGCGGAGGAAATTACGTTTAAAGTTAAAAGTTAAAAAGTTACTGAACTCCTACTCTTCCACATGGAGCGTTCATTAGAGCATTATGGAGGCTTTGTGAGGTTTAGGCCTCAATGGAAATCACAACAAAGGCCATGGATCTTATTTGACCAACACAACATGAAGCAGTCCGTAGTTCTCAACAAGACCTCCTTTGTTGTTCCTCACAGGTATTGTCCTCCTAAATCTATCAGACATTGGGTATTAGTACTCATTTTAAATTTAGTTGCTGGCTGATTTTTCAGAGAAATTTCCTTCAAATAAATCACAGTAAAAATGTGAATGATGTTGTTTGACATATTTGTTGAACAGCATACTTAACTGTAGACATATTTTACTTCATCATCATTTCCGTTGACCTGCTGTGCACTGACTAAAAGACTGCTTATACAAGTAGCTAATTGATGTTAATTAACTGGAAGTGTACTAATTCAGCATGGCCCTAATTTGTCCATTACTATATTGTGTAGTGCCTTTCAGGAAACGTCCCGTGGATTTACAAGTACATCATTTCTTTTCTAGGATTTCCTTTTCTGAAAAAAAAAAAAAAAGTTTTCATTCAAAAGTATGGAGATATAAATGATTGAGCAAAAATGTTGTATACATCAAGTCCTAAAACACACTTAGAGGATGAAGTGTAAAGCACTTTGGATCAAATACTTCAAAATGCAGTCATATATAATTTTATAGATTAATGTATCATCCATGATAATTGCAGTAAATGTAATAAGTTAAATATCAGGGTGTGACAGTAATAACTTAAAATTGTGTCTTTAATTAATACAGTGAACTGCCTGGCTTCAAGCTCTCCCACAAATGTCATTTCATTTTGTGCATATCTGACATTTCGTCTGCACCTTGTGGCAGTTAAAAGCATTTATCAGCTGATGTAAGCCAGTGTTGGTTATAGAGTCAGATGCATTTGCATTCTATTTTCTGTTGTCTTACTTTCTTTGACTGTAACTTTTTTTTTCCACATGCCACCTAGCCAACACTTCGTATTCAGAGTTTAGCAGTATGCCCACATGCCCACAGAGACAGATTTTAGCAGTATGCCCACATGGTAAAAGTAGTAATGTTTTTTCTAAGTCAGGGTCCCAGTGAAAGTCTAAATTCTTTCATTGTGGCTCCCAGAGGTAAATAAAGTTAAAGAAGCCTGTGAACTAGAAAAGTTTCCGTTAAAAAAGAAGAGACCAATGTTGCTTCAGATATGGTCTGCTGCCTTCTCTCCACATTCCTGTCTTCACACACATAGAACACTGCTGCTTTCCAGCCTGTGTTATATGTTCTTATTTTGTGTGCGCGTGTGTGTGTGTGTGTGTGTGTGTGTGTGTGTGTGTGTGTGTGTGTGTGTGTGTGTGTGTGTGTGTGTGTGTGTGTGTGAGCACTGTGGACTGAGAGTAGCGGGTCTTCAGGGGCAGCTCGGTACCCAAGGCTCATTTTAATATATGTAAAAGCTATGGCTCACTGGAGAGCCTGTACAATGGACTGATCGGCCTCAGGGATGTGTCAGAGACCAGTGTGTGTGTGTGTGTGTGTGTGTGTGTGTGTGTGTGTGTGTGTGTGTGTGTGTGTGTGTGTGTGTGTGCGTCTGTGCATGTGTGCGTGTATATGAGACGAGAGAGACAGTGGCCGAGGTTTGGACATGCGTCAATGGTCCGCCTGCACACTACAATCTCAGCCCATGACATTTTCAACACACACAACACACACACACACACACACACACACACACACACACACACACACACACACAGACACACACACACACTGGAGGGCCCTGAGGTCTGACATATTTGCATATGACTGTCTGCTGTGGCAGAGCCCTGCAGTTCCACTCCATGCTAAAAACTCCACAGCAGTCATTTGACAACTTTGCTTCCTGACATGTGTTGCTCAATGGACTCTGTGGCTGGGACATGTGGCTTCTTCAGTCTGAGCAAAGTGGTAATTCTATCCTGATCAGGTGTCGGGAGGGCTGCAGGTTCTGACTGCAGCCGTGTGGGAGGTTCAGTATGCCTTATTAACAATGAAGTATTGATTACGAGACGCTGGTGATATGTTAATTACTTAATTACTTTGGTGCATAAACATAACTAAACCATTTTACAACTGTACAGCTGTGTACACATACTCTATTTTTGGTTGTAAGAGCAAAACTTAATTATGATCATTTAACAGATTTATGAGCAAACTTAAGCTTTGAGTGCTTATACATACATACATACATACATACATACATACATACATACATACATACATACATACATATACATACCATATTGACTGATAAATCACCTACTAGCAAGGAAACCATGCATGTTGCGACTGCTCCAGAAAAAAAGTAAAGTAAAACTCTGATCAAACTGGGCAGCTTCCAGTGGCTGACAATACAAGACTGGTTGTGATGACAAAAGAAAGCGTGTGCATGCAGAGGTGGCATGGGAGTTGGAGTAAAGTTAATAATGAAAGGAGAATCAGGACAATATGCCTTATCTACAGTCATTTTGTTCCGGTGTCTGCATACTGTAGAGTAAGAGCTGGAAAGGGATAATTTTGTTCCTTCATGTTGCCTAAAAACAGCTGTACCATGAATCACTTCTGATGTAAACATAACTTAAAAGTGTCAAACCAAACAACACAACCATTTATTAACCAAGAATCAGAATACTTTTAGAACATATAACTTACACTGAGAAAGGTGAGAGCTATTGTTCCAAAAAAACCTTCTTGTTTCAAGGAGACAATGTCAGGTATGTTTTATTGCTCTGCGCGTTCCTGTGTTGGCAAAGATAATTCAGCGTGAACAAAACATATAGTTGAACGATAACAGGGCACATGGAAGAAAAGGAAAAAAAAAATCAAGTGAAGAGGAAGACACTGTTTGGTTTATTTTCCTTAAACAATGTGACAGAGGACGTAATTAAGCTGTTAGGGAACCTTTCTCTTCCCCAGCTATTACTCAATCTTGTAAATAGCACATAAACAACTGCTGGGGTGTAAAATTATGACCTGTCAATAGAACAGTAACATCAGCGGGCAAGACATGAGAGATACTGACAAGAGAATGAAAAACGGGGAGGAAAAATGGAAATCAAAGACAGAAAACAGCAGAACAAAAAAAAAAGCTAAGAGGCACTTAGTGCACTGACAGCTACGCTTGGCTGGCTAAAATAAGGCAGGCACACATGCAGAACACATGCACAGATAAAAATGGATGGATACACGCAAGAGACAGTGCTCACACAAGTATGACTATATAGACATGTGCATTTGTGACTTCCTGTATCCTTGCACAGTCTAAGGATCACTTTACTTTTATATAACATGCCTATGCTTCAATCACAATCTTCCCACTAACATATTCAACATATACAGAACTATCTCTCACCCACTCTCTTTAAAGTATATCAGCCAACGTCTTTCCACCTCCCTGGGAACTTTCCAAGAAGCTCCTTGTAATGCTGCACTGGGGTCAGCCAGAGGTTAAAACACTCATCAATATTTTACCTGCCCAGCAGCACTATACTTGTCTGGTGCGCTGCGTTCACAAGAGAGTGGGGGAGAAGGAAGGAGACATGTCACACTGCGTGTTTATATGTGCAGCAAACTCACATGATTCATAAACTGGATTCAGAGCTCCACTTTAAATGTCCAGTGTGCCAAATTTAGGGCACAGGGTGTAATATTCATAATTTGAATGTATAATCACCTGGAAATAAGAATTGTTTAATATCTTTAAAATGAGCCTTTTCTAACTACAAATGACTGTGGTGGTAAAAATGTAGCCTCCCAGATATCAAAACGATGAAGTATTCATTAGTTACAACTTGTTTCATCATTAATGACTCAAATATTTAAGACACATCACCAAAAATGTATCCTCCTGTGTGTTCAATGTTAGCTCATGATGCTTTCTGTTCATTTACATCTCTAAGATAAATCAAAACTGCACTCTTTCAGAAGATTAGTGTGTATGGAGCTCTGCAGACCTGACTGTGTTTGTCTTAATCAAACGTCAGCAGGGTCATGTAAATGGATTGAGACACAATGTGTAGTGACCTGTTTCTGCAGCATAATGTGGGTGATACACAGTATATTAGTGTTAAGTATGTCATTCTAGTTATATTAATCGGTAACCATTGTAAGATTAATGTGACATATCAGATAAAGTAAGGTTATTTTTTTAAATACATTTTAAATATTAAATAAATGAAAGACATGAAATAAGGAGAGGAGATTATTATTATTATTATTATTATTATTATTATTATTATTATTGAAATTCAACTCATTATTAATCAAAATTGCACTTTTTGACATGAAGAATACAACATGAGGTCAAGCCGATGGGTTATGGCAAAGGGCAAGAATGTTTAGTCAAAAGAATAAATAAATAATAATAATAATAATCATTTCCTGACAGAGTAAGGTTGTATTGGAAATGTATTTTTATAGAAATGCCTCTTCTAAATATTCATAATGACTTCTTTATTAAATTAATATTAAACACTTTCCATAAAAAGAAGTTCAATAGTGTGTGTGTGTGTGTGTGTGTGTGTGTGTGTGTGTGTGTGTGTGTGTGTGTGTGTGTGTGTGTGTGTGCGTGTGTGTGTGTGTGTGTGTGTGTGTGTGTGTGTGTGTGTGTGTGTGTGTGTGACTGAGAGCGATAGAGAGAGAAGCGCTTGCCCTCACAAGTGCTAGGGCAGCTCCAGTGAGTCACAGTGCCATGTATACTTCTCTCATCCAAAATTTACAAGCCTTCTGCTCTCTCTCTCTCTCTCTCTCTCTCTCTCACACATTACCCATGCTCCACAGCCTCCCCTCCCCTCCTTGCTTACTTATCATTCCTCTTTGCTTTTCTTATTTCATTCGCCCTTCACCTACAGTCTTTCTCTCGTGTCCTGTCACATGTTCTGATCTTCTCTTCATCTCACATTACCTTATCTTACATTTCTAATATATACTTTTAGTTTTTGTTATTTCTGGATACGTCTTCTCTCACTCCGCCTTCCTGTTCCACTTCATCTAACCTTTTCATCTTCCATCTTTCATTCATCCTTATTTTCAGCACCCGCCTTCACTTTACATTGCTGTTTTGTTTTGCGTTCCTCTCCATGATTCGTGTCACCTCTTTTTGAACTCTCTCGTGTTTTCTCTCTTCACATTCATTTATTCTTCTTTTCTTGCAGCTCTTCTTTTATTTACTCATTTTATCTTGAACATTAAACATGAACTTGATATATTGTTGTAAAGGCAATGTTTATTGCAGGGTTATTGCATCTGATTGCATTATTCTGCACAGGTGTTCATGTTATTGTGTCCACCCCCATAAACCTTCCACTATTTTCCAAACCAGTCTTCCTCAGCCAAAAAAGCTCGCTCTAATTAAAACAGAAATATCTTGTTTTTGCTTTGGCCATAGTGCCGCACAGTTAGACCTGCTGTTGTTTGTGTTTGAGAAACAATATCACCCCAAAGAAAAAATAAAGGGATGCTTGATTATAACTTATGCTTGTTTAAAGGAGAGGTTGTCAAACACATCGAGCAAATACATGCAGAGTCACCAGTGTTGACATGATGTGAATGCCACAGTGCTCGCTGTCAGATGTCCAAATTTGCTGAGACAGCCTCACGTAGATGGTGAAGGATGATTTTAGGGTTAGTTGGTTAATTTTGATTTTTTTAACCAACATTCTGGTGTATTATCATTGCAGAAATGATCCCCAATGGATGATTTCTACATTTTAAATCTCAAACTGATGTTGATGCATTTTTGACTATAAAAACACCCAGTGAGGTGACTATAATTCTGTTTGTGGTGCTCTCAGAGGATCACTGAACAGCAGTATGTCCTTGTTTCTTTGGATAATCCACATTTTAATAAATAACAATCCATACACTATTTACCTGCTTAATAATAAAAAGAAAGAGTTATCTTTCAAAGTAACTTCCTGTGGCCATTTTTTTTTCTTTTCCATGTGGTGAAAAAGAAAAAAAAAATATTATTATAACACCACTTACAGGGAGAAGGATAAGGGCATCTCCTACCGACAGTCTATAGTCAAATCATAACTTTATTGTATTTTATGAAAAATAGATAACAACAATGGATTATGGGTCTTGTCTGTGGGTGTCAAAGGAGGAAGTGACATAGAGTCATCTAGAGTCAGCAGCTGGGTTTAGGTGGTATAGCTCAGCTAGATACTAGCACTGTTTTTTCTTTTGATAATCAGTGCATGCTTTGTACTTCTCAGTGGTAAAAAAAACAAACAAAACAAAAACAAAAAAACAGAATATAGCATAATAACAGTTATTATGCTATATTCACATAATGACCTCATCTTCAAAGGTGGATCAAGAACATTAGACCCTGACAGAGAAACAATATTGTGCGGAGGACTTTGTCTGTCAATATTTCTTCTCTTTGTATTCCATGTTCAATGCTGATATTTCACCAGTAGAAAATAATTGAACTTTTGGGCATCTACTGTTAATAACAAATGTTCTGGTGGAAATAGATACATTTGTGGGGACTTGTCAGACCTCTGGAGTTTTTGCAAGACACTGTTAATATTGATTAAACTTGGCTAGGTCAGGCAGTGGGTGGGGCCCTTCACTGAGCTTGCCTTTATTCATAATATACAGGTTTTGATTAAGCTTCACTGATTGATATAGATTCAGACCATGTTGCTGGAGATATGAATTGAAAAGTTGAATCCTCCAGTAATGGTGTTTTTTTGTTTGTGTAGTTACTTGGGTTTTCCCAATCGAAAGGGTAGCCCATTAAAAAAAAAAAAATCCATCCAACCCTTGCCACAGCCTCTTTGTCTTCAGTTGACGATGACATATGAGGCATCATAAGGGATGAGGCCATGTTCAAGGACAGTCCAAGTGCAATTTCAAGGTGAAATGTGGCAATAAAATGAAAAAAAAGGAAACACTTACACATTCTTTCGCTCTCACTCCTCTTTGGGGCTTTTTCTCTTCATGAACTGAATATCAGGCAGACAGACAAAAGTAGTGTCAGCAAGAGCAAATAGAGACTTTAACAGAGAGAAAAATGATCTTTCTTTGTCAACTACATCAAGACTAGTTTGGATTTCTTCTAGTTATATGAGTACATTTTTGTTGATATAAATGTTATTTTTTTTAATCCTTCTAGAGCCTCTAGAGAAAATGAAAGCTTATCTATTCAAAACTCTTCACACCCCAATGCGGCTTTAAGGATTTAAAATAAAATATAGTCCAAAGAACTGCATGTCAAATTGATCCTTCCTTTAGTATTTGCCAACAATTCTGAAGTCATATATCTTAGTTATGCAGGTTTAAAAAACAAACACAGTAATAATAATTACTTGACAATATCAAATGTTCAGACAAACACAGTAATAATAATTACTTGACAATATCAAATGTTCAGATAGTGATCATTCACTTTGTTAAAAAAAATGCAGTTGATATTAAATACCCTCAAGATAATCATGATGAAGTTGATTGAGAGATATTTTACTATTCTTAATCCTGTACATATTTCCTCATTATGCATTATTATGGATTATTATGGATAAAGCACCTATACCACTCAAGCTGTGTGTGTGTGTGTGTGTGTGTGTGTGTGTGTGTGTGTGTGTGTGTGTGTGTGTGTGTGTGTATATATATATATATATATATATATAGCTTTCCGCCAAGACCTCTTTCCTTTGCCATGCCTCCTAACTGCCGTGTCTGTCCAGGGACCACTGACCTGATAGTTAGTATGTCTGTCTAATTTCAAGGTCACTGGTTCAAGTCCCAGTTTTATTTGTCCTCAGACTTCATGCATAAACTGAATGAATTCATTTTGTCCACCAGCCTTTTTGGAATTAATTTCTACAATTTGCCGTTTGTGCTCTGATCACTACAATCACGGTTTGCAGCGGCAAACACACTGTGCCTTTTGAATTTGAAAAAGTCAGTGTAAATAGAATTCATTTGTGGTGAATGGAATTGTTTGTCGCCGTTTTTTCTTCCCTCTTTGTTGTATTTTAGTGTGTTTCTAGTGGAAATTGTAAAACCTGCAGAGAACTGGTAATTGCTTTTTTTGTTGCTTTTTTCCTTTCTTGTGGTTTTTTCATAGTTTATTGTCGTCAGTGATCTGACCAAAAGCTAATTATACAGCAATTATGAAATTGAAAGAAAGACCTTTTGTTTATCAAAAGACTCTTTCCTCATACACTAACATATACCATAAAGATTAGCTCTAAAGACTGCACACTTTATTGCACACTACATCCGTAACTGCTATGCCTTGTAAACCACTTTGTTGGTATTGTTAAGATTCAGGTCAATCAAAAATGTAGTTTTTTTTTGTATTTCAAATGGACCAATTGTCATGAGTTGCGATAAATGGAGAAGAGACAGAGAAAGAATAGCAGGGCAAAACAAGAAGTAAATAAGTAAGAGAAAGTGGACAGGACCAAAGTATAAACTGAGAGGGCAGCCAAGACGAAAACAATTTGTCATGCTGTCATTCTCTTTGTAGTCCCCCTATTCTTTTCATTTTCTGTCTTCCTTTTTCACTCATTGTTGACTGCCCATCAGTTTGCTGTCTCATTCACTTTCAAAAACCACATTGAAGTCAACATTTAATGTTTGGAACACAAAAATGTTTACTGGTGTAGCCGTTAGCGTGCCTATTATCTATAGTTATTTGGTTCAGAAGTATTTCTGGGCGGGCAGACAACTCCGCTGCTTACCCTCTTGCAGAATGGACGTATTTATCTGTACATAGCCAGACATGGCCTGCATGGCAAACATCTCAACATCTATGGACACTGCTTGCCTGCTTCTTAACAAAAAACTACAACACGTACAACAGTATATTTGAAAGTCAAACAATGGGCATCCGTATATTAGCTCTGTTTATTGTTACCATTAGCTAACAAATAAAAGATGCAATACATGACAAAGTACTGCAGGTCTGTTAGGCAACTATAACAAATTTACCACCACGAGATAAATGTTCATAAATGTGATGTAAGTCATATTCAAATAGTGACTTTTTATGGGGCACATTAAGCAAAACAACCAGTTTAGCCCAAAAGAAAACAAAGAATCAAATTAAAAATGGAGCTTGTGATGGCCTCACATGGAATTCCAACATTCTTTGGAGGCAAGAAACGACTACTGATTGACTTGCAGCATTTAATACTAGACAAACATTTTGACAATACTGTTTTTACTGTGTCTTGATCTGAAAGTGTGTTCAACCTGCTCGGGCTGACTTGGTTGGTATGCTCTTGTCCAACCAAATTCTGATTGGTCTGTAAATTTCTGGTGTTACTTTTATTATGAGAAAACTGTTTTCTTATTTTAAGGGAGGGAGTATTAGATACCTTCATGTCTTAAAGTAACAATGGGATGTTTCTCTTTATTTAGTTAAGCATATTATAGAGATAATATACTGTAGATTGATGGTCTCATCAATGTAACACACTAAGAAGGTAAGAAATTCCACTAATTAACTCTTGGCAAGGCAGTTAATTGAAAAGCATTCCAGGTGACGACTCATGAAACTGATTGAGTGGTAGTGTTAATTTTGTTATTTTGCCTGCTGAACCTGGCTTTAACACATTGCACAACTACGTGACTCCCACAGATTGGGTTAATGTTGGACTGATGTTTTGATATTGACTAACTAACTAAATAGACAGAGATAGTAGAATTTTAGTTGACCAAGATTTTCTTCAATTGACTGCAGCCGTACAAACTACTATCTGAAAACAAATGTGGACATATTGTAGGATGGCTACAAATGGAACCACATGCTTTTCTCACCTGCTTGTCCCATTTTGGCTCTGAAAGTTTATCTCTTGGCTATTAAAGACTACAAAGCAGTCAGTGGGCTTCAGTTCTTGTTTGCAGTCCTTGAACTGTGAAGCAGATGATTCAGCTGTGCATTGCTGTGAGATGCACAAAGAGGCCCTTGTTCAGTACTGCAGCTTTTGTTTGACCTTGAATCATCTGAAGCCTTGAAATTAAATTAGCTCACACTCAAAGTATGGACCTGAATGAGCCACCTATGGCATGATTTACTTGACTCTTGACAAAGACCCCCCCCCCCAAAAAAAAAGGCAAAAGTGTGGCATTTAGTGTGCCTGAAAGAGCACACTTACTGTACTTATTATTATTATTATTGTTATTATTATTATTATTACACTTTTTTTTGGCACGCTACTCCACCCGCAGTTTTTATCGTTATCGAAATGTGTGGCTAGGCCAGGAAACAACTGCTCTGACGTTTCGCCAGACGGTTTGCCGATAGATCGCCAAAAACCATGACAAAAAAAATTAATGGGTGTGTATTGGAAGAATGTTCGAGAGCGTGACATCATCGCTAAACTCGAGAGGGACAGAAAAATTTGTCGAAAAATAAATTTGTAAACTGCGATTGAGGCCGCAAATGTCACTCTACATACATGATTACCACTCAAAACGTAGTAAAATCCAAGGCGGTCGCAGTGATAACACTGCTGAAGCTGTCAGTTTTATAGTTTTGGGGTCAGACACAAAGATGCGCCAGCAACACAAATCTCCTGCCCAATCTACTCCCATGTTCATTTGAAAAGATAAATTTTTGGCATTTTTGGCCACCTTTGAGGGGCTTCATTTAGAGATTTTTTGAGTGTGTCGCGGAAGAGGCATTGAGTGCATGCAGTACCTGTGCCTAATTACTCTGGCCTGCAGCTGACCCTGGTTGCTTGGCAACCTCAAGCCTGCCTTTGACTAACTTTATTGAAGTCTCTGTATGATATCAATGACTATCAAGACTACATTTTTAATGTCGGCCATTTTATCCTTCTTTCCCGCAGACACAAACACACACACAGACAAACATACACACACACACACACACACACACACACACACACACACACACACACACACACACACACACACACACACAGACAAGACAAACGTCTTTCAAAATAAGAGTCCCTTCAAAATGAAAGACTTTGTAAAACTCTCATTAACAGACACAAGACCACACAAGCATGCGCACACACACACAGACAAGACAAACGTCTTTCAAAACAAGAGTCCCTTCAAAATAAAAGCCAATTAAAAAGGCAATGATGACACAGTTTGTTGTATTAATACTGAATTTGCTGAGCAGTCTCAATAATTATGTATGGGGGCGACGGGGCCAGAGTCAGGCACACTCAAAATTTCTTTAGAAATTTTTCTAGTTCATTATCACAATTCAACTTCAGGCACAGCAGAGGGTGCATGCCCTAGTAATTGGACCAAGACCCATTAATGGCATTCTGCTCCATAGCTGCCAATAGCACATGCAAGGGACAAATTGGACTGGCCTGTAGATATGTTTATGTTTAAAGAGAATAGAGACATAAATAGAGCATGATCATGATCATGATCATGATCATGACACGTATTCCAAAAAAACAAACAAACAAAAAAAACGTGTAAGTGTGTGTGTGCACACTTATACATCGGTGCTCCTTTCAAACTGGTTTTAATACCAAGCCTTTTCTGTAGTGCTCGGTGAGTTATTAGGAGTGTGTTTGTCTAACGATATGTCGACACACACTGTGATGAGCTGAGTAAAGGCCACAGTGTGAGACAGCCAATAACCTGAGACAGACCAAATATTTAGTGGTGAATATAATCTCAAATATCTGAGATCGGCCAGATGAGGTTTAGCTCAGACGCCATTGATAATTCAAAGTATGTGCCGGGTGTAGAAGATATTAGATTCAAGGCCTTAGATCAAGTCTGTGTTTTGATTTTCCAACAATCAACCTGAACTTATTTTAAACTAGATTTATAGATAGCAAATTGAAGTCTTGGATGACTATAAAAGTGTCAAAATAATCATAAAAGATTACCAATTTATTTACACTTATGATATATATAAAATGATATGATGAACCGGTGAACTGATGGTCACAGAACCTGAGCCAGTGAGTTGATCCAGAGAAAATGAAGGGCAACACTTTTATACAGAAAACAGTCATGGTTGCACAATACGTAAATAGGGATTGAACAAAAGGTGAGGAAGGTAAGGGGCTGGGCAACAAAGGAGGGGGTAGGTGACAAAGGATAGAAGAGCATTTACATTAGGCCTGGAGATTGGAGCCAAGCAGACAAAAGAGCAAGAATATACATTTGGCATGGGAGAACGGTTTAAAAAACCTAAACAATGAGGTTGGAGTGATTCCAGTCTACACTGCCCCCAGTGTATATTACCTTGATCAAGGACCAACCCAGACGGACACCACTTGGCTTCAAGTTTTCTATATATCAGGATGTATTTTCTTCATCAAATTTTAATGTCTCAGAGAGTATGTCTATATAGTTCCAATTGTGGCATTAAAAAGTCTCAAATAGCAATATGAGAGTCAAAACAAAATGGATGCCTACTATTTTTAAAATGCCCATGTTGGTGGAACCCAATGACAGTATAAAAAATGGACAGAGCCTGAGTGGCGTCACCTGTAGGTTTCTGAAATGCTGTTTTGAAGCCGAAATTATGCGAGGCTGGCCGCCGCCATGTTGGATGTACTGCTTATTCTGATGTTCAGATAGACCATCTTTAACGGCACTTACCTGCTATTCAGGTGGCAATGCTGGTAATTATGTGAAACTTTGAGTCCTAATAATACTAATTATTACTGTCATTATTGCTACCATATCTGCTACTGTAATCATTTTATCATTCATTGTGATTCATTGTCATTTTGTCAGTCATTGTAATTGTACAATATGTTTGTGTTGATTTGTCCTGTACACATGACATCCATTGCACGTCTGTCCGTCCTGGGAGAGGGATCCCTCCTCTTCCTGAGGTTTCTTCCACCTTTTTTCTCTGTTAAAGGTTTTTTGTGGGCAAGTTTTTCCTCACTCGAACTGTCTAAGGACAGAAGGTGTCACTCCCTACAGATTGTAAAGCCCTCTGAGGGAAATGTATTTTGTAACTTTGGGCTATACAAATAAAATTGATTTGATTTGATTTGAATATCATTTAATTGTGTGAGTAAAAAATAAATAAATAAATAAAAAGATTCACCCTCCTCACAGTTGTCACTAACAGTGAAATTAGCTATAGACTCCAAAACCGTTTTTTAGCACTTCCAGACTGGCCTCAAGTCCCAGCACCGGAGCTGACATCCTGACAGCTTCTGTCATTGGCAGTAACACTTGAGTAAAGTAGTTCATTACACTGTATCCCCATATATATGTATTTATGCAATGCTGACATGTGATTGTGCGTTCATTCAAGTCCTGTAACAGTTTGTATGTTCTCTAAATTTGCTCATGTTTTTTTCAAGATGTATGAATCATTCTGTGTTTACAGTGTGTGTCTCTATGTATGTGCATGCGTGTGTGTTTGTGTGTCGTTCTGCTGGCTCAGAGCTGACTCAGCAAACAATTATATCAATGGGGCTTAGTTTAAACTCTCTCAGACACACACACATACACACCTGGTCACAAACAGTGATACACAAAGTTGACAAAGATTGACAAAGTTTCTCTCAGATGTCAGGATGAAGAAGAAAAAATAAAGACAGATCTTCCAAATCCACATAATATGACAAATTGGACAAAGTTTAGACAAATTCAGAGTGATGGGAAGAGGATAGGTTGGGGATGATCTGCGGTGAACCGACTACTTAGATGATGATGATAGATGAATTTAAGATTCCGTGTATGTCAACTCAGCGAGTTGGAGTTGCAGCACAGCTGGTCTTCAGTAATATTTAATTTTTCCTCTTTTGGAAATCCATAATCCATACCTCTCATGCACTCTTTCTTTCTCCTCCTTCCCCTCTAATATCCTATTCATTTTGCCATCTCTGTCTTTCTTCCTCTGTTACCATCATTCCGGAGCTCTGTATTCCATCCTTTTCACTGCTGATGTAATAAAGGAGTTTTGCTGACTCCAAGCTTCCATTTAGAATCTGTGTCCCTAAAAATGTAATAGATTTAAAGCGCTCAACAAAATGCCAAAGGGCTTCCATTATTGCACAAGTGATGAGATACTACTGGCTGAAGAAAATCAGAAAATTATATAGTGGATTTTTCATTTTCAATTTAAAATAACACATATTTAATCTTGTTTGACTCTTAAAGCTAACTTTCTATTGGTGGAAACATTGCATTACTTTGATTTAATAAGTGTGGTGGTGCATTAGTTCTTGCAATATCTCAACAATATACCGAGCCTCACACCTCCAACCCACAGATGTATCTTTACTCTTTTTCGTGAGACGAGGCTCATTTGACATTTTCTTGGATTGGGTTCACGTCAGTGGACGTAGACCAATTAATTACAAAGTGATTGGATCAGGTTTAAACCAGCCTACAGATGACTGACAGTTGCTGTCCTTTGGTGAAATGTCAACACGAACTCCTTCTGCAGATGCCTGCTTTGTTTTAGACCAGTTCTTTTGATCATTAGGCCATCTTATACTGCATTTAGTCAACCCTCTTGTTTCTTCTCCTCCTTTACTATTACCGCCATTCAGAATCCAGATGATGAAATAATTTGATGAAGAATCATTTTCAATATGTCTGCTCCATAATATCTCTTTAGCCCGGAGTTCTAAATACATTGTTCTGGTGTTTGTTATCAATCAAACTTTTCTGTATAATCTGGTTTCGGGTTGGTTGGGCTCAGAAGATACCAAGCTGTTTAAAAGACAAAACAAGCCAATGACTTTCCCACACAGAGAGATATAGATAGAACTGAGATATGTAAGATTTAGTGATTTACAATATATATTATATAAAATATACAACACATGATATACTGCTGTAAACACTGGTGATTGCTTTACATTGTATGGTATGTATATCTGCTATCAAAATTTATTGAATTGTCTATTTGATATCACCAGAAACCTCTGAATAGATTGATGAACTACCATCAAACCTTGTTTTCCTTACGGTAGATTACTGCTTCAATCAAAGAAGAAGGAGCCAATAGGAAGCTCATCAGGTTCTCCAGAGCTTGTCACAGTCGCAGAAGAACAGTCATGGCCACAAGTGCTGATTGGCCTCATGTGGTTACAGTAATAGTAGATGAAAATACCCCTGGATTTCAACAGTCGTGTCACATGTCTGCAGATTCACCATATATGTACAGACTGACAACATCACAATATGGGACATGGGCCTATGCATTAAATTTTTTTTTTTTTTTTGAGTGGTGTTGTATGAAGTACTTATGCATAGTCAGTGTTTTACCTATAGTAGTAGACTGTGGCCGGCACACTTGGAAAAGCAGTCAATGTACGCTATAGCAAGCATATTCTCTTTACCTTGTTGTCAAATCTGTAGTGGTTAGGCTTAGGCAAAGTAATACAGAAAATGTTACGTTTGAGACAATGTAGCATCAATGACTATGTGGATAAAACACATTTCTCTGCTGAGTCTGTCCACATCAGTGCTTTGCTCTACATCCCTGCTGGGACTGCTTCTCTAAACTGACCAAAGTCTATATGAAGGTAACACACTGACTGTTCATGCACCTCATACAACCTCACTTAAAAAACATTGAACTGTCCATTAAATTCTTGATAAAAGATGACCTTTAGTAATTACATAATACAAGATTGATTTAACAATCAAATATGAAACTTTACTGACCATACTGAATTCCTTAATCCCTCAACAGCAAATATGATATCAAAACAAGCCACTGGACAGATCTAAAAGGTCACCAGTTGAAGTTTGTGTCAGCAGAGCTGATTTTGCACCACCGACTAACTGTGTGCATCTTAACAACTCTGTTCTCCATTGCCATACAATTGCACTGCTTGTGAATGAGGCCTATTGTCAGAGTGGTGTAGAAGGAATTGCCTTGACCTCAGTTCCTCCAAGACCAAAGGTCTGGTCATTGATTTCTATCATGGACAGTTTACCATCGCTACAGTGGAGGTTAGGGTTAGGTCAGGCCATAGAGACTGAGGGCATACAAATGTCTCTGCACTGCCGCTGTCCGAAAACTCACTGTCTAACCCAGCAGTAAAATCATCTTTTACAAATTTTTCTTTCTGAGTAAACTCTGGGACTGCCAGACACTTTTCCTAGCTTTTTACAGGTGTTACATCGAATCCATCATCACCTTCAACATAACAGCCAGGTTTGGTGCTTTGAGCATTCTCTCAACAAAATCATCAGAATGAGCAACAAATTCAGTGGGCAGTGGACAGATATGCCACAAAGATACCAAACACACACACACACACACACACACACGCACGCACACACACACATACACACATACACACACACACACACACACACACACACACACACACACACACACACACACACACACACACACACACACACACTTTACTGGAGACATTTCAAGTGGTTTAAGTGGCACCAAAATGTCATCTACTCTTTGATTGTCATCTGTATGTATGCATGGTATGTACACTTCTGAAGTTCCTAACAATTTATTATTTTATATATTATAAATCATCTAAAAACCTATAGTTGACAGACAACAGCTGGTGCACTGAAAAAACTTTCCAGGTAAAACGTGAGCACTAGGATTTACTTTCCATGTGTGTGAGTATTAAACATTAATATCTCATCTTGACAGTAGTGCACATTAAAGCACAAGGTTCAAAGGTTGAGTATGACATTCTGAACCACTAGCAGTAGCACCAGAGCAACACACTGCCTGCAAGTTCCGTCTGCCTTCATGACCCCTCCCTGGTTTCAATTGAATCTTTGGGTAGCAAACGTTGGTTGTAGTGTTTTTTAAGCACTTTGTCATTGTCAAGTCCTTAAACTGTTTTGACACCCGTGTTTTCTGTTCTGTCCTTTTCTGTCCTACGCCCATGTTTTGTTTTGGATGACACCAAAAGAGAGGGAGACACACACAAAGGCAGGAATGAGTGGGGAGGAAGGGGTAAAGGTGGCAATTTGGCAATACCAGCAGAGCACTGTGCAGTCAAAAGTCTCATCCTCTCCACAGCACTTTGTGTGTGTCACTCAGAGAGAGACTCCATTAGCGGACACCACTGTCAGGTCACCAAACAAGGTGCCTGTCAGCTACAGAATAGAACAGATTAACTGAGCCACCATTAGAATCAAATAGTTCACAGCCATAAACAAGGAAGTGATTTTGATGACATACATTTATGGCTCAATGTTTTGCATGGTGGACTGCTATGAATGGTTATACTTGTAGAAAACCATGATGTTTGGACAATTTTGCATAAAGGAAGCAGCAATTTGACATAATTGCAAGTTCTGGTTGAATATGCTTTAGTTGTTTGTAAAGCAGCATCACAAAATCCCAGAGATCTGAAATACATACTTAGACTTTGTTATAAGACATTATGTTTGCTTGTCATTGTGAACAGTTTATCTGTGCAGTTGAGGACAAAACATGGCGCCATACCCACTGAAATCATCCCAAATTGGTGGTTGGCTACTGCTGTGGCTCGGGTTGAGCGGGTCATGTGGTCCAATCCCCGGCTCCTCCAGTCTGCGTGTCGAAGTGTCGTTAGACAAGATACTGAACCCCAAATTGCTCCTGAAGGCTGTGCCATCGGTGTGTTTAGCTCCTAAAAAACTGATGAGCAGTTGGCACCTTGTATGGCAGCCAATGCCATCAGTGTATGAATGTGTGTGAATGGTCAAAGTAGAATCTATCTATCTATCTATCTATCTATCTATCTATCTATCTATCTATCTATCTATCTATCTATCTATCTATCTATCTATCTATCTATCTATCTATCTATCTATCTATCTATCTATCTATCTATCTATCTATCTATCTATCTATCTATCTATCTATCTATCTATCTATCTATCTATCTATCTATCTATCTATCTATCTATCTATCTATCCACATATAGAAGCAAGCAGTATGTGTGCGTGTGTGTGTGTGCACGCTAAGCAGCAGGTATGCCCTGACATTCTCCTCCTGTGCTTGTCATGAATAAACATCTGTTCTGACTGCAGACTTAACAGCTTGTAATATGTAATACACCCAATCACTAGTAGGGTCTGTATTGCGTGTGTGTGTGTGTGTGTGTTAATACTCCATATCAGAGCTGTCTGTCAGGCAGCCGTGCCTCTGCATAAAAGGAGCCTGTTCAACAAGCCCTCGGCACTGTCACTCTCTGTCTTCCCTCACACACTGATTTCTCATTCTGTCCTTAAACGTCTCACTCTTCCTGTTCACTTGTGCTTTATTGTTTTCTTTTGCTCTCCTTCATTCATCTCTTTCTTTTTGTGCCTCTCCAGCCCTCTCTTCCTAAGCTCCCTAAGCTACTGTTCTGTTTGCTGAGCAAAGGCAGGATCGCAGTACTTCTTTGACTCTATTTTTCCTTGTTCTATCATCTTTCATTCTCACTCTCCCATCTGAGGGTATCCTCTCCCTCACACTCCTCTTCGTCTTTCTCACATTTGTGTTTTCACCATACATGCTTTGGTATCTTTGCTCCTTTCAAATATTTTAAGATCAGTAGAGTATGGTGACTACTACTATTTAAAAATGTAATTAATTTGTGATTTACAGTCCCGAATGCTTCTTAAAAGCAGCACCCTGTAGTCTACCAGCGGACTACTGGTTGCTGTCCACCTTCTCTGATCCCCTGTCTGTGCTTACAGTGTGACATTCAAACTGTTATCAATGATTATTAAGCTGCTTTAGTTACCTCATCCAAACATTGTTTATTGGGCCAACATGGATGATCACAATGGGCTGTATAACTGGACTGATATTTTGTACAGTACTGGGAGTTGTGCATGTCTTTGCGGGCACAGCGTCGCTGTTGAAACTGATTAAATGAAACACTGATGACTCGTGTTTCTGTACAATAACAAATTGGCCACATATTCATACCAGACTAAATGATTAGATCAGGTTTGTTACAAAACTGTTAAAGTCTCCAGACCCTTTTTTTGAACTGCAGTGTGAATACTCACACCAGTGGATGTGGGTGTTACCCATTGAGCCACTTTAGCAAGTTTAATCATGTGCGGCTGTAACAGCAGCGGTTCCCAACCTGGAAGTCAGGACTCTGTAGGAAACTTAGGTAGAAAACTTGGCTGCATATGAACTTTGTCTTTATTTCTTCTGACATATTGTGTTTTGTATGATGTGCCGATGACACACAGCTATACCTGTCGTTCGAGCCGGACGACACCACGGTCTCCGCACGCATTCAATTTGGATGAAAGACCACCATCTACAGCTTAATCTGTCAAAAACCAAACTCCTGGGCATCCCTGCTCATAAGTCAATCTGCCATGACATCAACTTGAAAATTAATCACTATTACCCCTAACCATGCTGCTAAAAACCTGGGCGTCGTACTAGATCTTTCTTTCTCTGAGCACATTTCCTCCGTAGCGAGGTCATGCTGCTATGCATTGTACAATATTAGAAAAATCAGACCGTACCTGACCCAATATTCCGCTCAGCTCCTGATACAGCCTACAGTCACATCCCGCCTCGATTATTGCAACTTGCTCCTGGCCGGCCTACCTGCTTGTGCAATCAAATCTTTGCAAATGGTCCAGAATGCCGCAGCGCGACTGGTTTTCAACCAACGCAAAAGGACACGCGTCATCCCACTCTTTAGTGACCTGCACTGGCTGCCTATAGCAGCCAGAGTTAAACACAAAGCTCTGACACTAGCCTACAAAACCATTTCAGGATCTGCCCCTGCCTATCTCAGCGTCTTACTAAAGGCTCACATCCCAACTAGGGCGTTATGCTCCGCTCACTCAAACCGTCTAGTTGTACCATCGCCTCTCGCAAAGCGAGGTCACTCTAAACTGTTCTCTGTGGTTGTCCCCAAATGGTGGAATGACCTACCAACGGCTGCAAGAACTGCAACATCTCTTTCTACCTTAAAAAAACCTTTCTGTTTCGAGAATGCTTCCTTGCCTAAAACTAACAAAACTAACAACTACTCTGTGCTCCTTTACACCTTTTCAGCTTATGACCTCCTCTGTAAGTCGCTTTGGATAAAAGCGTCTACTAAATGCAATGTAATGTAATGTAATGTAATGTAATGTAATGTATGAATATTTTTACTTTCCAGATGTCAAAACAGTCTGCTCTCAGCTCAAAGATTCAGTCACAAATAAGGGTTTATTGACAGTTACAAGCAAAGAAAGCTGAATGTCACTCATGTATGTAGGCATAGAGCTGGTTCATGTCTTCTTTTAAACAGTAATGTGCAAGTTTGTGTGTGTGTGCCTCCATGTGTGCACATGATGTAGCCCTAATGTGGCAGCTGTAGTCGAGATCAAGAATCAGGACGCACTGAAAGTCTGTGTGTTGTCTGTATGAGACTGAGAGGTGACCACTCTGCAGGATGCTACACTGCATGCATGTGTGAAGAGTCACTAACCTCTCCACAGGGCTGCAACAGAGGGTGTGTGTGTGTGTGTGTGTGTGTGTTTATCTATTGTATCATCATGATGCAATGGGGCCTCTAATAAGTTTAGCAGACACATTGACCTCCTCTATTGATTCCTAACCTCCTATACTGTTCTTGACTTCCTTCTTAAAGTCATGCACCTCCTCTTTAAGGTCATGCACCAGCATCTTACTCAGATTCAAGTCCAGACTTTGATTAGGCCACTCTAAAACTATCATTTTTGGGGTCTTTAGATGTTGTTCTGGGTTCTGCTGTGACCTCCTGGATAAGCCGTCAATGCACTCTTGGTGTAATTTTGGTAGACCGGCCACTCCTGGGAAGGTTCACCACTGTTCCAAGTTTTCTCCATTTGTAGATAATGGCTCTCACTGTGGTTTTACTGGAGTCCCAAAGCCTTAGAAATAGCTTTGTAACCCTTTGCAGACTGATGGATGTCGATGACTTTGTTTCTCATCTCATCTTCAGTTCCTTCATCGTGGCATGATGTGCTACTTTTTTAGATCTTTTGGCCTTCTTCACTTTGTTAGACAGGTTCTACTTAAGTGATTTTTATTTTATTCAACAGGTCTGGCAGTAATAAGGCCTGGTTGTGTGTAGTGAAATTGAGCTCAACTTTCCAAAAAATGTTTTCATATAGGGCCAGGTAGGTTTGGATAGCTTTTTTCCAATAAAAAAAATGAAATCATCATTTAAAAACTAAAATGTGTTTGATGATCTGAAACATTTAAGTGTGACAAAAATGCAAAAAAATCAAACAAACACTAAAACACAAAAACTCAGAAATCAGGACAAAAAACTTTTCCACAGCACTGTATCTCATCCTATGATTGAAATATTTTATTAGCATTCTTACTTTCTGTGTTTCTGTCTTTTCAAGATAATGTTAATACAATCAGAAAGACATTTTAAGGTCAGTCTCACTTCAGATGAAGGACAGATGGAGGTGAATGGTCAACTGAACTAAAAACAAAACAAGACAAACACAACCACTAAAACATCCCAACAGATACAGCAGATGTATATCTTGAAAACAGCTCACTCGCAAAAAACACACAACAAAACACACAACCATGACATTTGGAGCTGCATTTTACACTCAATATAAAATATCAATGCCTTGGATTTTCTGTTTATGTGGAAAACAGAGACTTAAGAAGTCATCTTTACTGAGTATTTTCTAGCAAGTCCCCCATAACAGCATAATAAACTGAACTATCCATTCATTGACATAGTTGGGTAACAGAATCAGGGAAGAACAGAAGTGAAGATGTCTACTTCATGATCCACAAACACTGATACCCAAATATAGCAATCATCACTATAGGCTACGAGCACCTTATGGTCGGTTGCTGTCTGTATTTTCTCTGAAGCCATGTTATATGGAGTCAGGAACGGACATTTTCCTGTATCAGAAACCCGGGATTGACATATTACCTTGCTGATTTGGACAAATACAAGAAATCCAGGTACATTCTCAGAGTATGAGTTATTTGCAGTGCCCAAAAACAATACAATTCAATTCAAGAGTTTATTGTCATTGTCCAAAGGCAATGAAATTATGTGTGGAGCACAACACAGAGAAGTAGTTACATTTACCAAAAAAGTGCCAGTGCCCCCCTCTCCAGTTCCCCTTAAAGTGCAAAGTGACAGGATAAAGTGACATTTGTGCAGTCATGCAGGATTTTTTGTACTCTTCGTAGACAGCACGTGGTGTAGATGGTACTGATTAGAGCCATCCCAGTGATTTTCCCCACTGTTTTCACCACACGCAGGAGTGCCTGCTGGTCTGCTTTGGAGGACCTTGAAAACCACGCCAGGAACCCATACGCCAGAATGATGTGTGGCACTGTTGTAAAAGTTCACTAGCAGTGGTCTGGAGATGTAGTAGCTCCTTAGCTTCCTGAGGAAAAAGAGACGCTGTTGAGCTTTTCTGAATGCTGAGGCAATGTGACTGCCCCAGGACATGTCCTCTGCCATGATCACCCCCAGGAATTTATAAGTGCTGACCCTCTCCACCATCTCTGAACCAATGGAAAGGGATCTGTGGTTTATGGGACGGTTTCTGCGAAAGTCCACTATCATTTCTTTTGTCTTTTTAATGTTCAGGACCAGGTTGTTGCTGTCGCACCATGACGTGAGATGTTGCACCTCTGCCCTTTAGTCCCTCTCAACGTCGGCTGTAATAAGTCCTAGGACAGTGGTGTCGTCAGTGAACTTGACAATGAGGTTTGAGGGGGAAGAGGCAGAGCAATCATGGGTGAAGAGGGTGTAGAGTAGAGGGCTAAGCACACACCCCTGGGGGGCGCCAGTGTTGATGCAGAGAGTGGAGGAGATGTTGTTGCCCACTCTGACCCTCTGTGTGCGATTCGTGAGGAAGTCCACAGTCCAGTTGCACAGGGTGGCGTTGAGTCCTAGTTGGTGGAGTTTGGCCAGATGGTGTTAAACGCTGAGCTGTAGTCCACAAAGAGGAGACGCGCAAGTGTTGTTGTGCTCCAGATGCTCCAGAAGTGTGTGGAGCACAATGGTGACGACATCCTCTGTGGAGCAGTTTTCCCTGTAGGCGAACTGATATGGGTCATGAGATGGCAGTATGGCAGCTTTGATGTGTTTTATGACCAGTCTCTCCAAGTATTTAGCGGGGATGAGTGCCAAGGGCCTGTAGTCATTGAGACCTGTGATATGGGACTGTTTCGGAAGGGGGACCATTATGACGGCTTTGAAGCAGGCTGGGACGCATGAGGTAAACAGCGAGGTGTTGTAGATGGAGGTGAGGACATCTGCGAGCTCCGCAGCACAGTCTTTGAGCACACGGCCTGGCACTCCGTCCGGCCCGGGTGCTTTCCTGGTGTTGATGCTGCGGAGGGCACATCTCACCTTGAGTGTAGACAGGACTGGAGCTGGAACTGTAGAGGGGAGCGGGAGGAGGGGAGGCTCGGTGTTCTCCCTGTAGAAACAGGCATAGAAGGCATTTAAATCCTCAGCCAGTGTAGGACAGTTAGCTGGGGTGGATGGAGATTTCTTCCTGTAGTCCATTAAGGCCTTAATGCCCTCCCACACCTGCCTGGGATTTGCTGTGTCAGCAAACCTGGCTTCGATATGCCTCCTGTGTTGTTGTTTGGCAAAGGTAATCCCTCTCCTCAGGGAAAAAGTGAAGTCTAACGATCAAGGCTTTAACTCCAGGAAAATGTGGTCTGTATTAAGAACTATTACAGACATACAAAAAATGAACTGAACACTGTCTATGCCCGGGCCCGGGAAACTTGCCAAATATCAAGAGCAGATTTGTGCACATTTTCAAAAGGTCTCATACATGGAAAGCATGGTGGCATTTCTGGCTGAACCCCCGAGGTCTATGAAGATCAGCTGGTTAATGACTTCACAGACATTTTTCTCTTCCTGTTGGACTGGACCCACTACAATTTACATACTAGCCCAACAGGTCAACTGACACCACCGCCACTCTAGTCCACCACAATGCCCTCTCCCACTAAGAGGAGAGGGTTACAAATTTGTGAAGACATTGGCCATGTGAAAATATCACATAGAACTCAGAACAGAAGAGGGTGTTTTACATTCTTTATGATCCTGTAGTTTAAACAATCAAATTAAGCTGGTTTACAACCACACTTCAAAGATGGAGTCTGAGTAGCAGCTGAAAGAACTCACCTGGATACTACAGTCCTCACCTATCTACAGCAGCGTAAGATTATATTTTTTGTTATATTCCTACAACTGATGACTTTTATTGTGAAGGAGCCAGAGGAAACATGATCGTCGGAAGTCACGGTATCTTCATTAAAAAGACACATTCCCCAGTGGATCCTCTGTTCTATTTTTTACAAAGTAAAATCTGTATTTGCTGTAGTGGTAAACTTCAATAGCTATCACCAATAAACACGTGTCACCAAACCAACTTGGACTGAAATGTTAACGCCTACAACTTAAACTTTGAAAATTGATTTCCCTAATGAACCAGATCTACATTGACCCTAATAGGAGTGGTGAGCTGCCATAATCTGATTCAAAATAATGTTTTCTGTGCCCAACCATCCACTTCCTCCAGGGGCTTTGCCTGTGGTTACCACCAGTCACCCAAGTCTTTATGTCTTAACCTATAGCCAAACCTGCTACAACAATACAGACTTAGTTCTCCTGTGTTTCCTCTGAATTGCAGATATCTCTGGTATGGGTGTGCGAGTTGTTTACTTTGTTTTACTCACCATTCCACAAACCCCGCTGATATATACTAGTCTTATTATCCATCTAACACATGGAGCCTTGAACAATCACACTGCTGGGTTCTTTGTCCTCATGTACCCTTTTTGATTCACTTTTGAACTGATGTGTGTTCAATGGCCCTAAAGAAATCTGAGATAAACATTGAGAAAAGGTGGACAGAATGAAACAAAAGGCTAAAGATGAAGAAAGACAGAAAAGAAATACTGCTCAAAGTTTTTTCTGTGAGATTTTCTCTGAGGTGTTGGACAAGCCAGTAACTGATAAATGGACAACATTAATACAGCACACCCATACGTCCCATACGGGACAAAGTGCTTTGTAATATCACAGTTTATTCACCCACTCACAATCTAGGACTAGGGTGCACAACGCATCTAGGGTGCACGAGAGGAAGTGAGGCCGCCCAAAAAAAATTTGCTTCGGTGGGGTGGGGGGGTCTCGACCAGGGTGCAAATGTGGCCGGGACCGGCGCTGTGCACTAGCTCTGAAGCTTGACCTGATGTTTGGTTAATTAGGGGCACAGGTAGCCATAGCCACAGGTAGCCATATCATTTCATGCTAAATGGAGTCCATGTGAACTTGATGCCTGAGCCTAAGTACTCTACCTTTGTATCCTACGGATTGCAACTTGCTAAAAACACAATGCAAAGAATTAGTCACAGTTGTTTGCTTAACTACAGTGCTGGAGGACATGTGAAAGCAGCACATTGCAGCAGAACAGCAACAGCTGCGTGTCCTCAATCTGTGTATCTACCAGAGATGTGAAGCCAATTCACAGGGCTTGGATTTGAGTTATGAATCTGATGACTTTAGAATAGACCTGACAAAAACATGAACGATTTACAACTCCTCCTCCAACAACCTTGACTTCACTTGGACTTAAATATTTGATATAAAAATATAAAATATAGAAAATGTGCAGTGGATCGACTTTTCATATTTTTGACAAAAAAAAGTGGGGGAAGAGAGTTTTAAATACCAACACGCTATATCAGCAGTGATTAATGATAACGGTGTACTTTAATTACCAAACGGCTCTTAAGCTGAACTTTTTGATGCTGTCTGTTATGATGCTCTGTGCTTATACTTGGCCAAAGATCATTTGTGAGGTAAAAGAAACCTCACTCTGTATATTATAAGTGGGACTACACAATTTTGTTCAACAAGGCCAGAAGAGTAAAGAAAATCCCATCATATTCCCCATCTCAGAATCCCTGATAAAAGGTTCATACATATCACTTCCTCATCTTCTGACCATGAACAGGAGTTCATATTAGTCAGGAGCCAAAGAGCCAAGGATCAAAAGAACTACAGAAGAACTTAGAAGCAGTAGCTACATCTGTCACAGAGAAAACAATGGGGATGCTCTCTCACCATCATAGTCTTAATGCATGATCACCATGGAAGACTCACTGAAAACAAAGGCATGATGAAGCTTGTTTGAAGTTTGCTACATAACATTTGGAGAACCCTGAGACTATTGGGAGAATGCAGCGTGGTCAGACAAAATCAAAATCAAACTCTCCAACAACATGATGAGCCAAAATCTAACTCGGACACAGTGAGATTAGTTTTTGTACAGGAAATGTGCAGAGTATTTTATTGGAATGTACATAAATGTGAAAAAAAACGACGAAAGGAAAAAGAAACTTGACAAGCTAAATAGACAGAGAGCAGACTGAATTTCAACTTTTCTTCAACTTATCTTTTTATCGTTTTATAGCTTCTTTTTTCTTCTTCTTTTTCTTCTAGTTTTTTTTTTTTGAGACCGAGACAAAACCCAAAACTTTGAAGGGTTGGGACCAAGTCAAGACCAGTCAGTATAGCCTAGTTAGCTAGCTAATATTGGTCAATTCATTTTGGGTCCCAGCCTTCTTATTAAGCTGTGTTTTCTTGTCACCGTGTCTTGTCGTAAGACAGTTTAGCATCAAAATGGTTTGAAAGCTGTGCATAATGTTGCTTTAAATAGATATAAGTGTGCATCCTTTTATTGTGTGTGTTTCCTGTTCTTTGAATGTGGACTAATCAAGACAAAACATGTGGATTGTACAATGGGAGAACAGCATTCTTTTGATGGAAGGATATGTGGTCTTGAGCACAAAAAAACATTTCATACTTGAAGAGCAGACGGCACACAATTAGCCAAACACATAGCCTTGAAATCAGGCATTTTGGCTGTGTGTGTGTGTGTGTGTGTGTGTGTGTGTGTGTGTGTGTGTGTGTGTGTGTGTGTGTGTGTGTGTTAGAGTGTGTGTCTGTCAGTGTAAGACCGTGGTCTGAGTATGTCTATTAGCATGTGCTCAGTTAATCCAATAGACAATACAATAGCTTTTCTTTAGGCTTTGGACTACTTCAGTGATATGGCTGTTTAGTGAACACACACACACACACACACACACACACACACACACACACACACACACACACACACACACACACACACCACGCAAAGCATGCTTACACCAGCCTTGAACGCTAAAATGGAAACTTTTAACAGCATGACAGGAACTTATGTGTGTGTATAATGTGTGTTTGTGTGTGTCTGTGTGTAAATTAAAGTCATGGATTTTAAGTGGATCTGATTGGTTACCATGGTAGCAGCCATCACAGTGACAGTGTGACTAAACAATTATAAAAGGGACACATCTGTCCAGCAAAAGCAGATGGTTAGCAAACTCAGACTCAAGTTTAAAATTGGGTATAATAAAACAGTTTGGGGGGTGATCTGTTCCCCTGGAGCTGAGAAAGTATCCCACTGAAATCTTTAGAGAGAAAAAAAAATACAGAGGAACAAGGATGACTGCCGAACCAAAGTCAATGAGGATCCCTTTTTTTTAGTTAATGGCAGTGCCTAAAAATGCACTAACTTATGCCAAATCAGACCAGAACATTTAACCCAATGAATATTCTTGAGAACAAAAACACAACGTAACATCATTAGACATGTTCTTGGACAAAAATCTCTGATGTCAGCCAGTGAAAGAGTGCAAACTGCGATCAAGAGTCAGTATTCTTGGCACAGCTTAGTAAGTCATTTTCTATAGCTTTTACTTTTTGGTCCATTGAAAAATCACCGAGAGTTTTTTTCTGTCTCCTCAAACAAATTGTGGCACTTAATTCACCACAATTGTTACAGAAGCACACTCTAGTTCAACCTCATTGTTTCCACCACTGATGCAGTTTGACATAATGCGTCAATGGTGGGCAAGATACGCTACTATAGGTTAGCATAATTGCGAGAGCAGTGGTGAATGTTCAGGAAGAAAACAAGCACCTGATTACAAATTTGGTGAAATATCAGCTGAATGCTGCTTTAGAAACTGTATTTAAGCTTGTAAGAGCACCTCCAATCCAATCATTTGCTGCTCATGAATATAATTTATCTGCTGGAACACAGAGCTAGCTTTTCCAGTCTCGAAACACAGAACATCTGGCATCTAAACAGCCTGAGAACCTCAGTATGACCTCAATACAACTGGCTGTTTTTTTTTATTGTTTTTTTTAACTTTAACTCAAAGATTTCTCTGTTTTCCCGCTTTCCAAAGTTGTCCAGGGATCTTTGAATAGATGTGATTGTGATGTAAAACTAACTTTTACCTTGTGTTGCAGCTTGACTTAATGGAGCATTTTAGCCTAAAAATACTGGACTGCAACCAGTTTGGCATGTGTTGGCATTGCAGGGAAGATGGACTCCAGTAGTGAAAAGGAATGGAGGAGCCGTCTTTGTAATGTTTGGGATCCTGAGCCAAGCCATTTGACAGTCGCAGTGTTTAAAAAATGGCATGTGGGGTGGGCGTCTAAAATGCCCCCCACAGTGGGGTTCCGTTGAAACAATTACTATAAATGTACGGCAGGAGCACTTTCCTCTCCATACGAGATTTTATAACTTCGTCAATGAAGTTTGAATCGAGCCAACTAATTTGTCTGGCAAATTAGCTTTAGCATGTCTCGCAGCGTGATTCAACGCTTACAACAATTGGAGTCAAATTGTTTTTTTGCATTTGTGTGTCTAGCGTTGTGATAAATGGCTCGTCTGAAAATGGGGAAGCACCGTTTTAGCTATCAAATTAAATGGTTTTTAATCAGTTGGTGTTTTTAATGGTGGCTCGATGCGGGTTCAGTTGTGCTCAACATCGACAATAGAAGGAAACAAATGTGGCAGTTTTGTAATTGAAAGAGCTGTGATACCTCAGTTAAATAGTGGTATTATGATGGTGTTATTTTGGTTTGTTCACTTGCTCAGTTTGATAATCATGTTTTTTTGTTTCTAGAGGGACTTTGGAATTGGTTTGTGATTGTCTTAATGTGCATACATTTGTGAGACAATGAACAAGTACAGGCACAAGTACAGATATATAGTCTAGTTTGCTGAGGCTTCAAACAGTGACTTCAAAATGAATATTGACAATGGAGTTTGTGAACTAGCAGTACACCAGCGCAGCATGGGCATATTGTATTAAGTCAGAATAGAATTGCAAATAACTAAAAACATGCATATGCATATTTTCTTGAACTGGCTATACTTTAACCCTTTTATAATTGAGGAAAGGATTCAAAGTTATGCTGGCTGACCCATACAAACATACATGCCAAGAAATAGACAGCAAAATACACACACAGACACACCTAAATACTATTTTTCAGTGTCAGACTAACTGTGTTTCTCCCAAACACACCTATACACACATACAAATACACTGTATAGCATTATCAGCATATGTCATATGGAGTCCTCAAACTTTTTTTTTTTTTCTGTAGGAGTTTTTCGAGCATTGTGCAATGAAGTGAAATATTCATTATTACAGGGTCTCTGTCTCTCTCTTCTTTCCTCCCACTAACTACCCGGGCTGAGCACTGAGCAAAAGTGACAAATTCTTTCTGGGTCAGAGACGAGAGAAATGGTTGATTGTGTAAATAATGGATCATGTCCTTGTCTCCCGGTTGTCTAAATGGATTTAGATTTACTCCCAACTGATGGTAATATGATGAGTGTAAGAACTCAGCAGCTGACAGATTAAAACACACACACACACACACACACACACACACACACACACACACACACACACACACACACACACACACACAGTATTTTATTACACAGTATTTTATTTAGTTTTTTATTTTTCTTTTATTTTATTTTATAATATATAATATTTTTTTTCCATTCTCATAACAATATTTACACAGATATTTAAGAAATGTATCTCACTCAGTGAATGTGGAATTCTTCATCTAATGGCAAATATATTATTTAGACCAAAAATAAATTACAATGAAAACTATACATTATTTTTTTGTGGAATTTGATACCTGCTAAGAAAAACAAAACTTTGACCGTCATGCAGATGGACACATTTTACAGAAAATATTTGTTAATCCTCACTGTTCAGACTTTTACATAATGCGTTAGATGGCCTGTAAAAAAATGTTTGTGTATTATTATTATATTTCTTTGTAAGGAAATTGGGTATTTTCTTTTTTTAATTGTCAATAGCTTAAATTATAAAGCTTCCTGAAAACTGAAAGCACCCAAAAAAAAACACCAAAAAAATGTTTTTCTGTATTCATTTATTCACAGTTGTTTAAATTATTTTATTGGTTTTATCACATGTTTTTTTGGACATCCGTTAACTGCTTTTATTCATTTTTCAATTTACAATTTCGTTTTTGAGATATAAATGAGAGCCAGTCGATAATATGTAATAAGTTACTGCATGTTATGTCATTAAGGTAAACAGTTTTTGTGTTTTAATTCTTAGATTTTATACCTTGATCAGTGATATTATTCTTAGTCTCTTGAAGATTAAAGATATTATAATTACATAAACATTACAGTGACAGTTTGATTTTCTGCATTAACATTATATTACATGGTGGTTTGTACAATCAGAGTGGATGAACATGTCGGGCTTCAGTCAAAGTCATTTTTCCAGTAGCCGAATGGAGACAAACTCAGCTCTGTGGTCTTCACTTCTAAACTGACAGGAGACAAATTTTTTAAGAGCACTCTTTTTTTCTCGTCTTTGCTTTAGTGTACTCTGTTGACTCTCTTCCCATGTGTCAGCCTGCTGGAGGTTGTGTGTCTGCAGAAAGCCGGTTCATGGTCACACTGGGGTCTCCACTGTTAAATCGATACCTCGTGCATGAGGATAAGGCTTGCGAATACAACCAGGGTGCAGAACCCGGCACCCCGTTTTGATGGGTTCAAAGCACAGCCTATTTGTGTGATTGGGACTCTTTTGACAAACTGAATAGACAGGTTTTGAGGTTGTAAGTTAGGTGGTGATTAAAATCAATACCCCATCATAACTCAGATGCATAGAAGACTTCCTTCAAGCGGCTGTCTCCATCCAGATCGAACGCCATTTAAGACTCACACATTTTGAGCAAGATGTGTATTTTCCCTGAAGTGTCCATGGATACAGTTTTATAATATTTTTTGTACTAATGACGAAAAGAGGCAGTATGCAGTCTTTTCAGTCAGTTAGAAAAAATATATTTTTTTTCACTTTTATTTTAAAATACTTTGAAATGCTACAGTTTCTCCTGTTTCACTTTTGTGTCTGTGGAGCACATTAGCATCACAGTAAGCACAGAAAAATGTCACAGTGACTGTTATACTATTTTATAGGATATCAGTGTATTATTATTACTTATGCATCGATCTAAAATCAGGATTTTATTTTTAATATAGGACCACAATGAATGGGTTTTTTTTTCATGAAGTCATCTGCTGATTATTTTCTCCATGAATAAAATGTTTGGTTTGTAGGTTTGTAAGTTATATCTTTACAGTCCAAAGCAATTTATTGAAAAACAAATGTGAATGATTAAAATAATTAAAAGAACACATTTTAGATGGACAGGACGTTTGTGAAACTAAAAGCATGGAATTTTCTTTGCAAGAAAATGATCTTAAAATAGCTGCTAATTTTCTGTCAATCGATTAATCAGTGCATCACATAACTGTTTCAGCTGTAATTGTATATACATTTTAATTCATAAAAAAAATAAGTATTTTATAAGCTGTAAATATGTACAGCAATAAATGTAATGTTCTGGTACTGTTTCAGAACCTTATCGATGTAACACAACTGATGGAACAGTTACACATTCTCACTGACAGGTTTAATGTGGTGAAATGGGCACAAGTTTGAGTTGATCCAGGCTGTTCATGCATCTGTTTATGGCTGACTGTGGGAGAGAAACAAGGCTCGGCACATGTGCTGAATTCCACAATGATTGACAGAATCAGGCATACATGTGGCTTTATGAATCCAATTTTTATCCCTGTTATTGTGTGGATGACATTGTTATGCTGGGGTGCATTTTTAGATGTATTTAGACTTGTACCTGGTGTCTTAACGCTCAGCAGATGAATGATAAAACTCTAGGAATCGGCTGCTGTAAATACCCAAGCTATTGTAATACATTACATTATTTTTCTTTTTCACTCTAACGAAGCACAGTTTTGAGGGGCTAAAGGTGCCACGGCAGTTATGAAACACAGCACACATCTCAGTGGTGCGTTACCTGGATCTTGTGCATGTGTGCGGCAAACAGGCTTGATAGCGCCCTCTAAAGAGCAGTCATCATGGGGCATTTCACTGAAATGTATGAAAATCAGTAGCGACACATATCATGTTCAGACCCTTTCCACAAAGGAATTGTCAATTTCTGTCTTTTTTTAAGTTTACAGGTGTTGGACTTTAACAAACTCCTACTTCATTTTCAGTCTGTGTCAGTGCAATATAAAGATGGTCACAATAAAACGTCATTAAATGTTTGATATTTCGCTGGGCAGCGTCTGTGGCATGCCATGTTTTGTTATGAACCAGAAAGGTGTTGTAATGTTGGTGTACATTACATTGTCCAATTTGCGGCTGTCCAATCTACAAGATGACATTTAGTCAAAGCGCACAGCACATTACATGTTTTGTACTTTGATGTATTCAAAGCTCATTAAGCAGGGGCGCTACTACATCTGTATTTGTTTTATTTGTTACATATATTTGCTTCATACCTTCAGATGGGACCAAATGATCTACAAATGATCAATGCCATTATACAATACACTGATAGATAGTGATAGCAGATAGTGTGACATGTTTGATGAATGAAGCATTGTGTAGTGGAGAGTAGTGGAAGTGTATCATTTCTGACCGACATGCAGAAGCCAAGCTGTTCTCAATTGACACTGAATGACATAATGTCAGATGATCAGTGTTGGGCAAGTTACTTCAAAACTGTAATGCATTATTGATTACTTGTTACTGACATTTCAAAGTAATTCGTTACATTACAATATTACTGTATTATAAAATGTAAGGCATTACACTACAATATTACTGTATTATAAAAATAAGGCATTACACTACTATTACATTACTTTTAAGTTACTTATCAAAATAACTGTAAATATGGATTTGACGATCTAAATGTAGCTCTCAGCTCACATAGCCACAGTCATGGCTCATGGCACAATCCAAGGAACAATAATTGCAAAAACAGACAAAAGGTCAAAGTTTGGCAAATTGTGATAGAAATATTGCAACTTTAGCATTTCCATGCCTTTATTATTTTGAAGTTTGCAACAGAAAGCATAGTTTATGCTTCATTAAAAAAAACACAAAAATACACATTATGGGAAATCGTAGCCAATACAAGCCAATACTAGCCTGAGATAAAAAAAAAAAAAAAACACAACCCTTTTAAACCATAGCTTGACAGTGACTTTAGCTAGGCTCTATGAGGCTACCCAGTCACATTTCGAAACACAGCATTAGAAATAACATGAAAGTGCTTAGGCCTATTGACCCTTGAGGAAAATACAACTTAAATCATTCTTGACCAGAAATAAAAACTCAGTTATACAGGACAAAAATGTAAACAAAAATGGCACTACCAAATATACTAAACAGAGGCACGTTTGAACACGTTTTCTCACATTAAAGACGATTTCATTTAGAACTAGAAAATTCCCTCAGAAATTTTGGAAGTGACGAGTGGGCTGTTGCCGGGGTTCTGTATTTAAAAAGCACACCTCAAACAGTAATTTTTAACATGTATATTTAGACACATTTATAACAGAGACAGCTTCAACAGTGTTATCAGTGGGTGTGTGTGTGTGTCTGTGTTGCTGTGTGTGTGTGTGTGTGTAACCCTTCTGAAGCAGAAAAGTATTAGTAATGATAATAATAACTTTAACTAATGGCCAGAATAAGAAACAGAAGATTTAAATTCGACTACGGAGCCCAGGTGTAACCAACTGATGCACAAGAACGACACGACACTGTGGCTCTTTTTGTTAATGAGAACAATGCTCCCTTATTTTAATATGAAGCTGGGGAGAATAATAAAACACATGAAATACATACAACAGCCTTACCCTGGTAGGTATAGAAAATACCAAACAAAATAAAAGGTTTTCGCAGCTGCGTGTGGTTCTTCTTATTGTTCTGTTCACTTCACTATATGTGCACCCTTTAGGTGTCAGTCCAGCCACACGGTTGTGTGGGTGTGTGTGTATGTGTAAAAGTGAGCAAAAGGATTCAATTCACGGTGTAGGTCTAAGATTCTCCAGGGTCCGGCTCGCCATCAACGTCTCTCTCTGGCTCCGTCCTCCAGACAGGCTCTATCCAAATCCAAGGGTTCCTCAAAAACCTGACCTACAATAAGTAGGATCAGAACATATTTCTTCAATTTCTCAGATCTTAAATTATGAATTATTGTACATAAATCACTTTAAATTGTCTCTATATTATGTAGAGGATAAGTGCTTTAACTAACTTGTATTGCAAAATAAGATCACAATTTCTCAGTAGCAAAAGGTGAATAATTCAAAGTATATTATGATACCAAATGATTATTTTTCGAACAGTACCATCACATATATATATATATATATATATATATATATATATATATGCTATCAACATAGCAATTAACATATTAATTATCACAAATAACCAAAATGTAAACTCTTGTAATGTTCACAGTAAGAAACCATAATTTAATGTGCTTAAAATAAACAAATATGTTCACAGTCACACACACATGGCACATCATAACTCAAGTAAAAGCTAGACAAAATTGTTACATTAGAGCTTGGTGTGACTGGCAGTGCTGATTAGCCCCGGAGCTAGCGCTCCGATGTTAGCATTGAGCTAGTGGTTAGCTCACAGAGTTAGCCGTTTAGCTTGTAGAATTAGCGTTTTAGCATTTAGCATTAGCACAGCAGGACAATCTCTCACCGCTGCGATTCTCCACCCGAGCGAATCCTCCAACTGCACTCCTGCAGATCGTGGTCGTCCGGGGAGATTCCTCCTTTGGTTTTGTCCGAATTTTTAACCACTTTTTTTTCCCAGTTTATCCACTTTTATGTTTTCTTCGTCCTGACATTAAGACCGTGTCCAGAACATGCTTCCTCTTGCTCCTTCTAGAGCAGTGTTACTCAAAGTGTGGTCCGCGGACCACTAGTGGTCCGCGAGCGACCTCAAGTGGTCCGTGAGAGGATCTCTTAAAATATTCGAATTTCCCACACAAGTTTGTGGAGTCCTACCTAGGGATACTCGATATATCGCGGCTTGTTCTACGTGAGATGTATGAAATGACTATATCGCGACCATCGAGTACTTGTCACGTAAATGTTTTAAGCCGTCTGCATTTAATTCTCCGGGGATTCGCCTGTCACTCACTCCTGCTGCTCACAGCACGCAGCACACTGCCCCGCCCACCCAGAAACATCCCCTGCGCGCATGCGTACTTTCTGTATCAAGTGAGGAGAGGTAAAGCCAAGAGTCCAAGTGAGGATGGAGACGGACGACTTGGTTCTGAAGAAAAACAGCTGCGGTCACGCCGTCTCTCGTTTTCGCGTGGTCACGTCAGCTGCTCCAATATTTTCAAGTGCGCCCGTATTGCCGACTTTATTGAAAACACTTTTAAAAAACTGGAAAGTCAGCGCTAGCTTACGGCAGCGTGTGGACACTTTCGGTTTTCAAAATAAAACGTGGGTGTTAAATGTATTAAACGTTTATTTATAAAATATGAAGAATGGTTAAAATTTGATTTAAAAAAGTGTCTCATATGCCAAGTATGATTCTGCACTGCTTCAATGCTCATATGTACATTATGAAATATATTAAAAATTCATAAAATATGACAAGTGTTAAAATGCTATAAAAAAGAGTGTGTGTCGTATAGCAGGTGTAGCTCGACTGTTCTACACTGATTTTGAGCCAATAGGTCACAGGACCTGGAAGCTATTGAGCTTTAAAGCTCATATTTACATCATGAAATGTATTAAAAATTCATAAAAAATATGACAAGTGTTAAAATGCTATAAAAGAGGTGTGTCTCACAGCAAGTGTAAATCTACTGTTCTACGTTGATTCTGAGCAATTACAATGCTATCATGGAAATAATGACAATATTTATTAGAAATAAACAATACAAAACAACAACAACAAAAATATCGAAATATATATCGTGTATCGCGATATAGCTTAAAAATATCGAGATATTGGTTACAGGCCATATCAGCCCTAGTCCTACCTAACATTATTTGAAGTGTAAAGCGAATTTGTTCTCTGAACAAAAATGCAGACAAATATTTTTTAAAAATATGTATAATGGATATATGAAGATAAATCTGAATTAGCAGTGCCCAAATTGTTGCCTAAGCAACCACGGCGTCTCCTATAGACAAAATCATTCCGCTGTCACGTCAGTAAGTAAGGAAAAGAAAGCAAGGAAAAGAGCAGCAAAAGCTGTGAACTTTAACTAAAACAAGGCACGGAGAGGATGGGAAACAATGATGGATAGGTGGCTGAAGACGGGGTCAGGTGGTCCCTGAAAATTTTTTTTTTGACAAAGTGGTCCTTGGTCTGAAAAAGTTTGAGAAACACTGTTCTAGAGGCTTCGGCGAAAAGTGAACCTGCGTCAGGTGGGATTACAGACTGCGTCTGCCCCTCCGACTGTATGACAGACCGGGACCACAACTCATCCCTTTCAAATTAACGTTCCCCTAGTTTTTCTACAAGAATAACCACAAATAGTCTTTTCTTCATGAATTTGACAGTCTTTTAACTCACATATTCTCTCTCTCTTTTAGATATAAAATATACCTTTTTAATACACATGTTTTTTATCTGGGTTACATGTCTGTCTATGTTACTGTGTGTGTGTGTGTGTGTGTGTGTGTGTGTGTGTGTGTGTGTGTGTGTGTGTAATAATGCCATGAAACACCCAGTTGGAAATCCTGACAAAGAGAGAGAGAGAGAGAGAGTGTGTGTGTGTGTGTGTGTGTGTGTGTGTGTGTGTGTGTGTGTGTGTGTGTGTGTGTGTGTGCTAACGCTCTCTGTCTGCCATTTTACACAGACGAGTTCACATTAAGTGCCAAGAACTACAAAAATGGCTGTGCTCGGCTTCTGTCTGCTGGCCCCTCCCCCCTCTCCTCTTGAAGCAGACGAAGGTTGCCAAGAAACCAGGACCAACTGTAACCAGTTACTGGTTACTGGTAACAGTTACTGCAGTTATGTCACTTAGAAATTGAGAGAAAATGCTGAGACCTCCTCTCGAACAGGAAGGATTTCTGACCAGAACCGTATCTCCAATCATTGAACCGACTTAACCACAAGCAACATGAGACCTTCCTGATCGTTTTACATATTTGTTTGGTGTCGATAAATAAAGAAATGTGTCCTTAAGAGCAAGAGAGAGAAAGGTTACTTCTGCTTTGCTCCATAAAAAGTCCAGCCGTTTTAACATGGCAGTCTATGGGGCTGTGGATGGGTGTTGGTGGCGCATCTTTGTGTGTTACGCCAAAACCATAAGGCTGACAGCTTTGGCAGGCGAATGTGAGTGAGACGACAAATTTTCCTACGTTTATATGTATAAATCGCGTCTGTAGTGGTACATTTGAGGCCACGGCAGTCAAATACGTTTTATTTTCTCACTGATTTTTCTCCCTGCTCCTCACTCTAGCTGATGATGTCATCCACTCTAGCAAAAACATTCCGCCACATACACACCCATTATAAACCCAGAAATTTGACTAAAAACCTGCTCAACTTTGAGCCTTGATAGTTTAAAAACGGTTAAAGCTGTCGATGAGTGTAGTGAATCCGTGAAGAGAAGGCAAGCATACCTCCGTTTAAAAGTTTAAATTAAGTCTCTCGGTGGAAGTATGCCAGAGCAGTTCATTGTTGAAAATGCCTGTTGAAATTTACTTTGCCCCATTCATTCCCTATGGGATTTTTTTCTCAGTTTTTCGCGAATAAATTCGCGAAAAACTCGTGAATCTCTTAGAAAAGTAATAGCACTCGATTCGGGATCAAGACGCACGTTTTGATACATCATTTGTTGGGGTCCTCGCACCGCTGCGGGCCGCATTAATGTTCGAAAAAGGGCGGAAAATTAATAATAACTAGAAAATTCCCGCAGAAATTTTGAAAGTGACGAGTGGGCTGTTGCCGGGGTTCTGTATTTAAAAAGCACACCTGAAATAGTCATTTTTAACATGTATATTTAGACACATTTATAACAGAGACAGCTTCAACAGTGCTATCAGTGGGTGGGTGTGTGTCTGTTGCTGTGTGTGTGTGTGTGTGTAACCCTTCTGAAGCAGAAAAGTATTAGTAATGATAATAATAACTTTAACTAATGGCCAGAATAAGAAACAGAAGATTTAAATTCGACTACGGAGCCCAGGTGTAACCAACTGATGCACAAGAACGACATGACACTGTGGCTCTTTTTGTTAATGAGAACAATGCTCCCCTATTTTAATATGAAGCTGGGGAGAATAATAAAACACATGAAATACATACAACAGCCTTACCCTGGTAGGTATAGAAAATAACAAACAAAATAAAAGGTTTTCGCAGCTGCGTGTGGTTCTTCTTATTGTTCTGTTCACTTCACTATATGTGCACCCTTTAGGTGTCAGTCCAGCCACACGGTTGTGTGGGTGTGTGTGTATGTGTAAAAGTGAGCAAAAGGATTCAATTCACGGTGTACGTCTAAGATTCTCCAGGGTCCGGCTCGCCATCAACGTCTCTCTCTGGCTCCGTCCTCCAGACAGGCTCTATCCAAATCCAAGGGTTCCTCAAAAACCTGACCTACAATAAGTAGGATCAGAACATATTTCTTCAATTTCTCAGATCTTAAATTATGAATTATTGTACATAAATCACTTTAAATTGTCTCTATATTATGTAGAGGATAAGTGCTTTAACTAACTTGTATTGCAAAATAAGATCACAATTTCTCAGTAGCAAAAGGTGAATAATTCAAAGTATATTATGATACCAAATGATTATTTTTCGAACAGTACCATCACATATATATATATATATATGCTATCAACATAGCAATTAACATATTAATTATCACAAATAACCAAAATGTAAACTCTTGTAATGTTCACAGTAAGAAACCATAATTTAACGTGCTTAAAATAAACAAATATGTTCACAGTCACACACACATGGCACATCATAACTCAAGTAAAAGCTAGACAAAATTGTTACATTAGAGCTTGGTGTGACTGGCAGTGCTGATTAGCCCCGGAGCTAGCGCTCCGATGTTAGCATTGAGCTAGTGGTTAGCTCACAGAGTTAGCCGTTTAGCTTGTAGAATTAGCGTTTTAGCATTTAGCATTAGCACAGCAGGACGATCTCTCACCAATGCGATTCTCCACCCGAGCGAATCCTCCAACTGCACTCCTGCAGATTGTGGTCGTCCGGGGAGATTCCTCCTTTGGTTTTGTCCGAGTTTTTAATGACTTTTTTTTCCCAGTTTATCCACTTTTATGTTTTCTCCGTCCTGACATTAAGACCGTGTCCAGAACATGCTTCCTCTTGCTCCTTCTAGAGGCTTCGGCGAAAAGTGAACCTGCGTCAGGTGGGATTACAGACTGCGTCTGCCCCTCCGACTGTATGACAGACCGGGACCACAACTCATCCCTTTCAAATTAACGTTCCCCTAGTTTTTCTACAAGAATAACCACAAATAGTCTTTTCTTCATGAATTTGACAGTCTTTTAACTCACATATTCTCTCTCTCTTTTAGATATAAAATATACCTTTTTAATACACATGTTTTTTATCTGGGTTACATGTGTGTCTATGTTACTGTGTGTGTGTGTGTGTGTGTGTGTGTGTGTGTGTGTGTGTGTCTATGTTACTGTGTGTGTGTGTGTGTGTGTGTGTGTGTGTGTATAATAATAATAATGCCATGAAACACCCAGTTGGAAATCCTGACAAAGAGAGAGAGAGAGAGAGAGAGAGAGAGAGAGAGAGAGAGTGTGTGTGTGTGTGTGTGTGTGTGTGTGTGTGTGTGTGTGTGTGTGCTAACGCTCTCTGTCTGCCATTTTACACAGACGAGTTCACATTAAGTGCCAAGAACTACAAAAATGGCTGTGCTCGGCTTCTGTCTGCTGGCCCCTCCCCCCTCTCCTCTTGAAGCAGACGAGGGTTGCCAAGCAACCGGGACCAACTGTAACCAGTTACTGGTTACTGGTAACAGTTACTGCAGTTATGTCACTTAGAAATTGAGAGAAAATGCTGAGACCTCCTCTCGAACAGGAAGGATTTCTGACCAGAACCGTATCTCCAATCATTGAACCGACTTAACCACAAGCAACATAAGACCTTCCTGATCGTTTTACATATTTGTTTGGTGTCGATAAATAAAGAAATGTGTCCTTAAGAGCAAGAGAGAGAAAGGTTACTTCTGCTTTCCTCCATAAAATGTCCAGCCATTTTAACATGGCAGTCTATGGGGCTGTGGATGGGTGTTGGTGGCGCATCTTTGTGTGTTACACCAAAACTATAAGGCTGACAGCTTTGGCAGGCGAATGTGAGTGAGACGACAAATTTTCCTACGTTTATATGTACAAATCGCGTCTGTAGTGGTACATTTGAGGCCACGGCAGTCAAATACGTTTTATTTTCTCACTGATTTTTCTCCCTGCTCCTCACTCTAGCTGATGATGTCATCCACTCTAGCAAAAACATTCCGCCACATACACACCCATTATAAACCCAGAAATTTGACTAAAAACCTGCTCAACTTTGAGCCTTGATAGTTTAAAAACGGTTAAAGCTGTCGATGAGTGTAGTGAATCCGTGAAGAGAAGGCAAGCATACCTCCGTTTAAAAGTTTAAATTAAGTCTCTCAGTGGAAGTATGCCAGAGCAGTTCATTGTTGAAAATGTCTGTTGAAATTTACTTCGCCCCATTCATTCCCTATGGGATTTTTTTCTCAGTTTTTCGCGAATAAATTCGCGAAAAACTCGTGAATCTCTTAGAAAAGTAATAGCACTCGATTCGGGATCAAGACGCACGTTTTGATATATCATTTGTTGGGGTCCTCGCACCGCTGCGGGCCGCATTAATGTTCGAAAAAGGGCGGAAAATGAATAATAATAATGCCAAGAAACACGCAGAAGAACAATAGTTGACGAGTGCCTACGGCACTCGTCAACTACTCCCAGAGCTTACTAGCTCTGTTAGTAGTTGACGAGTGTCGTAGGCACTCGTCACTAATAATAATAATAATGCCAAGAAACACACAGAAGAACAATAGTTGACGAGTGCCTACGGCACTCGTCAACTACTCCCAGAGCTTGCTAGCTCTGGGAGTAGTTGACGAGTGTCGTAGGCACTCGTCACTAATAAAAGACATAAAAAGTAGGCTACTGAGCTAGGCTTATTTTCTCTTCCAGCCAGTGTAGCCTACAATGTATTGTAGCGACCCTGCAGTAATGTGTTGTGTGTTACAATGTGAGTTCTGTGGTTTCCCATGGTCCTTAAATGCACCTGTATGAGAGCAAGGGGGCGGGGGAGCAGGTGAGGGAGAGCGCGTGTATGTGTGTGTGGAGAGAGACTGCACGAGTGAGGCTGCAGAGTGGGACCTGTTATGTGTTCTTGGCGTGGTTATGGCCTACAATAACAAAGTTCTGTAACAAGACTGTTGGCAATAAAAGCCAGTTTGCTAAATAACGCCTCGTTATTCGTGACGCGTCCGGCCGGACGCCACAGTATGTTTTATCATACTCATTAAGGGGTTGGGTGGCTTTATCCTACTCGTTGCATTTCATACATGTTATGACAGTAGTCCAGCTTACCGCAGGTTCTACAACATGTTGAGTGCCACTGCCACCGGCTCCACTGTCATCAGGATGGGAGCTGATGAAGTCCCTGCTGTGGCAAACATGTCGGTGATTTTAACACACTTAGCAGCATCTGCCCGAAGAGCAAGTTTCTTTTTATCACGGAGTTTTTCTGCGCCACCTTTACGTTTTCTCTCCATCTTTATCTGATAGCGTTTCACCCATCAATAAACTGCACACCGGCGCATCAAGCCAAAGGGGGGAGGTGTTTCATGATGTGATTGGATATGAGTGGTTGTTCAACAGTGTGTTTGGGCTGCGTGATCTACTCGTTATGGGCCGGTCAGACCAATATTTAAAAAAAAAAAAAAAAATCAGGATTTATCGGCCCAAATAGCACGTCGGCCCACCGGGCAAATGCCAGGTATGCCAGATTGCCAATCCGTCCCTGCATCTCACGCTTCTCTCTCGGACGGACCAACCTCTAATTGAAAAGGAAGTGGATCATTTTGCGCGGACGTTAACATCTGCTGGTCTCGCGGTGGTTTTGGCGAATTTGTTGCCAAAGCAAAAAAATACCACTTCACTACAGGATAAAAAAATGCATTGTAACGCGCGTTACTGACATTTGTACCGAGTAAATATTACCAATTTTTTCCCTTGTAATGCCTTACATTACTGAGTTACCGCAAAAAGCAATGCATTACAGTAATTAGTTACTTTAGTAACGAGTTACTCCCAACACTGCAGATGATAACTATGTAACCAGCACCCCAAAGAAGCTTATCAGGAACCTCAGTGCAGTTTATCCAGACTGATCAATCTATTTCCATTCTGTTTTATTGATTGACTCTTTAACTTTTAAAGTTGGGTGTGACAAGAACTAGATTGTTGATTGGTCAAACATGTTCTACACAACATTTTAAACATTTACATCTATGCTGGTTGCATCTTGTCAGTGCACAGTTAATCTCCAGTTTTACACCCACCGCACATTTTAATATGTCTAATCATAATTGACTTAAACACAACCTGGATCTTTGAAGCCACAGGAATTACAGGATTAAAACCAAAGGTCGGCTGCAATTTGAAGGTATCATCTCTCTTCAAAATGTCTGAGTCTCTGCAGCACCACTTAAGGTGAATAACCTGTAATCTATTTTGAGCAACATGCGTTTGACAGCTTCATAAGAACTGTGTAACAATGGAGTTCACCCATGTGACAGCAACCACTCTAAAAGCATTCTGCGTTGTGCTTGAATGCCAAGTTCCCGTCGTCACACAAGCATCTATGCTAGTGATCTTTGAAATAAAGCTTCTGTCTTAGCTCTGTGCTTTGCGCGTTTTAAAAGGAGGAAGACACTTCCATTGAAGGTCTAATTGCTTTGACAAATCACAGCAGAACATGCAGGCTAGGGCTTTCCTCACTGTGTGCAGGTAAACACGGCTAATGGAAATGCCACAGCAGGACTTCGAAACCTTATCTATTAAAGAAGATATGGCACACCCCCCTATATCTATCCCCATAGTGGATTATAAATCAAATGTAAATGGTGTAGTTGTGGGGTAAAATCGACAGTTAAATAACTGTGGTAGCTGGTAAATGATTTATTCACTCTGTTGTTACTGCTAGATCATGAACAAAGGACCATAAACCAATGAGAAAAAAGCCTGACAGCTGTGAAAATTATAAAACTGAAGTCATGAAACATCTTCAGATTCCCTGTGTGAGGTTCACTCAGCTTGGAGGTCAAAGGTTCAATAGATTTATTACATCAGTCTCCCACATAATACAGATAGCACTTGCCATGTGGAATGCTGTAAAGTTGCTCTAGATAAGAGAGTTAAATACTTCATTTGTAATTGAGAATACTTCAGATTTCAGGGTCGAATGCCCTCAAAAGCACTTCAGAGCACACCTCCTTTGTTTCATATCTATAACCATGTTTGGATGGAATTTAAATTCCAGGAGGTTGTGGTGATAAAATGCTCACCGTGCTCCTTGATCCATCCAGTGCCAACATAGCAGAAGGTGTTCATAATAGAAAATCCACAAAGTCAGTTGTAGGAAGGCATACTAGAATACTTATTGTACCCATAGTTGGCAGTTTGTATTTCGTGATGAGATTCAATAATGAAGAATATATATCACAAACATCAGCTGCAGCTGATGGCTACACAGACAGAAACGACAGGAAAGGTTTCAGATGATCACCAACTACAAACCTAAAGCGTCCTTTAGCTTTCCAGCTCCTTGCCCATCAACACTGATCACGGCTGTGTATACGAACATCTTCTCCTCCTGCTTTTAGAGTCTGATTATAGGGGGGAGATGGACTACCTAGTGACCGGGTGCAGACAGAGTAAACTGGAGCTCAATGCTCTAAAGACAGTGGACATTTAAGTAAAGAAGCCAGTCTTAACCTTTTCTACATACTACAGGCTACTGCTATCCACCTACTCTTACTTCATTGTGGGAAATCAAAGTCATTGACCAATATAGAGTGGGTTCGAGCTTAAAATAGATAATATAATATAAATAATTATGAAATATAACACAGTTAATATAGCAATTTTTGCTAACTAATATCATGGGCATTTATTGGCTCCCACTGGATAAATCAACATTGAGGCTGATGTTGCTCCAGGGTACTCTAAAACCAGTAAAACTGCCTCCTGCATCATTTCCTCAGTGTGGTTTCTGTGGTTGCCCTGGCAACACAGAGAGCCACAATAGCAAGTTGGAGAAGTTGAACCATCATCAACTTTGCAAATAACCACTAAGTTTTACAGAGTGGTGACCGCCCTCTCTTCCAACGCTATTGTGCACATCTACGTTTGGCCCATTTTTAGTTCGAGCGTGACCAAAGCTGTACCCCAATCTTAGTCAGAGTCATTTTACTTGCTTGACTTATGAGCTAACTTTCTGCTATCGAAAGCAGAGCAGGATAATGTGTCCTTTGTGTTGTGGCATTAATTTATGTCCTTAATCCCTTAAGCTTTCACTTCAGAAACTTTCTTTAAAATATATAGATTACTCCTTTAATTATAGTTTAAGAACATGCGTGCTTTCCAAGTTTTGTCTGTAGAGAGACTAACATGCTAATACCATGACAGCGTATTGACGTCCATTTATTTTGCCTTCATTCTCCACCTTTATCATGGAATTAAGCAAATGTGTGTGTACAAAGGTGAGATATGGAGGTCATTTTCATTCTATCATAGGAAATATGTGTGCCTGCAGTCTGTTCAGCAGCAGTGCAGCTTGCTGTTGAATTTGTGGTTTCTTCATCAGCACTTGCTCTTTGGTCAAGAGGGACACAACCAGCTCTTTCATACTGTGTTGCTCTCAGAGCCTTTAACTGTGCAATCCTCCATTAAATGGTAGAAATGAAAACTTAATCAGTCTACGCAGAAAAACAATTAATTTACTGGTTGATGTCAATCTCAGCGACACCATGCATTGCATTTTTGTCATTCTCCTTCTGGAGATAGCCATCTGTTCTAACTATAGAATATAAAAGACGTGAATCGAACAGTGCTCACTTTTACACACTTTGAGACTAAACTTAATTTTTTTTTAAGGAGGGAATTCTCACCTCCTAATTAGACTGATGTGAGCCGACCTCAGGAAGGAATATGGACAGATGGAGTTAGTTGCCATGGAAATTTCAGAACCACCTGTGGATGTGTTCATTGGATCTCATCAATGCACCCTATGGTTTAGATGTACATGCACATGCATACGTGCACACACACACAGAGACACAGAGGTATGAGCAGGTAGGCAGATGAACACATACTGGCGCTCTTTGAAGCACAGCATGGCTGCGCTGCAAATAACAAAATGGCCTCAGCAGAATGCTGGAGACATGGCTGCTACTTACTGGAGAGAACAGAGCTAAAAAAAAAAAAGATTAAAAAAAAAAAAGAACTCAAGCTAACAGAAACCTGTCACTCGAGAGAAAGAGAAGGATTCAGACAGACCGAGAGAGTGTGGAAATGAAACGGAAGCACTGAAACTTTTAATAACAACACCTTAATGAAACATCCAGCTATCACCCAAACACAAACGGCATTGACAGTGGGTATCAAAAGTCTGGCAGTCAACGTGGTGGCAGCCCACATAATCACACTGACATTCAAACACATGGTCATTTCCACAGAGCTGAATCTGCAAATAGGGTTCAAGTTCAAACTGAATGGTGATGTTCCATATTTGTGTGCATGTGTATATGTAATGTCATAGTACAGTATAGGCGAATGGCACATCACAAGATAAAGCAGCCATCGATAAGATATGCAGCAAAATAAAAACTCAACGTATAAAAGTCTAAAGAGCTAATATTTATCACAATACTAATGAAGAGAGAAAGAGCGACACTTCATATCCTGATATATGGCAAACACATGGGAGAATCAATGGATTGCATTAGCAGTGGCTTTTAGATTAATGAAGTCTTAATTGTACCTCAATTACACTCCACTTTCCCCTCAGTTACATCTTTAATTAGCATTTATCAGAAAGCAGGCTAAATGAGAGAAATGCGTAGCTGGATAAGAACAGCCAGGGAAAACTTTACAGTAGAGATAAAGACGTTTGCTGTCATTGGAGACATCTGGTCTCTACTGTCCCTGCCAATGCAAGTCAAGTAAAGTGAGCATGTCAAAAAAGCCATGGTGTGTAAAGGTGTGTAAACTTGTTGTTTTATTTAGATAACTGTTGTACATTTCATACATTTACATCTGTGTTTTCAGTAGAAGTTGGCACATAACAAATTTAGCATTTGGTGTTGTGTTTCTGTCCACCCCATGAGCTAAAAAGGAGAGTTTTAGATTTACTTCACCAGGTGTTCAGAAACATGAGTCCAGATAAATGTTATTGTTGTTCTTAATCTGCTGTATTTCGTGCTGACTGCCTGTTTCTGCTACCACATGTGGTCTATGGGAGTGAAACATCCATTCATCCACCCATCTGTCCATCCATCTATCTGTTTCCTACCACTTATTTGGGATTGGGTTGCAGTACCAGCAGGCAAAGCCAGCCAGAGTCCAGACATCCCTCTCCCCAGCAATGTTTCCCAGCTCCTCTTGGGGGAGGCCTCCAAGCTTTGGCCACCACCCCAGCAAACCACCACTAAGAACAGAGCACTGGATGATACATGATGGTAGAAGATCTGCAGGAGCCTGTTGCACACTGAAGGATTTGAGTCTTCTTAGGAAGAACAGTCTGCCCTGTCCCTTCCTAAAGAGGGCTTAGTGTTCTGAGTCCGGTCCGTTTAAAAAAAAAATGTTTGGGTCCCGTACTTGTATGAGTCGATCCTTTGTACTTTTTCTGATTGTCTGATGTTTAGCTTCAAGCCTTCATTTGACTTTCTTACAGTCCTCTGTGCTCCAAAAAATGTCTCTAAGTGAAGACATCACTTCATGCCTGTCAACATAGTGGCAACTTCCATTTCAACAAATGATACACTGGACAGTCATGGATGTAAACTCTAGCCCTGAAACCCCACCGGGTATGTCTCTGTCACGTTGCGGATGCGACGCTGTTCTGGTCCGTCCTGCACGTGACTTCAAACCCCACCGGGAGCGTTTCACAAGAGTTTAACCCACCAGACTTTTTACTTGTTCAGATTTGGTCATTTTCCTGGTTTATGCATACATGTGTAAATATGCCTTTGTCTGTTTTTAAGACCAGCAGTTTGCACAGGGTGTTTTTTTTTTTTTTTTTTTAAATCCACCAGATTTTCTATGCTGTTTCTGTGTCTGGCCTCCTGTCAGCTTGAGGTGCTCTGTGTAAATTGACGCGAGCTGCTCACAGTGTCAGTCAAAAATAGAACAGCTGCGTATTCAGTGCAGAGCTGAGCGGAGGCCCGCTTCTGGGACGCTTCTGAACCGGACCACGGCAGAGCTAGTGGGGTTTGAAACATTGACTGTGCCCGGTGGATTTCAGGGGTAACTTGATTGGCTGGCAAATTTGAGGCATTTGTTTCAGTTATTTACTGGATTTAAGAGTAGACCAGAGGGTCTGTAAAGGCATTACAGAGTTTTTGTATGTAATTCTCCCTGTACCATCAGTAGTCTGATAAAGAATTTCCTCTGTGCAGCATCCCTTAACAATTATCAGAGGACTATGCCATCTCCACCTTGTTATATATGGCTTGAGCCTCGACCCCAGTCACCATGACAACATAAAACACTGGCTGTGCTGTAGCCATGGTGATAAAACCAGGTGGACACTGAGGTGTGAGGGGTGATGCAGTATAGGGGCAAGAGGGAAGTTTGAGGGAGGCAGTTGAGGCAGTGATGACAAGAGTGTGACGAGAAGTGAGTTTATACAACATACAATAGAAATAGAACAACAAATAGAAGATGAGGAAAGATGATCTTTATCTATCTCCACACGTCCAGTACAGACACCATCATATTTTTCCTGTTGTCATTTATTTTCCGTCTCTGTTTCTTGTTCCACCGCTGTCCACTCTCGTTCATGTTACCCTTCAGTCTTCCTTGCTTTATGTCCTAGTGTGTGTCTCACACGCTTTATGTGACTGTATGTTTTACTGTACAATGAGAACTGCTGGCAATTTGCAGCCCATCTGTCTTTCAAGTCTGTGATTCTGCTCGACTCTCTTTTCTTCCTGTAACCCGTGGTTACCTATTTTTCTCCCATATTTTTCTTGGCCCTCTCTCTACTTTCCCTTCACTAACTGTGCAGCAATAGCATGGTAAAGAAGAACACAAAGAAGCTGCAACCATTACAGAGGGATAAAAATGAGAGTAGTCATGAGAGAGATCCTGTCTAAAACTTTACCTTCTCAGAAACCCACTTTTCTTCAGGCTTTGAGTCGCCATCGTAGCTGCGAGTTCAACTGACAGTGATTTCTGAAGAACTCCATTCAAGATGCTGATGGTTCATGTATCCCCCAGTTCAGCACAGAATGCTTTTCCTCAGTCAGATACATCCTATGAATGAATCACATTAGCTTTGTACAGTCATCAGGTCTTTGTGTTGGCATATGAGGAAAATTCTAAAGTTTTGACATTTACAGCTGTTGATACTGTGCTCAGTTTTGGGAAAAATAGACAATGTGTGCACTGTCTTGGTGGTATAGTGGCATTGAATATGTATACAAAGATCTGACAAATCAGTGGAGAAAGCTGGGGGGGATAAATCAGTGTGGAAAGGTCTGAATGGTTTAGTGAGTATGAAAATTATGCTACAGTCATTTTTTAGTTCCAGGGATGTGGGTAACCTATGACAAGCAGCATAGAAGTTGTTTGGGTGAATATGTTGTAATAATCCATTTGTAAACTTAGGTTTAGGTAATAAAATATAATGAATTAAGAGTTTTAGAGTTTTTAGAGTTTTCTGGCAGTCCTAACTGATCAAAGATTGACCTGTGCTTTCATAGTCATTTGAAGTATGACAGGACTGACTCACGACAGGTCGACTTCCAGTATGATTTTTTCCTGCAATGTAGGGGAAAGTCTACTACTTTATGTTATTGAACACGATCATTTAGCTCCTTTAAGAGTAAGATGAAGTCTACACCCAATGAAACTGCTTCACATTTAGCAGAAAAGAGAAACTGTTTTGTCCTAAACAAAATCATGTGGCTGCAGGACTGTAATGAGAGTGCACACACACACACACACACACACACACACACACACACACACACACACACACACACACACGCATGCACGCACACACACACGCACGCACACACGCACACACACATACACAGACACACACACACACACACACAGACCCACACATACAAGCACCACACCTTTTCCCGTTAGTCACTTTCAGTTTGTTACTGGGTTTCTTTAATGGTGGAGTGTCAAGCAGGACAAAGACAGGTGTCAATATGGGATAGGATGGCAGAAACACAGGGTTATCTTATCGAAATCACACACACACACACACATACACACACACACACACACACACACACACACACACACACACACACACACACACACACACACACACACACACACACACACACACACACACAGTCCCTTGCCTCTCGTAACAGATAATAAACAAAGTGCAGACTATAATTGCTCTCCGGGATCTGTGGCGCCTGTTGCTGTGCGGATGTGCGTGTGCTCCGGTGTATTATGGTGTATTGATGGTCATTAAAATTAATGATGAGGGGCTGATGTCACCAAGTAAAGTCTGTGTGTGTGTGTATGTATCTGTGTGTCTGTGTATCTGTGTGTCTGTGTCTCTGAGTGAGTGATATATAGAGGTAGATATATATAGAGAGAGTCAGCAGGGAGATAGCTCTCTTAGCTCCGAATCATACAGTACATTGTCAGGCATGTGAATTTGTGCATGTTAGTGTGCTTGTGTGTTTGTGTCCATCACCATAAGAATGATGGGTCACTAAAAGGTAGAAAGGGCAGAAAAAGGGGATTTGAGATACTTGAGCATAATAATTTACTAGCCGGATTTTTCCCAGATGGACACATCTATCTGTTGGTTACAGCAAATGGGGGAGGAAATGGGGCAGACTACCAATATAAAAGAGTGGGAGGAAAGACAAGGGGAGATGATGAGGAAAGAGAAGTAAAATAAAACGATGGAGAAGGATGAATGCCTACTGTTGATAGACTTTTAATGAATATTGCTGTTTCATGCTCTTCAAATACTGTAATAACAATACAAAGAAAGGAAGAGTGTACATCCATGAAGTGGAGCGCTGTACAGAGGAAAAAGAAAAGCACAGAACTCGCTGACACATGCTCAACAGCTACAGCTTCTGTGATGGTCAAAATAAAACATGCTGGTAAGAAGGCCAATTTCAGGCTGTCCTACCAGCACTTGAACACAGCATGTTAGAACACAGATGTTAAATAAATAAACACATGTATATGTCACATACAGTATTACTGCTGTGTGTTTCTTTGCAGTGCAGGATGTGAGTAAAACAATGAATGCATATATATGTAACTATGGAAGTAGACTTTTGTAAATGTTAGCATGCAGAGCCTGTAACTAACTGTGAATAATGAGATTATGATGCATATGGAGAGAGCAGCATCAGCCAGAGAGAATGTACATAGCAACCATATGGAAGACACTACACTACACAATCATCCATCGTCAGACACACCAGTTTGTTGAGTTTCTTGTGGTCTTGTCATGATGGCATGAGGCCAAAGATACCAGAAATGTCACAGCAGACTGAGACTCACCATTTTCAGAGGCATGCAAAGTCACCTGCAACTCCACTAAGAAAAAGTGAGTGTTGCTAAATACCATAGTACAGCCCAAAGCAGTGTCAGACACACTGGGTGTGGTGTGTATAGAACACACCCTGCCGCCTGTCTCCTCACATTTACATCCAAATTAAGATTAAAAAAGCTTTTTCCCTCTTTCTCTTCATAGCGTCACAATGTCTTTGCTGATGGGGAAAACAAACACACACATACACATGCACAAGCAAGCTGCACTGACTATACAGTACAACAGTAAAACACCTCTACTACTGATTTTTTAAATACTTGACTTAACACACACAGACCTTTGCAAGGAACAGCTTAACCTCAGAGAGTTAATCCTTGCTAAAACCTACTGAAATATAGAAGACCTGGTGAGAGGAGGGGAGGAGGTTGAGCATGAGCAGACAATGAAGGGAAGAAGAGGAGGAAGGAGATGCAGGACTGAGTGAATACTCGATGGGGAGAGATGAGGTCATGGAAAGGTCTGGGACATGTGCTGTGTCAGTGCTGCTACATGATGGGAGGACTATTGTGGCAATACATGCCCTGCCAGGTCTGTGGAGACCAAAACATCTGACTTCAAATTGAAGGACTGTCTCTTGCTTACTTACTTATTTGACAACTGGACAAATGAACTGAATTGAATGAAGTCTGAATATATTGAACGAAACCTTGTATATTTGGAATGAAACTTTGAATATATTGAATAAAACTTGACTGACGTCAGACTTCACGGCATCTTATGTAACGGGTGGATACTATAGCTAAAAGTGAGTGACAACGAGTCAGTCCGCTCACAATCTCGTTGCAGCAATATTAAACTATAAGGACATCATTAACACTGCGTGTACGGGCCAAAATCCCCCCGATACCCCTGATCAATACCGTTTTTTCTTTTATACGTAGCAGACATAAAACAGGCCAGGCATCTGTTCATCAGGCCAACTCAGCATGCCTTCAACCTCACAGGAGTGCCCCACAACACCCATTGCAGGCTCGGACTGGCAGTCTGTGCTACCGGGCAAATGCCAGATGGGCCGGTCCATCTCGGCCACATTTGGGCCGGTGGCCTCCGGTGTTTTTTTTGTATGTATGTATTTGTTATTTTGTAGCTTTTGCAACATTTTCCCAGCAGCCCAAAATTGACTTGCATACGGTAAACGGTATGCCATATAAATCCTATATATATCCTATAATCCTATATATATATAGTACAGATACAAGCCACTACTTGATAGAGATTACACTTCACTTGATGGGCTTAGTTTTAGAGTGGCAGAGGTGAAAAAAAAGACTGATATGGAACAAGAAAGGTAAAAAAGAATAACCACTGGGGAAAGACACACACACGCAAACATACATACAAGTTTATTTTGTTGAGGAGTGACAGAAAGGTGTGACAGGGTCAGCCTGTGAGAGGGTTTGTTTTCCCACAATGCACTTGTACAAGCCTCCCAGGGACCTGATCAGAGAGTAAGATTTAGGTCAGGTTGTCGTCAGCACATAAATAGAAACAACAAAAATGTCAACACATCAACGCAAGCGTAGCCTTGACACACACACACACACACACACACAGACACACACACACACAGACACACACACACACACACACACACACACACACACACACACACAAACACACACACACACACACCTTACTGGAGACATTTCAAGTGTTTTAAGTGGCACTTGTAATAAGTAATAACTAGTAAAGCAGTAATGCTTTTTACATTTAAATCCTCAGAGTTGGATAAAAATCATACATAAACTGTAGAGTAGCATGAGCACAAAGAGAGCACCTTTTATTGAGGCTCACAGCGATTGTCCTCCAGGAACGACAAACATATGAATTTCATGGAAGGCACATGTTGAGACCAAAGGGTGCTGCTGGTGTGGACATCTGGATCAACGGATCTACTGAAAAAGAAGACAGGAGGATGCAAGTATTAAACGTTAAATGGACTGTACTTAAATAACACCTTTCTAGTCTTCCGACCACTTAAAGCGCTTTTACACTACATATCTTATTCACCCATTCACACACATTCATGATGGCTACCATGCAAGGTGCAAACTGTTCATCAGTTTGAGGAGCTAACCATTCATAACATTCACACACAGATGGCACACAAGTTCAAAAAGACTCACACTTGTCTCATTTTAATTGTTGCAGTGTTGCACTGATGGTGCTTTGGAGCGATTTAGCCATTAGTGAGTAAACAGAAACGGGATTGAAATGTCATGATTTGACATTCTACATGTGTTGCATTTACGAGTTAGAACAGCAGCATCACCCGCAGCTGGCACACACACACACAAACATACACATTTAAAAGGAATGACTTAACCCTAGAATGTTGATCCTCGCTAAAACCTACTGAAATATGAAAGACCTGTCAGGACGCAGTGAAGGGGAGATGAAGGGAGAGAGACAAAGAGGGTGCACTGAAGAGTGAGTGAATATTAGATGGGGAGAGGTGAGGTCATGGAGAGGTCTGGGACATGTGCTGTGTCAGGGCTGGTTGTTAGCCTTCTTCAGGCTCAGATAGAACAGGAAAAAAGTACATAACAAAGAAAACAATACATCTTACCTGGAGTCATTTTCAATATTTAATTTTATTGCATTAAATCATATTATATCATATTATATTACATTACATTATATTATATATTTTTTTAAAATACAAAAACAAATAGCGTATGGATATATTACAGGGCCAGTTATGAGCCTGAAACTATAACTAGCTGAATAAATGATGAAAGAGTTTGTTGCATACAACACTGTGGACATCGAGTTTCAATCAGCTCATTATTTTCTTTTGAAGAGCAAAACATTTCAAATGTAAATAATACATTTAGTGTCGGAACTAAATCACTATTACTGTTTATTGCTAAAAATGTTTTAGATCAAATCAAATCAAATTTTATTTGTATAGCCCAAAGTCACAAAGTCCATTTGCCTTCATTTACATAACATAACATTTTTATCAGGCTTTAATTTCAAGTAAAGTATTTTATTTCAAAACTAACATTATATATTTATATTTATCGCAGCAGCTCCTGTTAGGTGCATAATTACAGCTGACATCGTCATTCCTACTGTAGCTGTATAAAGTGTAACTTCTCTGCAGCTTTAGAAGTCAAACCTTTTGACTTTCTGTAAACTTGAGCAGTGTGTTTATATTGATTTCCATTATCCCTCCTTCATTACTTCTAAGTAAAAATGACATGTTTATATACTGTATACATCCTAATGCACAATTGCACTCCTCACAGGACTCTCTTAAAGCATTTAGAGAACAGTCTTTTTGAAATAGTTTGTGTGTGTGCATGCATGTGTGTGTGTGTGTGTGTGTGTGAGAGAGAGAGAGAGAGAGAGAGAGAGAGAGAGAGAGAGAGAGAGAGAGAGAGAGAGAGAGAGAGAGAGAGAGAGAGAGAGAGAGAGAGAGAGACTATGGTCTGTTAACATGAGTGTGTTTCTAAAGTCTATTCTCGACTAATCTATGCCATACTTTGACTCTCTCACACAGTCTGCTTGATGAAAATCACTACAAGCAGGTGTGCTAGGATAGATCCAGTTTCTCTGGCTGCCTCAACACAAACTGCAGCTCTCTCGTACTTTTCTGCTTTTCTTCTCTCTCTTTCTCTCTCATTCTGTCAAACCATTTTCTTCATTATTCTTCGAAATGCTTCTTATTTTTTTATGCTATGTTTGAAGTCACAGCGCTTTTTCAAGTCACAATGGAGTAATAACACACACAGAGTATCAATAACACACTCCTATGTTTGTATTACTCTCTGAAATAAAGCATGTATCTGACCAAACTTTCTTCCCCTGTTTCCCTGTGTGGGTCACAGAGATGCCGCAGTGAATGAATTGGGTGTCTGTGGTAACATTAAAACCTCTTCTTGCCCCCCATATTTGCAAAGACCGTGCTGTCACCTGTGTTCCTGCAGGTGTATATTAACTGGCTAAGCATGAACAGGTGCATGCTTATCCATTAGTCAGGAGTGTGTGTGTGTGTGTGTATGCGTGTGTGTGTTAAAGTGTACATGCTTGTAAATGCATATACAAACACATTGAACACAATGTTGTACTGATATTCATTATCTTGTAAAGTGAAATATAATCCTCTATCAGTTCACTACAACATTATTACAGACAATGACCTCACATATAATTGATCAATGTCTCGGGGTCAGAGGGGACAACTTTATCTTCCCAACAAGATGACACTTCTAAAATCTATCCATCATGGTCCCTAACTACAGCAGACCTCATTTCATCCAATGCCATTAAATGCCTTCTATTCTCATTGTGTACCATCTTTCTTAACTATATTTTACTGAACTATAACAACAGTTGAAAGTTGGATTTGTTGGTTGTCTTAAAGTTTTGAACTGATTTGCAGAAACCTTTAGAGAACAACTGGCCATGATAATCTGTTTACACCAACTACCCTAAGGAAGAATGTTGGTTTGTGGTTTCTCATAGAAAGGCATTCATTTTCTTATGGGTTTATATAAAACTCAAACTTCATGCGTTATGTGCATATGGCATATGTTTAACCTTGATGGCTAAACGACTGACTGATATGTAGGTGTACATCGACTGAAACAAGTTGCTTAAAAGCCATCCTGAGAACTTTACATAGGGGCTGTGTTGGTTGTGGTATTTATTATGCTTGTTAATTCTACAGTCTAAAGAAAGTCAAAACAAAGGAAAAAGTTACTTTCCTTGCACTGGATGTTTTAGTGTGGGTGGGATAAAGGGTGCCATTTTATTGGATGACCTCTTCAGACTACATTAGAGGCTAAAAGCGCTGTAACCTTAAGCACCCCTTAACCACGGGAAAGCCCTTCACTGGCAATCACCATGCCCTCGACAAGTGCCTAATCATTTGTGGCAACAGTGGCTTGGCTAAAAACCTTCAAATTGCCTGTAAGGTCACTGACTGTGTTTGCGTGTTAACGTGCATGCCTTTGTGCTTGTTTGTAACTGCATGTGTGTAAATGATTGCATGCTCAGAATGTGCTTATGTGTGGGGGCGAATGCTGTTTGTGTGTCTAACTTGCTCTTTTTTTAAACCTAAAAAGACAACAACAAAAATTCATTCTGTCTTGAAATGAAAGCAAGACCCGAGCATAGTTGTTAAAATGGGACAAAGAGTTTCAGGGGAATTTGCCATTTACAGTAAGGCTCTGTGAACGTCTCCCCTATGGGAACCTGCAACATTGCGTCCCCTGGGACATGTATGCTATGTTCTTCATGGAAGATTTATGACTGTTTATGTTTGGCTTGGTATTTAAACAAAACAAATGATAAATACTAAAGCTATGCAATAAAAGTAGGCTGGACTAAGAAGAGGACTAACACTTGAAATTTGCTGAACACAATTTTATAAGGGATAAAAACATACTCATGGACTCTATGCAGATGAATGGTTAAAAACAGTGTTTATTTACTTCTTCACGGTGTGTTTGTATGAATAAGGCCTAATGGTATATCACAGTCATCTGCATGCAAATTGGTGTCATGAGTAGCCATGCTGTTGTCCACTGAAGTCTAAAAATTGCAGCTTGTCTGTTTCTATTTATGCTTATATACTATTTTTCAAATGAATTTTACATTTTAAGGTTGTTGATGTTGCTAAGTGGGTACATCCAAGTGTCCAACACTTACAAGGCAGATTGCACACTTAACATAAACGTAATATTAGCTTCAAGGGTCTTCATTATACAATGCATCATTACACGATGTGTGAGTGCACTTATATAGTTTATATGTTGACATTACTGTTTTGACTTTAGGGTGATCAATAGTTTTGGCAGTGCAATTGTGGGTATTCTGTGTTGAGGATTCCTGTGATTCCTTCCCCTTCTTGTCTTTTCCCTTCAGTAACAACTCTAAAAACAGGATGTCTCTGACATGAATGATGTAATGTAATGTCAGTGAAATGTAACGTTGGCAGACTGTAAGATATACATATGTGTAACAATGACCATGACGATGGTGGAATCATGGGAAGACAGAATGACGGCTTGTATCAAGATCTGCATGCCAAACAAATCCAAGCATTTTCTTATTCAGTTCATGAACAGCACAAGATGCATGCGTGGGGACAAAGTAACTGTGTTTTGCTAAAGCAAATGATTAATCAAGTGTCCAGTGATACTCATACGCTAATAGGTTTCTAGAACATTTACTGTATCTCTAAATATACAGTTTATTAATCAGAGCTAAAAGTTGGTCTTGATCTAGTTGGACCAGCCATTCACTTTCCAGTTAACAGACCTTTAATGTAGGTTTTTGTTCATTATACTGTACATTACAAGACTGTTTAACATTTAAAAGTACAACTGCTCTTTCAGGAAATTGATTTTTGCAATGAAAGTCTATTCCCTGGGAGCAGTTAAATGTTTATTGTTAGGAAAGGTGTCTGCAGTATATGTGAACAAATTAAACAAATACACCATACAAGTGAAACAGATAAATCAAACTCAACATGTACCTCACTTTTTGTCTCTAGTCTCTGAACCACATCTTTGTGAAGTAAGAATCTTTTCCGTGGAACATTCCATTGATCCTTGAAGTCGCCTCCTCCTCACCCCGCCTCAGCTACAACCAGACTTCTTCTATGACCATATTCTGGCTCCAACTCTCATATGTGGTAAACCTGAGCTTCCTGAATGTTCATGTTTTTCTACAGACTAAGAAACAGACCATGATATACCGGCCTGTCACACGTCATTACACACATCCATCAGGATGAAACTGAAGAATCCCTTGGAGCTTTGAAAATAATTCCAACTGTTGGCTGGGTTTCAGACTCTTGCGTAACTATGTGACACTTGGGACAGAACCACTACTAGCGGTCCTCTGAATAGTTTTTCTCCACGCTGCATCAGGGAAAGCCATGAAGTTACCTTTCTGTGTAGGCCATAAAGCATTCACACCTCCCCTACTATTCAGCCAACTGTTGCAGCTGCTCGCTTCAAACTGTCTGCCAAAAGGCAAGAAGCAGAGTGTGAGACCATCACATTCTGTCCTTGAATGAAAACCTCATGTTCTTTAGAGGCACTGATACTGTACATCCTGTAATATATATATATATATATATATATATATATATATATTTATTTTATTTTTTTATCTATTTGATCTCTGCTGTGACTGTTCGAAAAAAAACTTCAATGAAAATTCAATCAAAATTTTCTGCCGAAATCGAAACCGAATAAAAATTAAATGGTTGGCTGAATACCAAAACCAAATATGAAATGCGGTTGTTAAATTTTTCACAATTTTTTTACTATTGCATAAATAGCCTAGAATAAATGTTTTTTCAAAGAAAGTAAATGTTTATTTAATATCCTTCAAATATTCCAGTAGAATTTCCAGTTAGTATAATTATTATTTCATTTATACTGTTAGAAAGCCCATGTTGTTTTTAATCACTATTCATTTGTTCTTGAAAGAAATACTATTTAGTTTTATTGTATTTCCGGTGAATTTCCATTTTTCCCATGTTCATAAAACGAACCTCACATGTGTGAGACGCCGTAGTTTAGAGAGAAGTATATTGCTCCGCTAAAGAGCAGTGTATGATGTATTTCTTGCCTGTGTTTTTGCATCGTGGGTTTATTGTTTGTGAATGAGAAAAGAATCAGCAACCCTTGCCAGATCATCGCGCACGTTGTTTCATTGCATTAATTGCGTCACGCCACTATTCGAACCTTACTATTCGGCCGCTTCAAAGCCGAAATGCACTTTTGGGCCATTTTCAGATTAGGCCGAATTTTCGGTGCATGCCTAATGATGATTATTATGATTATTGTTGCAAACGACTGTCAGCTATACCCTAAAACTCTAAATGGACAAAGTATGCACAGGCTGTGGGTTTATCACTTCCTGATGATACAATTTATTATTAGAATAATAATTAATGCAGCTTCGACAAAATACTTATGCCTTTATTTACAGAGAAGTCCCTGGTCAGCCCCTTTAGATGTGAGTCAGTATGAACATACTGTGTACCATATAAACCACATTCAAATGTTGGTCAGATTAAACAAACAAGCAAATAAATAAATGAATGTACAAATGTATGATTAAATGAAATATTTAATTCAAGTCAAAAACTTTCATTTTGGTTCATTTTAAATATATATTCACAGGAGTCTGTCTGTTTCTGTGATGGAAAGCAGTTCCAGTCAAAGCTGAGGAAACAGCCACAGTAACTAAAATATTGTTTATGGAAAGACACATTGCTTTTGAGTTTTCTGCCACTATTTCTGGCATCACAAACAAAATTCCATTCACCTCAAAGCTCAGCCAATGAAACTTAAACTATTTGCATGACTAGATACCACAAGGGGAGTCTAGAAAATGTGTTTTTGTAATTTATGTGAAGTGAACCTTTAACTGCTGTGATGAATTCACTGAATGTCTTCAAAGACATGAGAAGACAAGAGTGGCTCCTTTTATTTTTTTTATTTTTTTCAGTCACCAGTTACTCTAGGGAAATATGAATGTAAATCTGAATCGACTTTTCTTTCACTTCACACCACAAAATAATAAATTCACAACACATGGAGCAATTTGCCACACCCTGGAAGAGCCCTTTTTTAATAGATAAGAAAATGTCATGTTTCATGTTGAAGTGTATTGAGTCCTTGTGGGGTTTTACAGTGTTTTATTCACAACTGAAACAACTTTTATTAGCCTTACTAGTTCTGCTTAGAAGATACAACCTTGGTTATTATGTTACACTCGTTTCGAAGTGTTTCCAGACATTGTCAGATTGAAACTCATTCCTTGTGTCGATGCTCGGCGAACATGTTGATAGGGTCTTATTTTATCTGCTTTTGTTTTTTTTTCTTGTGACCTCGTTCACCTTTCAAACATACTCATTATTATCAATTTACTTTTAACATATCAAGTAACATTCACTGGCACACACACACACACATTTTACCCCACTGTGGGCATGTGTGTGTGCAGAGAGAGAGAGAGAATATGTGTGTTCCTGTGACATGACCAATTTGCTGTGGAATACATCTAGCTATTAAAGTGAAATGGAGTAAGTGTGATGCTGGTCATAAATAGGCCTTGTTATCCTGGCTAATAGGTTGTGTGTGTGTGTGCGTGTGTGCGTGTGTGTGTGTGTGTGTGTGTGTGTCTGTGTGTATGAGAGAAAGAGAGAGAGAGAGAGTTATTGTACATAATAGGGTTACTTTTCAATTGCTACCAGGTGTGTGAGTGAGACAGAGACATGGGAGAATTAGAGACTCCCAGCTCGCATTCTGCTCCATTTGTTTCAATCTGCTCTGCTTTCCTTCTCCTTTGATTTATTTGTCTTTCCCTCACACTTTTGTTTCTTTATTTTCTTCCTCCTTTCCTTACTTTATTACCTCTTTTATTCCGTTCCAATTTCCAGCCCTCTCACTTTCCAATTCGTCTTTCCAAACTCATGTTTGCCCAAGAGAAGGATCGTTTACTCAAGGAAGGTTTGTTTAAATTACACTGATCCATACAACATATATCTGGTGTGTGTGCGTATGTGTGTGTGTGTGTGTGTGTGTGAGAGAGAGAGAGAGAGAGAGAGAGAGAGAGAGAGAGAGAGAGAGAGAGAGAGAGAGAGAGAGAGAGAGAGAGAGAGAGAGAGAGAGAGAGAGAGAGTTATTTTGACACCACACAGGATTGTTCTTGACAGCAGTTACACGACACTGTTATAAGTTGTAGAATTAGCACACAGTTAATGATAAGGACTGTGTGTGTGTACACATAAACTAGACAGACTTAAACATCAATTTTAACTCCACAGTAATCTGATATCCAATTATACATGTGTGTATGTGTGGGTGGGTGTTGAGTTCACACACTTTGTGAGCAGAACACTGCCCTCCCGTCGGTATGTCTCACGCCAGAGAAAACAAAGCACAGGACACTAACATGAGTTAGCCCGGAATCCCTAATGACTCGATAGGGAACCGCTAACAGCTAATATATCAGTTTATTCCTCTGGCCAAGTATGATGAGGAGGTCAGATGCGAGCATGTCAGTTTGGTTTTAGTTAACAAGGAGTGGGATGGTGTCATGACTTTAATATCCTTCAGTCTGTTTGATTCTGCCTTCCACTTCCTCTCAATCTTCCTCCCTTGTATTCTTTTCAAAGGTCCACATACTGTATGCCACGTTGTCTCAGTGCTTCTGGAAGGGCTGTGAATCAAGTAGATTAGCTTGTACTGCTAAAAGTACAGTCATGTTTTGTATCCCTGGCCTATCAAAAAGAGGTGGGGCAGGATGGGTTTATGAAGAAGGTTGTCCGATCCCCATTCTAAGTTCCTGCTGATGGACAGGTGCCTGATACAGCAGCTCCGTCACTATCACTGTGTAACTGTAAGTGTCAATAAATGAATGGGAGGCCAATTGTAAAAAACGTTTTTCTGTGAAGGTAGAAAGGTTCTATATAAGTGTAGTCCACTTACCATTACCAAGCAAATGGACGGATATCATCAGCTTTACTATTTATGATTTATTTACCAAACAGAGTTGAATGATATAACTTATATTGAATACTGAACAGGATGCTGTGTCATACACTGCATTAGTTTAGATAAGGACAGCGATTCATAATAAAAGAACATGAAAATGGTTTTAAAGCCATTGTTTATTCAGCATTTCTCTTTTGATCATGCTTTTATGAGCAGTATTTCCCATAAGCCCCAAAATTATCACGGGTAAAATGTCACAGCTAAACAGCAGAGGTGTGTGAGTGAGTCAGAGACTGAATGCTGTGGATGTTTTTAGACAGCAGCCACGGCTGAACAAAGCTACAGGTATCACATTCTTGACATCAGCACTTCTCTTTATTGATCCTACTGTTTAGTATTGTTTCACACACTGTGTATTAATACACTGTTAAAAACATTTGCCAACAGATACACTATTTACTACTACTAATGCATGTCTCATCCTTTAATGCACGGACACACTTGGGTTAACCCAGTGCTTCTCAATTTTTTTCTGTTACGCCGCCCCTAGGAAGAAGAAAACAATTCGCGCCCACCCACTCTCCGCCGCGTCTATAAATTATATAATTTGTCTATAAAATTGTTATGTTAAGTACACCTCTGCATAACATTGTATCCTTATTAACATTGAAGAAAACAAAAAAGAAAAAAGAAAGAAGTAAAGTTTTAGTCAGTAACAGAAAAGATTTTAAGACATCAATTTGCCTGAAATTTAAAAAAAAAATTCTTGCTTAAACTGTAAACATTTTTGACCGACTTATTGCACCATTTGATATTCAAAAATAAAATGAAATAAAATCAATAAATAATAACAAATTTAAATTCAGTTCAGAAACATTAACTCAGGAGCACAATATATAAATGGAATGGTAAATGGACTGTACTTATATAGTGCCTTTCTAGTCTTCCAACCGCTCAAAGCGCTCTACACTAGATATCACATTCACCCCATTCATACACTGATGGCATTGGCTACCATGCAAGGTGCAACTGCTCGTCAGTTTAAGGATCAAGCATTCATACACATTCATACACCAATGGCACAGCCTTCGGGAGCAACTTGGGGTTCAGTATCTTGCCCACAAGGACACTTCGGCATGCAGACCGGAGGAGCCGGGGATCAAACCGCCGATCATCTGATTAGTGGACGACCCGCTCTGCCTGTGAGCCACAGCCGCCCCATATAAAACACTTGCGGCGTGGACTGGTCAGCCCTCGAAAATTTGTAGTGAAGAGAAGATGGGAATCGCGCACTGGGCATTCCGGCTCTTTTTAGAGAACCGGCTCATTTGGTTCAGCTCACTAGCCGGCTGCCGTCGTTCACCTCAAAGAGCCAGCTCTAAGAGCTGCTTCGTTCGCGACCGACCCATCACTACTCCGTACACTAATCTGCAGGCCAGTTTTTAATAGTAATTAATCATCTCACTGCCCTACACCATAGATCTAATACTCCCTGCACACACTTTGACAATGAGAGCGCCACTGCCAACTGTAGTGCATGTGCAATTATACTTTATTCTAGTATGGCAACGCCCCCTCCCCCCCGACATCGCACAAATAACCGCCCCACAAATAGTGGGGCGTGCCTAACCTAACCTAACCTGACATATCAACAGCACAACAGAGCTGAAGTTCCCCTCCTAAACAATTTATTTCATGTTCATACACATAGCAGCATAACATTAATACAACATAACAAAAGCAAAATGGAAAACCAAACAAAGAAACAGAACAGTTAAAGTCTGTGTAAAGGCAATTCCATGTTTTCTTTCAAAACACAATAAATATGTTGGAAAAAAGTTTCTGAAAACGTGAAAAGACGTTGAACAATGTACTACTGAAATGTGGAGTTAAAGAAGTTTTTTATCAGTTTTCAATTCAGGATTTTGTGGGCGGTCCTGCAGATTATGTGACATCACATGGTGATCATTAACAGAAAATTAGCATAACCCTGCCTCCTAGTATAACAGTATAGAAGTCTTAACGGTGGTTCTGGTGGCTCAAACATATAGCAATATAATACCAATAATACTGCTAGCTGTAGCATCCGTATTGTGTCCTAAAACAAGATCATGTGATGTCTCACACAGTGATCATTAACATAACATTTGCATATCCTATACATTCAAATTTGGATGGGTGGTTAATAACACTTTCTTCCTTAGTCTGACAAACTCAGAACACAAATTTATTTCGGCTTTACACAGACTTTAAAGTGAACACTGTGGGCTTCTGCTGTTGTTCATTATGCTGCTGGCTGGTATAGAAAATTGGCGAGTTTTTGTTTTTTTCAGGCGCTTCTGCGCACTCACGGACACTGCGCCCTGGGCGGTCGCCCACATTGCCAGCTAAAACCGGCCCTGCCCTAACTCCATCCACTGGAAACTGTGAGGAACTTAGCACATTACCTAGCTACTGAAATAGTCTTTATTTAAAGCGCTGGACCTTGTGTTAGACAGTGTTACATGTCATCCATCTTTAAAGGACCGTTGTGTAGGATTCAGCCACGTTTAGTGCTCCAGCTATGCTAGCTAAGTAAAACACCCTCGCCTCTTCATCTCTTTCCAAGTGAAGGAGAAACTATGATGGCCATGAACACATTTTTGCCAAATTCTGTAAATAGAGCCCCTAAATCTGACACACTGGACCTTCAACAACAGCATCCGACCTAAGGATTTATTGGAAAAAAAACATATATTCTCCCTGTGTCTTACAGATATTTGAAGTAGGAATCGGTGGTTGCAACATATATGTTTTTTCATTAGCACACGAGCACACTGATTTCCACTGAAAGTCATCACCTAGCTTTGCAGTGGTCCACAGGGTTTGTGACTCTGTGTATGTAATGTGTGTGTGTGTGTGTGTGTGTGTGCGTGTGTGTGTGTGTGTGTCTGTGTGTGTGTATGTGTGTGTGTGTGTGTGTGTGTGCTGTAGAGAGCCTTCTTCATAACCAATTTAATTTGGCCTCCATAAAGGCCAAATTAAATTCTTCCAAAGCAGAATAATGGAATGTGTGTAACTTTCCACACACAGAACAGCATTAACCTGTGTTCAGGTAGAAGGCTGTGTGGACTGCTACACACTGCTACACACTGAGGTGAACACGTACTATTTTCTTCATAATTACAGAACATAACAGAAACAGTTTGTTCTGTATACAGTCGTCCCTCGCTATAACACGGTTCACTTTGCTGTTTCACGCATTTTTTTAGTGTAATATTGCATATTATTTTTTACAGCGTACTGTACAGTATGAACGCTCGTTGTGTTCTGCGTCCTGATTAACCAAGGGAGTACAAAATGTGTGTAAAAAGGTGTATAATAGTTTGTGGTTAGGGGTTTTACGGCCTTAAAACATGTATAATAATTGTAAAACTTACTTCGCGGATTTCGTTTATTGCGGGTTATTTTTAGAACGTATCCCCCGCGATAAACGAGGAACCACTGTAATTCAGTGTGCTCACTCCATATCTTGGTCACTAGATTTATCCCTCATTAAAATGGTTTATGTCGTGTTTGTGTTCATGTATGCTCGTCAACATTGAATATCTAGTATATAGTACCCCTTACCTCTGTTAAAGTGACAGATCTATGTATGTATGCTGCATTTCCCCACATGTCTCCAACACCGTTCAAACCTTATTTATTCTTGCTGACTGTGTTTCCATGCATGTTTGCACTGACTATAACTTCCTGGGAAACTCTGCAACTTGATGAAATGTAACATGACAAACTTTGATACATTATCTACATATGAACCACTTCTGCCTGAGTCAGTCCAGTTGATTTTCATCAGCAAACGTGCTTCGACATAACAACAATCAAGACAAAAACTCCCACAATCCCCCTTTTGTTCAGGATGATATCAAACTAGACGTTAAAATAAAATTAAAAAAACGAGTACGAATGGTGTTTTCACTAGCAGTTTATTGCCATTGTCCTCTGGTTATTCCACTGGTCAATGGTTGTTGGTGGTTATACTTAAAGAGAGTTCATTCATCCAACTAAGGCAGTAACACAGAGTGTAAGCTAGCAAACAGGGATATGCACAGTGTGAACATGCTTTTACTGCCTGGATGTAGTTTCATGTTTGACTTGGGATGTAAACTCTGGTCTGGGTTTTTTTGACTGGAAATAAAAGTACAAGTTTTTTTCCAAGCGTAAGTGGAAAAAGAAATTAGTTGAATACAGTGGTTATGAATGATAATTTTACAGAGTAGCCTAATTATTGGACAAGACACCGTTAAGACACTATTTCAGGGCTACAATGTCCATTTTACATACTCATGAACACCATTGTGGTTCAGGTCATATCTATATTTTGTGACCATACTGACATAAAGATTTGACAATTTAGATTTCTAGAGGGATCATCATTATTTTGTGTCTCCCAAGTTGTAATTATTAAAAATAAAAGCCTGTTTTACTCTTTCAAATGATTTGTTTCAACTCTCTGTAAAGATGGACATCTTTTCAAGACCTGCTGTGTGTGTGTGTTTCTTTTTTCTTTGTTTGTTTGTTTTTTTAGGGTATCAGGGCCGAGTTCCATTTTGAGCTAAAATTATATTTTACTTCACTTGTTAAATTACTTCAAGAGTGTGTTTGCCAAAGGCACACAATGCAGTCATTGTGAGTGGAAATTAATTAAGCAACGACACATAAAGGTTTTTGCTGTGAGAAAAGCTGATTTGTTATTCCACATCATCTCATAAATATTCTAACATGGTAAACAGGTTCACACAAATTCATTTGATTTGTATTGAGAATTAATGAGTTGAAATCTGTCCTCTGAGTACTGTCCCGAGAGAGACAGTGATTCCACTGCAAAATAAGCCCATCTAAAATCTTTGACAGGGCCCATTTTGAGAGTGGATTTATTAATTAACCTAGTTAAAGTGAAAATCAATTTTCATTTTTGAATATCGTCCTAGTAATGATTTTCAATTAATTGATAAAATCGATTTATCGCCCAGCCCCAGAAGTAGTATTATTAACAATTTTTAAAGAAATTTTGAGTTTGCCTGACTCTGGCCCCGTCGCGCCCATACACTTCAATAAAGTTAGTCAAAGGCAGGTTTGAGGTTGCCAAGCAACCGGAGTCAGCTGCAGGCCAGAGTAATTAGGCACAGATGCACGCACTCTCTCTCCCTCTCTCTGACTCCTACGAAACACAGAAAATCTCTAAATGAACCCCTCAAACAATTGGCCACAAATGCCAAACTGTAGATCGTATCAAAAAGCCGAAATGACCATGAGCATCCTCATCTTGTAGAACATTTTCTGTGTGAAGTTTGAGAGCTAAATCTTTGTGTCTCCCGCCAAAACTATATATCTGACAGCTTTAACAGACGAATATGATTGAGGCAACAACTTTTCCTACGTTTCTAGCTATAAATGTTTTCTGTAGAGTGACATTTGCAGCCTTGAGTGCAGTTTACAAATAGCTAAGATGTCAGGCATTCTAGCTCTGGAACATTCTTCCAATACACACCCATTCATTTTTCTTTTTGCCGTTGTTTTTGGCCTTTTTTAGGCAAACCATTTGCCGAAACGTTTAGAAAAATCATAGAATACCGATTCCCGGCCAAGCCGGTCGTTTTGATACCACTATTGTGTATGTGCTGCCAAAACTGTGGGAGGAGTGGAAGAAACATGGAAGAAACTGATGAAAATTTCTAAAGAAATTTTGAGTGTGCCTACAACAAGCTGTGTAATGAGAGAGTTTTACAAAGTCTTTTATTTTGAAAGGACTCTTATTTTGAAAGACCTTTGTCTTGTTTGTGCCCTCTGTAAGAGGGGCAAAGTGGAGGCCACCAATCGGAGCAGAGCAGTCAACTGCAGCTGCTCCTGTGGCATTTGACACTGCTGAGAGAGAGAGAAAAAACGCTGAAATAACCAGTAGATCACACAGCCCAAACACACTGTTGAACAACCACCCCGTTCACTTTGGTCCCGCCTACAGCCAAAAAAAAGGCTGCGCAAGACTTTGTTTCCTTACCACCAGCCCTTACATGCTGACTGACAGGGGGCCGGCCCAATCATATCATGAAACACCTCCCCCCTTTGGCTTGGTGCGCCGGCGTGCAGTTTGTTGATGGGTGCGACGTTATCAGTTAGAGATGGAGAGAAAACGCAAAGGTGGCTCTTCAGGCAGATGCTGCGAAGTGTGACAAAATCACTGACATGTTTGCCACAGCAGGGCGTTCATCAGCTCCGGTCGCTGATGACAGTGGTGCCGGTGACAGTGGCACTCAACAGGAGCATGTTGTTATACCTGCGGTAAGCTGGACTGCTGTCAGGACATGTATGAAATGCAACGAGTAGGATATAACCACCAATATGCAAAATTACGCTAAAGAAATGCGTGAAACGACGAGTCCACGAAAAGTGAACCGCGTTATAGCGAGGGACGACTGTATACACACCAATTCATTTTTTTGGCATGGTTTTTCGCAATTTTTAGGCAATCCGTTTGGGGAAATGCTTAGAAAATAGCAGTTGATTCCCGGCCGAGCCACACAGTGAATAGTATATAGTGTGCTCTTTTAGGCACATTCAATAATAAGCCCAAGGAATAGTAAAGAGTGTGCTCTTTCAGACACACTCAATAAACTTAATAAATTGGTTGGTTATACTGTATTTATCAAATGGTTTGAAGTATAAACAAATTTTCCATTTCTCTTTAATTAAAAATCGCAGAATTTTTGCATTTCCCATTCAAATACAGGGAAGAGACACACGGCATAGCAGCAAGCTGAGCCTCACCTTGGATTGCACAATCCCTCACAAACTGTGCTTTGCCATGCAATGAGAGCATGTTACTGTCTCTCTGTATGTCAACAATTATATGTTTCAAACACGTTTAATATGTGCCCCCCTGACTTTCCATAGCTTAGCTGGTGTATATAATATATGTGTGTAACCTATTTCGTCTGCTCAGCTTCTTAGATCTTACAATAGCAGTGAAGAGGTGAAGTAAAGTGGGGAGGCAGGCATGGCCATGGCCGCATGGTAGGGAGCAGTGATCTCAATTGAGACATTCCAGAGACTTGAGTTTAAAACTGAAAGAAGACAAGGAAGTCTTGTACATAAAAAGTAACAGACATTTTTGTCCAGAAGCATGGACTTCATTTAAGTAAGGGTAAGTTTTGATACAGCTTGTGTAAAAAAAGAATGCTGACATGAGATATGAAAAATAACCTGTTAACTGCTGCCGATCAAATGGTGAATAATCTACTCTGTTGGCTTCAAAGATTTGTAAATCTGATTCTGTTGAAGTTAGTGCCTCACCAGCCATGAACCTCACCACATGCCACAGACACAAATAATGCAGTAAGTGTGTGTGTGTGTGTGTGTGTGTGTGTGTGTGTGTGTGTGTGTGTGTGTGTGTGTGTGTGTGTGTGTGTGTTTGTGTTTGAGAGTCTCACACCACTTGCAAGGACAGACAGGGCCAGGGGTGGTGGTGTGATGGTGGAGGTGGATGTGTCATAGGTGTGTACACACACACACACAAACACACACACACACACACACACACACACAAACACACACACACACACAGACCCCCTGCCAGTAAAGAAGTAGCTAAAGCAGTCTCTGTGCTGGTTGATAAGCAAAAGCAACAAGTACGCAAGTGTTTCCAGAAGAAAAACACACTCTTGATTTGTGTGTGCTTGCCCTGTACCCAGCGCGTATTACCAGCAGGGAACCACAAATACCTAGAGACTGGGCTCACTTTCATTTATTGAGCCCTAGCTGTACTTATATTAGAATGGTTATATGGTTCTTGGCCAGAAAAGGGTGGAGTGCAGCCTCCGGGTCGGGGATGAGATCCTGCCTCAAGTGGAGAAGTTCAAGTATCTCGGGATCTTGTTCACGAGTGAAGGAAGGATGGAGCGGGAGATTGACCGGCGATTGGTGCAGCTTCTGCAGTGATGCGGACTCTGCACTGGTCCGTCATGGTAAAGAAGGAGCTGAGCCAAAAGGGGAAGCTCTCGATTTACCAGTCAATCTACGTTCCTACCCTCACCTATGGTCATGATGAGCTTTGGGTAGTGACCGAAAGAATGAGATCGCGAATGCAAGCGGCCAAAATGAAGCTTCCTTTGGCTGGGCTCTCCCTTAGAGATAGGGTGAGAAGTTCGGCCACCCGCAAGGAGCTCAGAGTAGAACCACTGCTCCTCCGCATTGAGAGGAACCAGCTGAGGTGGCTCGGGCAGGACCGGTCCTAGCTATGGGCAATGTGGGCGGCCGCCCAGGGCGCCGTCTCCGTGGGGGGCGCACGAGCGCCCGAAAATGAAAAAAACTCGCAAATTTGCGATTCCCCTCAGCAAGTTAGCGGAGCGGGCGCCCCCGTGGGCGGGGGTTGACGAGTTCGAGGCGGCGCCCGACAGACCGATCGGGGCGCACGGCGCAGGGTCCCCCTGGAAGAGCTGGACAAAGTGCCTCGGGGAGGGAAGTCTGGGCCTCCCTGCTGAAGCTGCTGCCCCCGCGACCTGACTAACCTGGATAAGCGGAAGCAGACGAGACGAAATATTCTGCTTCTGAAACATCTGATGTAGTTACTAGCTGAGTGTGCCTGAAAGAGCACACTATCTATTATTCCCCATACTTAATTAGTGTGTATGCCCACCTCTTTACTGTTCACTTTGTGAACTACTTTTGAGACTGTGGCATATTTTGGTTATTAGTCCCTCATTTCAGGGTGGTGCCCCATAATTATTAACTTGAATTAATAACCTTTATTTGTTAACTTTAATAATATTTTCTCTTTGCTAATAACCAAATTTGCCCTTTTAACCATTTACAAATTCCCAACAATATTTTACATATACATATATTCTTTTCTTTTCATACAAATTTCCACAGAGGTGTTGGGCGTTTCAGCAGAGGGCATCCACACTGCACTTTCCGCAGGAAATGCAATTTTTCTAGTTTTATTATTGAGTGTGCCTGAAAGAGCACAGTATAAACTATTCCCCATGGTTATTATTTTATTTTTATTTTTTATTTTAATTCTTACGTTCCTTTCGCTTATTTTGGCACACTACTTCTCCCGCAGTTTTGGTCGCACATACACAAAAAAAGGTATCACCGCCTAAAAAGCGCCAAAAAACCAACACCAAAAAATTAATGGGTGTGTATTGGTAGAATGTTCGCAAGCAACAGTTGGTGACATCATTGTTAGAGTGAAGAGGGACAGAAAAAAACTGTCAAAAAATACATTTGTAGACTGCTCTCGAGGCCACAAATTTCACTCTACAGAAATAATTTATACATAGAAACATAGGAAAATTTGTCATCTCACTCACATTAATCTGCTAAAGCTGTCAGACATATATTTTGGCAGGAGCACCGACCTCTGGCCATCTACTCCCATGTTAAAAAAATACACATCCCACATAAAATACATATGTAGACTAGGGATGTGTCGGCCAGCTCTTTTAAGTGAACGATGTGAACCGGCTCCCGTTTGTCTGCCGTATTTTTTAAAAGTACCTGCTTAGGGGTTGGCTACGGGTGTCACGTGCATGCTGTGCAACCAATCATGTGAGGATTGACAAGGAGCATACCACCGAGCAGGAACGAGCGGGGGTAGCAGCGCTGAGAGGTGACAAGGGACAAGAGAAGGGAGACACGCTGAAAGAGAGAGAGAGAGGAGTGTGGTGCAAATATATTATTTTTATTATACCAAAAACATTTTGGTTTTATGTGTCAGTGGTGGGCATTAACAAAACACATTTACTTGAGTGCTGTGTTTAATTTCTCTTTTGTTCAGTACTTTACTTGTTTTGTTAGGTGTGTGCTTAAATAAAGAAAAATAAAATGTCAATAGCTGTCCTTTTTTAAAATTTCTATGCTTAGGTTTTTATAGGCATTTCTATCTGCTTTGTGTAGATAGATGGTTCTTCAATTCAATTCAATTCAATTCAATTCAATTCAATTTTATTTGTATAGCCCAAAGTCACAAAGTACATTTGCCTCGGAGGGCTTTACAATCTGTACAGAGAATGACACCCTCTGTCCTTAGACCCTCGGTTCGAGTGAGGAAAAACTTGCCCACAAAAAACCTTTTAACAGGGAAAAAATGTGGAAGAAACCTCAGGAAGAGCCACAGAGGAGGGATCCCTCTCCCAGGACGGACAGACGTGCAATGGATGTCACGTGTACAGGACAATCAACATAAACATTTTGTACAGTTACAATGACTGACAGAATGACAATGAATGATACAGTAGTAGATATAGTAGTATTAATGACAGTAGTAATATGTGTAGTGGGCGTCGTGCAGGATCACAGCAGCAGCCACGATCCACGAAAAACCTGCTGGACGACAGAGCACAGAAACTCCAGGGAAGTTTGGTTAGTAGCATGCATTAATGAGACATGTCCAGAGACAGACAGACAGACAGACAGAGAGAGAGAGGCAGAGTAGGAGGGAGGGTTTTCGGTAAGGGAGATGTGACTACACCTTTAACCAATACCGTGCCTGGCTAGGCATAACCCTGGGGAGTCCCCTGGCAGTCTAATCCTATAGCAGCATAACTAAGGGATGACCTGAGCCAGCCCTATCTATACACTTTTATGACCGTGTCTGCCTCCCGAACCCAGATTGGTAGTTTGTTCCACAGAAGAGGAGCCTGATAGCTGAAAGCTCTGGCTCCCAATCTACTTTTGGAGACTATAGGAACCACAAGGAACCAGTGATGTTCACAAGTCATTTTTTCCAAGTCCAAGTCAAGTCTCAAGTCTCTGTAGTCAAGTCCAAGTCAAGTCCAAGTCTTTGACGGCAATGCCAAGTCAAGTCTGAAGTCAAGTCTCAAGTCTTTTGTCCCAAGTCAAGTCTCAAGTCTTTGACGGCAATGCCAAGTCAAGTCTCAAGTCAAGTCTCAAGTCTTTTGTCCCAAATCAAGTCTCAAATGACCGAAATAAACATTATCATTATGGTACCATGTAAGGAAAGTACTATATAAATGCAGTCCATTTACAATAACCTATTAATTATTATTATTAATTATTATTATTATTATATCAAAATGCAATATCAAAATGGGTCAGAGCATGTTCACTTAGCATCATATCACTTGGGGAATAGAATGTGGACACTTCCATTTATTTAATGCTATGATCTGTCTGTGTCGCTTTGTCAGTGCCCAACACAGTTACTTTTTCCACATTAATGAAATCTGCTAAAGCTCAGCTTCCCAGGGATATCAAACATTTGAAGAAGGTCAAAGTATGTGTGAACAGGAGCCTTGTTAAGAGGTAGGCTACTGTGCAATTCCAAACGAAACCTTAAAATAGTAGGCACACATAATGCCAATGCAAGGAAGCCAAAATGGGAGAGATGTGATCTCTGATCTTGGTTCCTGTCAGAACACGTGCAGCAGCATTCTGAATTAACTGTAAAGTCCTAAGAGATTTATTAGAGCAGCCTGATAACAAAGAGTTACAATAGTCCAGCCTAGAAGTAACAAATGCGTGGACTAGTTTTTCTGCATCTGCTTGAGAAACAGTGCGTCTGATTTTAGTGATGTTACGTAAGTGGAAGAATGCAGTCCTCGAAATTTGTTTTATGTGGACATTAAAGGACAAATCCTGATCAAAAACAACTCCAAGATTCTTTACAGTGGAGCTGGAGGCCAGGGTGATACCGTCTAAAGCAGTGTTTCTCAAACTTTTTCAGACCAAGGACCACTTTGTCAAAAAAAAAAATTTCAGGGACCACCTGACCCCGTCTTCAGCCACCTATCCATCATTGTTTCCCATCCTCTCCGTGCCTTGTTTTAGTTAAAGTTCACAGCTTTTGCTGCTCTTTTCCTTGCTTTCTTTTCCTTACTTACTGACGTGACAGCGGAATGATTTTGTCTATAGGAGACGCCGTGGTTGCTTAGGCAACAATTTGGGCACTGCTAATTCAGATTTATCTTCATATATCCATTATACATATTTAAAAAAATATTTGTCTGCATTTTTGTTCAGAGAACAAATTCGCTTTACACTTCAAATAATGTTAGGTAGGACTAGGGCTGATATGGCCTGTAACCAATATCTCGATATTTTTAAGCTATAACGCGATATATATTTCGATATTTTTGTTGTTGTTGTTTTGTATTGTTTATTTCTAATAAATATTGTCATTATTTCCATGATAGCATTGTAATTGCTCAGAAACAACGTAGAACAGTAGACACTTGCTGTGAGACACACCTCTTTTATAGCATTTTAACACTTGTCATATTTTTTATGAATTTTTAATACATTTCATGATGTAAATATGAGCTTTAAAGCTCAATAGCTTCCAGGTCCTGTGACCTATTGGCTCAAAATCAGTCTAGAACAGTCGAGCTACACCTGCTATACGACACACACTCTTTTTTATAGCATTTTAACACTTGTCATATTTTTTATGGATTTTTAATATATTTCATAATGTACATATGAGCATTGAAGCAGTGCAGAATCATACTTGGCATATGAGACACTTTTTTAAATCAAATTTTAACCATTCTTCATATTTTATAAATAAACGTTTAATACATTTAACACCCACGTTTTATTTTGAAAACCGAAAGTGTCCACACGCTGCAGTAAGCTAGCGCTGACTTTCCAGTTTTTTAAAAGTGTTTTCAATAAAGTCGGCAATAAGGGCGCACTTGAAAATATTGGAGCAGCTGACGTGACCACGCGAAAACGAGAGACGGCGTGACCGCAGCTGTTTTTCTTCAGAACCAAGTCGTCCGTCTCCATCTTCAATTACCTCACTTGGACTCTTGGCTTCACCTCTCCTCACTTGATACAGAAAGTACGCATGCGCGCAGGGGATGTTTCTGGGTGGGCGGGGCAGTGTGCTGCGTGCTGTGAGCAGCAGGAGTGAGTGACAGGCGAATCCCCGGAGAATTAAATGCCGACGGCTTAAAACATTTACGTGACAAGTACTCGATGGTCGCGATATAGTCATTTCATACATCTCACGTAGAACAAGCCGCGATATATCGAGTATCCCTAGGTAGGACTCCACAAACTTGTGTGGGAAATTCGAATATTTTAAGAGATCCTCTCACGGACCACTTGAGGTCGCTCGCGGACCACTAGTGGTCCGCGGACCACACTTTGAGTAACACTGGTCTAAAGTAACTAAGTCTCTAGAAAGAGAGTTTCTGAGGTGCTTGGGTCCAATTACAAGAACTTCAGTTTTGTCTGAGTTTAACATCAGAAAATTGTCGGTCATCCAATTTTTTATATCCTTAAGGCATGCTTGGAGTTTAGTTAACTGATTGGTTGCATCAGGCTTGATCGATAAATATAATTGGGTGTCGTCAGCATAACAATGAAAATTGATAGAGTGATTCCTAATAATGTTCCCTAAAGGAAGCATATATAAACTAAATAAAAGTGGTCCTAGTACAGAACCTTGTGGGACTCCATGACAAACTTTGGTATGCATGGAGGATTCATCATTGACGTGAACAAACTGAGATCGATCTAAGAAATACGATTTAAACCAGCTTAGGGCGGTTCCTTTGATGCCAATTTGATGTTCCATTCTCTGTAAAAGAATTTGATGGTCAATGGTGTCAAATGCAGCACTAAGATCTAACAGGACAAGTACCGAGATTAGTCCTTTGTCTGATGCCATTAGGAGGTCATTTGTAACCTTGACTAATGCGAGCAAGCAAGTTAGTGCATTCATTGGGTGGTTTCAGGGAGTTACAAGCAGTGTTGGGCACATTACTTTGAAAAAGTAATTAGTTACAGTTACTAGTTACTTACCCAAAAAAGTAACTGAGTTAGTAACTGAGTTACTACACTATAAAAGTAACTAGTTACCCAGGAAAGTAACTAATGCGTTACTTTTTTAAGTTAAAAAATGGCAAATAATTTGGAGTAAAGCAAACAACAGATACCCATACAGGTTTTAATGTATTGCACCTCAACGCAATTACAACTGAACTTCAAGCATTTTCTTTACTTACAAATGTAAGCAGTTAAACAATATGACATGTTTTACACTTGACATGCTGCAAATTAAAACAAACTTTCAATGGCAGCATGTTTTCAACCACATACCTCCCTATCATTTTATTGAGTTCTTGCTGTGTGGTAAGTTTTGGGGTAGAAGCTGAAGCAGAAAAATCCAGCCTTCCTTGTTAGCTAGCTTGCCTTTATCGTGGGGCATGCCGGTGGCCACTAGCTTAACAGACGCGTGTGCAGTCGAGAGATGCTTCATTAAATTCGAGTTGCTTACATTTGACGTGGACAAAGTCTTTGGTCTTAGACACAGTGTGCATGTAACATGTACATTTTTACCTTTTACCTCGACGAGGTTAAAATACTGCCTATACTTCCACCGTGAAAACGCTGTCTTAGACTCAGCCTCGGGACTCGCCATCTCATCTGACATGCTGTGTGTGTGCGCGTGTGTGTGTGTGTGTGTGTGTGTGTGTGTGTGTGTGTGTGTGTGCGTGCGCGCGCTACGACCGTGTGTTGGTTTGTGTGTATACCCGCCCACCGGGTGTCTCTGGTTGGCTCAACATGAAATCTCTGCTTTAGCCAATCGTCATTACGTGTCCCGCCCTTACCAAAGGGAGAAGAAAAGGCATTCCTGTATGCGAGTTGAGTGAGGTGCCAGTTTCTAAACGAGTAGGTTGGTTCAGTAACGCAAGGTAACGGCGTGCTGGTACCGGTAACGGCGTTACATCGCTAGATGAAGTAACTCGTTAGATTACCCGTTACTGAAAAAAGTAACGCCGTTAGTAACTGCGTTTATTTCAACGCCGTTATTCCCATCACTGGTTACAAGGGATTTTACAACTGTTGCAATTAGCTACAGCAATGTATTGAAATTTAAGTGATACAGGTTTAAATACAAATCTAAGCTAAATTTGGCTGAATTATAAAAGGTATGTGGTAAAATGAAGAGCCACTTGGGAGCTGAAAGAGCTGACTCTTCTTGGTGAGCAGAGCCAAATGATCCAGCTCACTAAAAAGAGCCGGAATTCCCATCACTAATGTAGACGTTCAGGAAGAGCTCAGGATGCTCACAGTGAAGTCGGTTCAATGATAGGAACTACGGTTTGGCCTAAAAGCCTTGTTGTTTGAGGGGTACTTTCAGACGCTTTCTCTCTCTCTCTCTCACTCTCTCTCTCTCTCTCAGCGGTGTTGAATGTCACAGGAGCCACTGCTGCTTGCTCTGTAACACAGCTTGTTTGAATGCAAGCTTGAATTTGCTGAGCAGTGTCAGTAATAATGTATGGGGGAGACGGCGCCAGAGTCAGGCACACTCAAAATTTCTTTAGAAATTGTCTAGTTATGTGTTTTCTTTTTTCCATGATGACAGGTGAGGCTCTGGCTCTCCTGACTGCACGTCACTGATACTAATCCTATTCATGGTCCACAGGTGGACAGTTCTGTTGTGCTACAGATAGCTTGGCAATATAACAGAATTAAATAAGCTATATTGTAAACACCAGTGGCGTGGAATCTTAGCTTCTTATCCTCAATTTGATGCAAAATGGCCGCCTAGTGAGAGACAAGATGGCATGGAATAGGGTTTGACAGGGGGACATTTAAAGGCCAAAGGGGGTCAATGCCTTGATGTTCATTCAGTGACCAGGACACAATGTGCACCCTGCAGAGTGATCAGGGGGCCGTGGAATAATACTAGACCAGAGAAGAGCTGTGGAACTAAGGGGGGGTTAGTCTGTGTGACACAAAATAGCTGATTGCAGAGAGCTTCTAGCATGAAATTACATTTGTCAGAGAGACACTGGCTGGCTGCGTAAGGGGTCAAACTGTATAGGTCTAAAGGTGGATAGATTACACTAATAAAAATAAATAAATGAATACAAAAATCTAGCTTTACCACTGACAAGTAGATACCATTTTCAAGACAGTCATGTGACATGACTCTGCGAGGCCGCCTTAACATGATGTGGTTATGGGCGGCTGTGGCTCACAGGCAGGGCGGGTCGTTCACTAATCAGATGATCGGCAGTTCGATCCCCGGCTCCTTCGGTCTGCATGTCGAAGTGTCCTTGGGCAAGACACTGAACCCCAAATTGCTCCCGAAGGCTGTGCCATCGGTGTGAATGGTTAGGTCCGCAAACTGATGAGCAGTTGGCACCTTGCATGGTAGCCAATGCCATCAGTGTGTGAATGGGGTGAACGAGATATGTAGTGTAGGTCGGAAGACTAGAAAGGCGCTGTATAAGTACAGTCCATTTACCATTTATAACCATTAGAGCATGTTGACAGTTTAAAGCAACAATATTCAGACTTAATTAAAGTTGCTACACCAGCAAGTCTGATAGCTGTTTGATCTCATTGTTCCTGATAAATAATGAGAAAGATGAACAATATTTAGTTCACATGATCTCAAAGAAATATTATTATTGATATATATGTATTTGTATATTTATGTCCAAAAACTGTGGAATTACTGGTTTCACATTCAACAAAATGAAACTCTGCCCAAACCTTTGCCATGAACCCAACTAAATGGCAAATGTTCTTTTGACAGATTTTTTGATGAAAATGGAAAATTATATATATATTTTGTAAAATGTTGTTGATTTTGTATTTGGTTTGATGAGATTTTTGGTGGTTTCTGTATGTATATCACAGAACACTTCTGGAAGATGAATTTAGGGGCACAAAATAGCAAATAAAACAGAGATAAGACGCTGCTTTAAAACAGCATTACACAGAAAGACTTTGAGTTAAGAGTTGTGGCGGAACAGACATGAGACAGGATCATTGCTCATTATAAACCGCCTGCCACCTTAGCACTACCTACCTTTCTTGGGGTGCATGAACTGGCTCCCTCGGGATGACACTCTGCCATGGAACAGAATCAGACAGAGAGACACTGCTCGTCCATAGGGGGTCTAGCAGAGCTGGGTTTCCCTGTGGAGTCTGTATGCTGCCTACTGAGTTTCCCATGACCATTTACTTTGTAATGGCTTGGAAACATTATGGCCCATGAAGGACGGGGCACAATTCACATGACAAAGCACACTGAGAGCAGACGAGTACAGTGAAGGGCTGCTTTCAGTCCACCTTCATCGTCATCTACATTTTATTGAAACGCTGGTCTTTCATGACCTGAGGATGGAAAGCTTCGACATCCAGTCCATCTACAATCATTGCATGCAAGTTCTGTTTTTCTGAAAATGTTGCTGGGTGCATAGGCAAAGGCCTGTCTTAGTTAGACCAGTCCATTGAGAGGCCTAAAAATATAAACTAGTTACTGATTAGAAAGAACCAGAGGAACCTCCATGCTCTTTGTATGCTTGCTTGTATTTTTCTTAGCTGTTAATAATCAAAAACATGCTGCCAGCATGTCAGAACACATGCCTCTGATTGTTTTAAGGAGTTGAGTTTTTGTAAATCTTGTCCTTTTTTTGATCCTGGAGCACAACATTGTCAAAAGTCATCTCTTTCTCTGTCCTCCATCCAGGTGTTGGTGTTTGGTTGTGACTTTCACACTATGAAAGAGCAACGAACTTGACGATAATCTGGAACAAACACACCAGCTGACTCAACGTACTCATACTGGTGAGTTGTTGTTTTTTTTAAACCACACATATTAATATTACAGATTCAAACTATGTGGAATTGTTTGGTCTTCAATTAATTGCATTATGAGTTGAAGTGAAATAAAAACATTTAGTTGAGTGCTGACTCTCGAGTTCACAGAAAGGTGTAGCATCACTGTGATTCTTAGTTAAATTAATTACAAAGATGAGCATAAAATCAAGCATAAGTGGAGTTTATACTCAACTCCCACACAGAAGAAGTAAAAAGAATACATGCACAGTGCATCATCTCACTGCACTGCTAGCAGACACATCAGCACACACACACACACACACACACACACACACACACACACACACACACACACACACACACACACACACACACACACACACACACACACACACAATGAGCCTCCATGTGGCATCAGTGAAAACCTTAAGGCCATTACCCAACATGTAATCTTGAGGAAGCAGAGATGGATAATTGTGACAACTACATGTTCGACCTGCATCCTTACGTGTATCTTTAAAGATTTGGCCTTTTATCATAGGTTCTGTTCCAACATCTATGCATACGTGAATTACTTCAGCCGCTGGTACTCTGCAAGATTTGTCAGGATGTGATTGGATGCTGTGCTGGCATCTTTTGCTTGTAAGAGGAAGTGATGTCAGTTGACAGGAATGTAAGCTTATTGCAATGGTGCATGTTCATTGGCTGTTGAATGTTGCCATGTGAAAGCTCTCTTTCCTGGGATGAAAATATTTCAACATGGTTTTGCCTTTTAGGAGCTTATACAACACATGACCTCCTGGGGAACCACACTAGGTGGGTAACCAATTAAAATGTCGCCTGCAGAGGAGGTCAGCCAATCAGCTCTATGAAAATTTGGAAAGCTAAACCAATCACAATGCAGGATTTTATGTATCCACATTTACTACGTAAAATTCCTAAAGAGATTATGGTGAATGGTTCAGTTTTGTTGTCCATGCGATCTACATTTGGTTTCAGCTACTGGACTGGCAGTTTTGTTAAACAGGCAGGGTTGTGTTAGTTAACAGAGCAGAGAACAGTGGAAACCGCCCCGCGGTCACGGCATCATGAGACTGTACTTGACAGTGAGAGATTATACGTCTGGCTCCCTGTATGAGATAAAATCAGAGGCCGTTCATTCAAACAGACGTGCTTAAAATGCAGTTATCATGTTGAAATGTTGAGCTTTTTAAGTTCATTTAGTTTATCATGTCATGTAGTATGATGTTTATACATCAGTGATCCAATCAAATGCATTGACTTTGTGAATTGACACTATTTCTAATTATAAGATCCACATGGGACAGAATACACAGCCTTATAGAACAAATGATTATTTACTATAAAACTGTCAAAATTTAAAGCTCAACAGTTTTTAACAATTAAAACAATAATAATAATCAAAATGCTTGAATCAGTCAGTTGACATTATTGTAGTGCAGATATGTTATCTACAGTATAGAACATTATCAGGTCAGTTATTTTAGTTCATTGCAACAAAAAGCTTGAAGACAAATGCAGTCAAGCTCAAACATCATACTACTGATTTAATACATATGTAGAATTTCCACACAAGATTATTACACAGACTACTTAAATATCTACTCAGTGCAAACATGATACAGTAGCACAACTATGTGCACAAATCCTGCACTAACACACTAATATTCACAGGCATTTACCTACCTTAATATCTAATATCTAAAAAAAAAAAAGCACTCTGCTTCCCTTTAAATTTGTTGCCAGACGCACACGGTACACAAAAAAACTAAAGAAATCTTTTCGGTCAAATGTATTTGATTTGAAGTAAGATTTAACTTACAAGAGGAAGAGAGAAATACAAAAGTATGCTTTATGGTTTTTTTCTGTTCTGCACTCATCTTGGGTTTTTGAAACTTTGTGGTGAAAGAGCAGTTTGTAGACGGTGTGTGAAATCCAGATAAAAGGATCAAAATTGAGGCGAGGGCAGAGACAGAAAGCAAGAGAAAGTTTTTGACCGTCATCTCCACCATCAACCGAGGGTGGTGTGGAGCCACGCTGTCCTATTTTTCACCATTCATTCTGGGTACGGCATCACACTGTGCATACTCTGTGTGTGCAATCTTGTGTGTGTGTTTGTGTACATGTTTGTTCATATGTCCGTGTTTGACTCAGAATTGCATTTCCTTATGTATCCTGGGAAAGTGTAGATGAACACAGGTCTGCCATAGGTGTGTGCAGAACTTCTGCTTGAGGGATGTATGTATGTATGTATGTGTGTGTGTGTGTGTGTATGTGTGTGTGTGTGTGTGTCAGAACCCCCTCTGGTGCTTATTTGCCATCTCTATGTCAGAGCATACAGCTGCATCTCAAGACAAACTAGGCCAACAGCAGCTCTATGGAGATGGAGCTGCTGGCATTTGGCACCTGTTATCCAAACCTCTGAAGACTTTGTTATATCAAAAACTCTCAGGTGTGAAGAACTCTCTGTGTGCCTTCTTTCATGACCTGGGTTCCTTTCCTTGGCTGCTTGTTTCCTTTGCTTTTTGTCTAAAAGGCACCAAATGTGGGCTACGCATGTAACAGCTCCTATTTCACTTCAGCATTTCTGGTTGGTAAAAAGAGTGAAGGGCAACATGTCTTGAATGTTAAAGATAATGTTGAGCTATACCAGGACAGAAAGGCTCAATACTGACTTTGTACCATTGCAGGAAGCAGTGGTCTGGATCTGGACAGCTCCTTTACATTTTCAGAATGAACAAAAAATCCATTAAAGCAGCTGCTCAATAGCTCACTCATTTGCAAGCCCCCTCTGATTCATGTGCGTTTAGCTTACTGGGTCAATGGATGTCAGTGATCCAGAGCAACAATTGTATTACTTTGTTATCCGGATAAAACCTTCGGGGTACTTCACCTGAGTACTCCTACCTGTATGATATGTCCTGTGTGTGAACTAGATATGATGCAAAACAAACACCCTACAACAAACAAACTACAAAAACAGTAAAAAATAAAGCTGCGGTAACTAATGCATAGGTGGTAGATGTTTATGTTGGTTATCATTGTCTCATGCGGTCAGAATTTCTACAATTATGATTTCCAGGTTCAAGGTGCCAATTTCCTGTTGAAATTTAAGGCTGTTCTTGGCAACATTATACACTGAGCAGTCCAAATTGTAGTGAAGGCTAGCCATATGAAAACATTTTGAACATCAGTACCCAGGAATCCTGTAAGATTAGGTCAGTACAAGCACTAGATCCCTGGTGTGTCTGTGATGATTTATACCAAAGAAGAGCAAGGGGCGAGAGAGACAATCGGATCTGATGTTGGCGAGTCCACTGCTCTTTGAATGGAGTGTGCACTCACTGCTGTTTAGGAGACAGTTTGGGGTTTTCATTTCATTTAAAGTTCTAACTTGGAACTTGGAAATCACCCACCAGTATCCATATCAATGTCTGACTCTGAGGAAACAGAATTAAATCTGTGGCATCTCAATTAGTTGGGATGGGCCACTCCTCAATGCTGAGGCCCTACTTTGTTCTAGTCATAGAAGAAGGTTGTTTTTTCTCATAAAAATGAGCTTTTAAGTGCTGCATTTTGTATCTCAAACCAAACTAGGACAAAGCAAAGCTTTGGAGATGCAGCGGTGACATTTGGCATTCACAGCAAATCTCCACAGAGTTCCTCTCAGAAATTCTATTCTTATCTTTGTTTCCTTAGGTATGTTTGTTTCCTCTTGGTTTCTTTCTGTCTGACTTGCCTACTTTCTTTCTTGCTGACAATCCTCTGAAGAATTCAGCTCATGAAGGATTATGTGTCCATTCTAACTTTCTTTATTTGTACATTTTGCATCTATTTCTTTATTTTTCACATTTTTCATTTCCACATTAAGTGTCATTGTCGTGTAGCGTCATGAACTAAGAATTAAAATGAATGAGTGGTCTGGCAATCCAACCGTCACAACAAGAAGATATATTAGCAACTACAGCTAGATTGTCATTAAATCTTTATGGATATCCTTGGATATATTCTATTCTATATATTGTGTTGACCAGCCGGAAATACCTTAACAGCTATTAGAGGCATTACCATGAAAAAAGACGGTCATGGTCCCCTGAAAATTAAACCACAGACTTGGTTATCCCCTCACTTTTCTTCTAGCACCACCAGCGGGTAACAATGTATTTATTTATCCCATTCATTGATGGTATCCTCCAATGCCAACAGGAGGGTGACATCTGCTCTCACAACTATCTGATGGATTGCTATGATATTTTGTATAGACATTTATGTGTCTCTCCAGATGAATTTTAATAACCTTTAAGGTTCCTTCACTTTTCCTCTAGCACCATTACCAGGTAAACACTGAAAGTAGACTTTGTACGTTTGTAACCAAATCACTTCTACTGATTAGCAAAACTATGCTAACATACTTAACTAAGATGATCGAAAAATTAACCTCATGACCTCCCCTCTAGCGCCATCCACTGGACAGATTCTACATTCTTAACCCAACTCAGGGTTTAAAAATAACACAATAGTCCACGTGAAGACTTTTTCATATTTACACAAGGCTGGACAAAAAGCAGGTTACAGCTTGCATAGTCTGTCACAGGACTAGCACATACAGACAGGAAACCACATTCACACCTACGCCTACAGCGAACTCGCCCAACCATCTGTGGGAGGAAACAGTGTGCGTCCAAGGATTGTATGTTGTATGCATTTTGTATCTTTGTGTGTGTGTGTTTGTGTGTAAGAGAGAGAGAGAGAGAGAGACAGAGAGAATTCATAGAGTCTCATTTCCTATTAGTTTGCATGAATGGAATGGTGTTTGTGGCAGCTTTGCCTTATTCTACAGTAAACAGGCGTGTCTGACTGCAGAACCTTTGCAGAGAAGAACGAGAGCGAGTGATAACGAGTAAGGTTTGGTGAAAATACACACCACCACACATAGACACAGCACACACTTACACGCAGGGATGGACAAGCAGGGGTAGTGTGCGTAGTGTGATAACTTCATCTCAGCGTGGGGGCGAGTTGTGGGAGAGTGAAGCTCCCGGGGACATAGGGATTATGGGTAGGGAGTGGGGCGCAGCATCAAGGCCGCACGCTGAGAGAGAGGACGCTTGACCCAGGGAGAGGGAGGAGCGAGAGCGAGAGATGCTCACACAATCTCACACTGACAAGCACATAGCTTTACTTGCTGTGTTATAGACAGACTTCGAACATAAGTACACACTCCCTCATACAGATCTGTCTCGGACTCTCTCTTCAGCAATGATTCTATCTATAAAGAAAGAGAGAGCAGTGAAAAGTGTACTCTCTTCATTCTTACAAGGCGACAGATTTATCAGCTGTCCATGTTTTCCATACCCCTTCATCTTTCCTCTGCTCTCTTCTTCCAGCTTTTGTCTATCTGCATCGCATTCCACTTGACTACCAGTTACCATGGCAAATGACACGCACAAAGAGCATGGGCTGCACGATTATAGATCTGTCCGTCTCACTCACACATGCACGCTCGCAGTGGCAGCACCACAGTTGGTGCACTCTGACCTTTTGTCACAGAGAGATTTAACAAAGTGTGAAAGAAGAAGGAAAAGGCCAAAGTTGAAAAAAAGAGGAAAAGAACCGCAATTAAAAGATAATTATCTGCTGGAAAGGGGACACAACTTTCAAGAGGTCTGTATTTCTGTAAGAAAGATGAAGAGCGAGAAAGAGTGGATTCCCTGCAGTGTAAATGTCAAACCCTTGCTTTGACCTTCTGCAATTTTCTTGTGGTTCTGCTGCTACAGATTGTCATTTTAATTCAGAATTGCTTACAGTAGAAATTCTTCTTTCTTTTTTGATGAAATGATCACATACCCAAGAAATGGTAATCTTGCAATCTTGCAGTCCATGATTTGCAAATGGCTGCATTTTGTCTGCTCCTCCAGAGAGGAATGGTCCAACGTTTTACCACAGCTGCCTTTTTGAGACAAACAATCCAATTAAGAACTCCTTAATTAGAAGCTTAGGTCAAATCAAACCAGACCTCCAGAAACCAACTTACACATTTTAAAGGTTTTCTTTCCTCCACACTTGTCTTTTCAGGCAGCACTTACATCTGTGTCACCCCCAACAAGCTCCACCAATTCAAAATCTCAGCAAGCCATTCCCTTCCCTTCGGTGTGAACAGACCCAGCTCCAACCTGGTACCTTAAATCGACAGCTGCCTTCCCAAAGCTTGAAAAGCTTCTCCAAATTCAGTCTGGGCCTAAAAACAAAACTTGACAAAAAAAATAGTTTTTCTTTTCAAATTGAACAAACTGATATTGTAAAAATACAAACGTTCACATCTCGTAACAGTTAGTACAACAACAACAGCACTGACATATTTAATGTGATCAGGTTTTCATCTGTTCATCTGCACACTGCTCTCTCTTTCTCGCTCAACATACACTTTCTTTGTGGTGACTGAGTTAAAGGCTAAGGTCTTTGCATAGATATCTGAATATGAATGTGTTGGCAGGGCACCAAGATTTGGCATAGTCTGAGGAGTGATCTTTGTCCATCTTGGAGAACATTGGCTTTCACATGAAGATGATTTAGCATTTCTTAGCTGTTTGTAGAGATTAGCTGAGATGTCTATTTTCATCATTGGTGCTTATCAAGTTATTAATCTCACTGTAGAGAAGGTCATGGATACGTCTGACGATCATATTTTATAGCGTTCACATTATAATTAAATCAGTTGTGACAGTGTTGCACTGGCTGACATGTTGGCAACATATTTTTTTTTTATTTTGACTCAGTCACACTTCCTGCTGCCGGAAGTACATACTAGAATGCATAATCACTCCCTGAGGTGTTTTTCTGGGTTAAGTTTAGAGATATTTTTATTTATTTATTCATGAGCAAGTTTTTGGAATATTACATATTACATACAGTAATTTAAATACAGGTACCAATAATTCTATATTTAACAATTAAACTATTTTTCTGTCCCTGTAAGGTAGTTGTTGCCAGATTGTGTCAACTCAGGAACTTGTGTTGAAGTCCCCTTGGGTGGACATTTATTTTAGTGCTTCCAAAAAAGTGGGAAAAAAAACAAGCAAAAAATATTTACATATGAACTGAGAGAAAATGAACTCATATGAAATGAAACTAATATCTCTCTTCCCCTAGCTTTGCCCTTTTACCTGACTCTAGGTTCACCTGGACTAGACCATCCTCCCTGCAGGTGGTACTCTCCCCAAATATTGTTTATAAGGACACAAAAATCACGACATATTACAGTATTATTGAAAAGAAGCACAGATTTCAAATGGCGCTTGAACACAACACCACACTCTGTTCTCTCCACCGTTTACAAAATAAGAGTACAGCAAACTTAAATAATCAAACATCAAACAAACCTTAAACATGGTGTCTCCGCCACACAATCGATGATGTCATTGAATAAATAAAAAAGTTTTGCATTGTGGGGCGGACCCCTCCCACACAATGACTTTCCTTGTCAGGTAATTTACTGTGTACAAACTGAATTAATTAATTTAATTAACTTTACAGCGTGTTAAATCTAATGAAATGTGTAACGAAACAAACAATAATAGTAAATGAAATGCATGTGCATTATCAGATGTAATTTGTGGTTAACGTTAACAGTAATGACTAAACAAAGATGTACAAATGCAACAGGAACATAACAGCAAATTATATAACTAACGGTGAGAGAAATTCAGTTTTATTGCTGCTGGCCAGTGAGGGGCTTCAGAGCACTAAGATCACTGCAGGTGATTAATATGTATTATTTCCTATTATCAGTTGTGTATAAGAAAAAATATAACTGTGTGGGAATCATTCTATTTCTTTAATGTATTGTTTTATTGTTTTCAAAAAATTATAAACGATGAATCATTAAAGTAACAATAGAACAATAGATTCATATTAATGAGGGCTTAATGTCATTAAGCTTTTTCTGTTTCTTCCTGTCCTGTCATTGTGCATGCTGGCACGCTGTCACACTGCCATGCCTTACTAGGACAACTGAGAGTAACGTGGGCCTCTCCTTCTATGCACATGACAGCCGAACTTCAAATGTAACATCTCGCTCTTCTTTCTTTCCTGTGTGTGTGTGTGTGTGTGTGTGTGTGTGTGTGTGTGTGTGTGTGTGTGTGTGTGTGTGTGTGTGTGTGTGTGTGTGTGTGTAGGGTGGAAGGGGTCATGGAGGGCAAGACACATACTGTGATTATTTACAGAAAATCCCACATGTGTGTATGTATGTGCATCTGTGTGTGATTCATACAACTCAGCCATACAGACGCACACACATGCACACGTGTGACTCTTAACCCGGGATTGAGCTTCCAGTAGTAAGTGAACACTGTTATCACAGAAGCAGAAGAAAGCCAGCTGTTTATCTCTTAGCTATGGTCTGCTGTCTTTGCTGGAGCCTTTGCCAAGCCATCACAGTGAGGATATTTCAGTGAACTTTAAAGGATGTGTGTAGGCCAAGGTGCTGTCCAGTAGACGTTCACTGTTAATGTTAGTCTTTTCATTTCTGGGAATATGACATGATGTCTGCTACAAGTGATCACAGTATCACAGTACAGAGAACCTGGCGTATGGACCTGTTTCATGAGGACATTTCCTACACTCGTTCTTAGAATAGAACTCATCCTGACAGGAACTCAGGAGCACATGATAAAAACCATCTCGAACATTATTGGTACCCAACTACTGAGCATCAGCGTATCACAGGCCTGTGCAGAGCCCAAAGGATACTAAACGACAACGCACACCCCAGCAACTGTCTGTTAACCCTGCTGCCATCTAGCAAGCAATACAAGTCTCCACTGCTGTACCAACAGACTACAGAGCAGCGTCTTTCCTCAGGCTGAGAGACTCTTCAATCCATGGAAGTACAGATTGCATTTCTTTGTACTACCTTTTACCTTGAAGTGGCACTAAACGATTAGGCCATTCTTTAAACTAGGCAGTGGTGTAGTGGTGATACAGTGGATACACTCTTAAACACACACAGTGATGACTGAAAAAAGTGGGTTCTTTCCATACACCTGCATTCATTTTCCCTCCCTCTTGTTTGTGGATACATTTTAACATTCTTCTCAATTAGTGAAGAGAGACAAAAACTCATCAATACATCCAAATGGCCTATACCATTTCAATATACTATATAACAGATTTGTGTTTTTCATCATTTACTTTGTGACATCAACAAAGTGAGAGACATTCAGAGAAACAGGCATCAGGGTGTTTTTTTTTTCTTCGCCAGAGTCAAAAGTCAAAGGGAAGTGATATGGCAGACTGCTTATTGGCAAATGCTTTCATTATTATGTGTATTGCAGGGTAATTGGAGTGATTTGTGAAAATTGCAGTTGCTGTCATTTGTCTAAGAGCTTTAAGAGCACTTATATAAAATAAAAGTGCAGGGATTGATTCAAATTGGCTCAAAAAGTCCTCATAATATAGCCACAAAGAAGCGTTAACCCGGTCCACCCAAACAAGAAAGCAGTATCCTTTCAGTATCTATCTAAATCAGGTCTTTAACACCGTTATCATTCGATCCATCCACAGCTTTCATCAATGCCTCACTAGTCTCTGTTTTAAACCTGCCATGAAGTTGAACTCAAGGTCTGAAAGAATCTGTTGTGGAGTAGAAAATGTGCAGAGCTGTTGTAAATAGATGTGGATAAGCATGACAATAGAGGGATATTATCATGTATATGGCTCAGAGGCCTTATGGAATCTCTCTGTAAGTTGGCATTGACTGGAAAAGGTCAGATCAGCTTCTTTTTTTTTCATTCTTTTTCTGCAGTATCTGTGTGCCTCTCTCTTCTTCTCAGTGCCGTCACACACACACGCAGAAGTCATCATCTTTCTTTTCTTTCAGTTTCCCTCTCTCAAAACTGTTCTTTTAATCAAAGAATTGGTCCTAAAAGTGGCTGAAATATTATGACTGGTCCAATAGCTATGGAAATCATGTCAGCATGTTGGAGACATGGCCTTTTCTGAAGGACCCTAAGGACCCAGCAGTCACAATACAGTCTGGCCTGTCAATCTCAGTGTTCCTCCCATGCGCCATATGTCAGGGTTCCTCCATCTACCTGCCACAAATGTAGTCTGCAAATACACAAACTAATGCGCTCACTCACATATACTGGCACCTTTGTGCTTACCTATGGGTCTAGGTTTATTAAAGGCACTATTATAGTAAACCTATACTGACCTTACACACCTTAACAGTGTCATGGTGTCAATAGTCATTTCATCCACCGATCCCAATCTGTCACAAACAGCCTACTCTTTAAACAAAGACACTACTGGTACCCTCTAGTCTCTGTGGTACATGTGCAGGTATCTGTGATCCAGTTATCAGGTAAGGGTTAAAAAAGGATTGTGGTTTCAATTAAAATTAAATCAAATCAAATCAAGTTTATTTATATAGCCCTTTACAATAGCCAGATGGTTGTAACATCCGTGCTGTCACTAGGACATAGCACCAAGTGCTGGAAGGGGCTCCAAGTGGCCCAGTTTTTGACTGTGTCACAGAGCTGTGACGTCATTCTGAGACTCGGTTTGTAAAGTTCAGTCAACATGTGAGAACTCGTCTGACACACAGAATCTCCTGTTGTGTGTCAGGACTTTGTCTGCAGTGTGTAAACGGCTTCATTCAGTGTCTCTCCCACCCCTCTGGCACTGTGAGTTACTGTACTATGGTTATTAGAACTTTATAATGATAATTAATAAGAAGTTTTTTGGTAAGTTTGAGGGTACAAAATCATGAATGTAGCCTGATTGTACCTCTGCTGAAATCTCGTATTCTAACATACAGAACACATGTAAAGCCTCAGAGCTCCTTCTTTCTTCTAGTGATGCAGAAAGCTGAGAGCTCACCAGCACACTGACACTGTCACAAGGCTGCATAAGTTCTTATTGTTATTTAATCCTGCTGCTGTTTGATTGATGTATTTATTAAATGATAATAGGCTCACTGGAAACAATATTATTAATAATAATAATATTTAATAATAATGATAAGGATGAGAAGAAGAAATAGAAAAATAGCGTAGTGATAAGTTCTGTAGATGGTTAATTATTTGAAAGAGCTTGAGACAAGCTTGGCAAAAAAAAAAAAATCTGTTTGATTTCATAGATTTAAAAATGATGTTAAAAAGACAATAAAGAATAGTGTGATCTGCCCGTAAACTAATACAAGCAGTGCCGGTTTTAGCTATGGGCAATGTGGACGACTGGCCAGGGTGCAGTCTCCGTGAGGGCTTTAACTTAATGTCTCTTATACTCCCATTCACACACACACTAATATATCTGGGAAACAAAGCTCTACTTTGCCACATCCAAAATGCCGGTGACGTCAACGTACGATAGGAGGTTATGGGTCAGCCGCCACCAGAAGTAAACAAAACCGCGTAAATGCGTTAAATTTTTTTACGCGTTAATTGTTTAAACTACTAATATATATATATATATATATATATATATATATATATATATATATATATATATATATATATATATATATATATATATATATATATATATTATGGCATGCCGTTCAGGAAATTAAACCTTTAAATATATTGAATAAAACTTCGAATATATGGAGTGAACCTTGAATATATTGAATTAAACTTTTAATATATGGAATGAAACTTTGAATATATTGAATGAAACTTTTAATATATGGAATGAAACTTTGAATATATTGAGGATATATTGATGATGATAAATACACTGGCGAATGCGTGCCAAAATCCTACTTCTGACGAAGAAGTTTGCTAAATTTTTAACCGTGGCAGGCCTACAACAGGCATAAAATTTCGCCATAATCTCATTATGCATTTGTCTGTCTGTCCGCTGTGTGAGTAACGTGCCCAAAGCTGACAATGTGTCGCAGATCATAAAATACATTCAATACTAAACTGGGTGTTGTGGGGCAGTCCTGTGAGGTTGAAGGCATGCTGCGGTTGGCCAGATAAACAGCTGCCTGGCCTGTTTTATGTCTGCCACGATTAAAAAGGGAGCAAACTTCCGTGTCAGGAAAACGGTATTAGTCAGGGGTATAGGCCCGTACACGCAGTGTTAATGATGTCCTCATAGTTTAATATTGCTGCAACGAAATTGTGAGCGGACTGACTCGTTTTCACTCACTTTTAGCTATAGCATCCACACGTTACACAAGATGCCGTGAAGTCTGACGGCAGTCAAGTTTCATTCCATATATTCAAGGTTTCGTTCAATATATTCAAGCTTTCATTCAATATATTCAAGGTTTCGTTCAATATATTCAGACTTCATTCAATAAATTCAAAGTTTTATTCAATATATTCAAGGTTCGCTCTATATATTCAAAGTTTCATTCAATATATTCAAAAGTTTAAATTCCTAAACGGTAATATATATATATATATATATATATATATATACTATATATATATATATATATATATATATCTATATATCTATATATATATAATTATATATATATATATATATATATATCATATATATATATATATATATACAGATATATATATACATATATATATATATACATATATATATACAGTATACATATACATATACATATATATATACATATATACATATATACATACATATATACATACATATATACATATATATATACATATACATTATACATATATATATATATATATATATAATATATATATATATATATATATATATATATATATATATATATATATATATATATATATATATATATAAGGGCGGCTGTGGCTCAGAGGCAGAGCGGGTCGTCCACTAATCAGATGATTGGCGGTTCGATCCCCGGCTCCTCCGGTCTGCATGTCGAAGTGTCCTTGGGCAAGACACTGAACCCCAAATTGCTCCCGAAGGCTGTGCCATCGGCGTGTGAATGTGTATGAATGGTTATTTCCTCAAAACTGATGAGCAGTTGGCACCTTGCATGGTAGCCAATGCCATCAGTGTATGAATGTGTGTGAATGGGGTGAATGAGATATGTAGTGCTATATAAGTACAGTCCATATATATATATATAGGCAAGTCTGTAAAAAAAGAGTTTTAAGAGTTTTAGGAAGTGATTTAAAAGAATTCACTTATGATTTAGCAAGCTCTCCACAGGTCACTCTTGTCATCACCATCCTGCCAGTTCTGACTCCGCCAGCTCCCAGCTTATCCAAAAATTGGCAAAGAGGTGGAGCTGAGGCTGAGGTTGAATAAAGCATGGTAACTTAAACTACCCACCTGTCAATCAAGGTGGCCACACTCTTAATTCTGCATAACTTTGAGCCTTAATATAATCTGAACAGGTGACTTGTATAAAAATTCACCCTCAGTACAGTTGTCATGTCAGTTTTTAGTACCAGGCTGTAAACACACAAGTCATACCATCAGGAATATATGTGAATATATGGTGAACAGAGGCACCTTGTATATAATGATGTAAATTAGATTTTTTTCCAAAGTAAAATATATCTTCATATCATGAGTGTAGACCCCAAAAGTGGGTCATGGTCCCTGTTTTGGGTGGGTCCACAATAACAAAAGAGCATCCTAATGAGCTTGAGTCTGTGGGAGAAGCCAGATTTATTCCATTTCTGTCCTAGGCTGAGAAAGTTTAAAGAGCCGCCACAGTAGGGGATTTTCAAGCAGCCCCCTCCTGTGATTCTTCAAATGCTGCAACCGTCAAATGGCTTGGCTTGGGATTCAATATAGAGCATCACACAGAGGATAGCCCTCTATTCCACTTAAATATTCAAGGCAATTTTATCCTATTCTCACTCTCCTCATTGCAGGCCTTAATGCTGGGTCAGGACCAAAAAAATAGCTAATGGGCCTGTTTGTAGTGGCTTCCAACATGACTGGTATGTTTTCTGGAACTAGGCACTCTCTGTTTTGATCCCAACATGGCCAGAGTACTGCTTTAGCATGTCCCTACTGACATTGCATTAGCATTAAAGAAGGAACCACATGCACAGAAATTACTGTAATAAATTATCCTCATCATCAACAGTCACTGAAAATGTGAACATTAAAAGTCTATTCCAATTATTATTATTATTATTTTAGTTTTCTGAAAAGGACTATATTTCCACAGATCTGTCAGCTGCAGATAGTCAGCTGGATCAATTGTTAGACCAAAAAAAAAAGTCTGTAGGAGAAGATGGCCCTGCTGCTTGCTGGTCAGGAGCTGTTGAAGATCCCTCTGCCTCTGCTTGGACTGGACCTCCCAAGTATTTCAAAATTGCAAAAAACAAAGCTCCTTAGGTTAGCAAACAAAAATGATCAGAAGCAAATATTCATATCATATCAGTGCAGCTGTGTTGTACTAATGCAACAATATACAGGGTCCCTTTAAAGCATACTACCAGTTTTAAGGTTATCACTTCCAGACTTTTTTTAATCTTTAAATTATACTCGTTAATAACTTATCTTGCCAAAGGACACTTTGACATGCAGACTGGAGGGGACTGAACTGGGGATCAAACTGCCGATCATCTGATTGGTGGATGACCCGCTCTACCTCCAAGTCACAGCCGCCCCTATAATAATAAATTTGGTAAAGAGACTTCAACTAAGTCAGCAGATTGCTCTATTATATAAAAATACAATAGAGCAGAAAATTGGATGAACTTTCTGAGCACAGTGATCATTTAAAATCCATAGTGCTATATGAATAAACCAATGCTTATACTGCTACTACTAACAGTAATAATAATCAGTCTGATAATAATTGGTTTGATTTATAAAATAGTAGTACAGGTCTTACGTATTACGGTACGGTACGGTATTTGCCCAGACATACACCCTCTCTTCTCAGTGTATTGTGAGCTGCTATAATGTGTCACTTCAGTCAATCAGTCCCATGGCATGACAGCACAGTCCTTTCACATGGCACATTTATTCAAGCCCTTTCATAAAGCAAACTCCGGATAAAGGTGAGTTTATTGACATACATACAATCATAGCCAGCTAGCTGAGGATGCTAACATTTATCTGAGGCTAGCTGAGCATTATGTCTTCTTTTTCGTTTTTTCTGCACAAGCCGCATGAGTCCGTTTTGATGCTGTTGTAATTGGTGCATTGTAATTGTATTGTCCTCACTTCAGTGAATGGTGGGCGGCTGTCAATCATCCCGTCATAACTCTATGGACTTCACTGCACTTCAATATTCCTGCATAATGAAACAATGTGGAGACATCACACTTTTGATTTGTCCTTTCACTGATGGAGATTTTCTACAACTTAAACTGTATTTGTGTTGTCATATTTTCTATGTGCACAGCACATTTCAGTGACCCTCCTGTCCTTTAGAGCTCCTAATCTACACAATATGCTAGTGCAAGCAGACATATTGCTGTCAGCTGTTTTATGTAACACTACAATCTTTTATAAGATGCCCAAAATGAGGCGCAAACAGTGAATGTACAGCACTTGAAGTGTGCAGGACGTGCCAAAGAGCAACACATGCTGACACATTTCAACATGTTGCTGACTGTAATTGCAAAGCACAAAAGTGAAGCTGAGGATTTGTGGAAGGTTGTGTTCACAACTTGGAGGTCCTCACTGTACCCCACAGCTTTTACTGCGCTGTCTCACTGTAGCTGGGAGGCATGTTAGCACCTTCAATGGCTTCTTGAGTTAGTATAATCTTATCCTCTTTGTTTTCTTGTTCGGACTGATGGCTGAGACAGAAAGCAACTACCAAATATAAATCATCCACTTAAGTAATTACTTCTTTGCTCTTTTTTCACAGTCCTGAATATTCACCAATTTACTGAATGTTTCATCATCTGTTGAACAGAAGCTTGTTCTATCTGAGAAAAGAGAAAAATTAAGATCTCGGTAAATCTACTCTTACATTTAAGATATTATTACTATTTCTATACTATGCTATTTTTATACTTTCTGCATAATTCCTTTGGGCACTTTTGCAATTGCACCATAAGAAATGCAGATTTCCTGTAGCTAGCTGAATAAAAGCTAACTTTGTTTAATTAAGTATACCTGTAGATGAATCTAGGGGAAATACTCAAATGCATTAAATCTTGAATACATCAGGGTTTCAGTCCATCTATGTACTGCATGTTCTAAATAGAGCACCAAGCTGAATCATTCTTTAGCTCAAGCTAAACAAATGACAGTGTTTAAAACTCAGTGTTTGAATCATTTAAATCAGTTACAAACAAACTAACAACAGTAGTAATACCACTTTTTGTACACAGTGTTATACACAGTTAAATACAAACAGAAGTAGTAATACCACTCTCTAAAATATACTCTATTCCAAGTATATGTACTGCATTCATAATTTGACTGAAGTAAAAGTATAGATGTGTTATCAATGAAATGCAGAAGAATAAAAGTACACAGGAAGAGAGGTTCATGAGTGGGAAAAACCCCATGAGACACATAAGCAGGTATTATTTTGCAGAAGTATCTAAAATTAAAGCTGCAAGCAGTGATGGCCGGGCCCTCGCAGATGTGCACATGTTGAAATGTGCGCATGTGGAAATGTGCATAGCGCCACGCCCACACAGTTTCCCCCAAATTCATAATTTTGATAACTTTTACTCAGGAAGTCTATGTGAACACACCTACCAAGTTTGAAGTGAATTGGATACAATCCCTAGGAGGAGTTTGTTCAAACATGACCCCTTCTCAACCAGGCCGAAACACCGAAAATGGCAAATTTTCATTCTTAAATATCTCGCTTCCTGTTCATTGTAGCCCATTGCTCCAAGAGACTTTTTTGTAGGTCTTGGTCATGTTCTACAATTCGGCTGAGGTTTCGTGAATCTGTGCCCAAAACTGTGGCGGGGCTGTTCCAAACAAAAATTCCAGGGGGCGCTATAGAACGTTTTTGCCCCGCCCCTCATTAATTATGCAGCCGAATTATGCATAATATTGGTCTTAACAAGCACAAGAAGTTTCAGACAGCTCTGAGAAAGTTATCATATACTTTTAACAGTTTTGCCTGAAAATCAGCCAAAAAGTCAATGGAGTCTCATATTTTTTTTTTTTTAAATCAGCAGCGTTGACTTTGACGCACCGTCATGGCCACGCCCTCTGATGAAAACTCATGAAAATTCTCAAATGTCAACACTAAGGCCTTGACAACATCCACACCCAGTTTGAGGTTTGACACCTCGCACCGCGTGCTTGGGCCCTAATAACATAAGAACAGTACACTGAAAAAGCAAACAAAATTTGAACAAACTACATCTTCATTTCTATAACCAAGCAATAAATCAGACCATATGAGTAATGGATATCCATTTTATATAATGACATAATGTGTTTTTAAAAAGATGTCTGCTTCCTATTAAGGCTGAAAGAGTTTACCTTTTCAAAACTGAACAGATATTGATGCGGATTTGAAGCCCACTATCTATTTTGTGATGATCAAAGGCAGTTCTATCTGTGGGCAATGATTTGGAAATGGATTCTGTCTCCATTTAGACTTCCTCCAGAACACTCAGTGTGTATGCTGACATTATTATTACAAAATGCGTTTGAAATTGCCATGTGACTTAAAAAGTGATTTTCTTCTTTTTGTTTGGACAGAGTTTTTCTGTAATAACACAGAGTTTTATAGATATTGATGTAGTAGTGCAGTGTGTGAAGAAACAGTATAACTGCTGTAATGATGACAGAAACCAGTGCACCTGACAACATAATGCTGGTGATAGAGGAGAATAAGTGCCTTGGAGAACAATAAGTGTGTGTGTGTGTGTGTGTGTGTGTGTGTGTGTGTGTGTGTGTGTGTGTGTGTGTGTGTGTGTGTGTGTGTGTGTGTGTGTGTGTGTGCGTGTGCGCGCGCTCGCGTGTAAATGGCTCTATCTTACAGCCTCTCATCCCCTTTTATTTTCTATGTAAAAGTGCCCAGTCAGCAGGACTTAGTGTGGATCTCCCAGCTTGGATAGTTTCCTCCCCAGACACACACACTCTCCCCCAAAAGGCAAAACCCGACTGCTGGATATTGGCTATATTTCATGTAAATGGTGTTTACAGATGCCACTTTTCTTTTCTTTTTTTCTCCACATTGTTTGAATTTTTTTGCCCCATCCGTCCTCTCAAAGCCACCGTCAGAATAGAAACAAGATTCCTTCACAATGTTTGGTGGCTGTGTCATGGCTCTAATAATTTAACTGGCTGTCTTGTTGTTGAATTTTAAACTTGGTATTTGCTTTCGATGGTTTGAACATTTGAACAAACAAATGTACAAGCATATCAAATTTAATATGAATATTTAGGAATGTTTTTAAATCATCCTGACCCCTGGCCCTCCCTTGTTACCCCCTTCAGGCCAAATATCTACACACACACACACACACACACACACACACACACACACACACACACACACACACACACACACGCACAAAAAGAAATACATAAATAAAAAAAATTGAGATTTACATTATATTTATTTTGCCCTTTGTATTTTGGACATCCTTGAGGTCAAGTTGTCATCTTAAAGTTATCTAAAGATATCACATAGCTGTGTGTCGGTGTGGCCATGTTGATAGTCTTGAATCTTACTCAGTGTTGTGATCCCTTGACATTTTCTGGGCACATACACACTTGCTACAACTTAAAGAACCTTTGGTGAACCTTAATAATGTGCTCATGATCCCGAGAACATAGAATTTTGGACTGGGGGCTTCAAGAGAATTAGGGCCATGTTTGGGGAAATAAAATGTAAGTATGGTACTGTGTCCTAATATTGTGGGAAAAAATAGAAGAAAAACAGACACATTTTCAAGAACTAGTTCTTTTTTGCAAATCCCTCAGCTTATCTCAAACATGACCATTCTTACACTCCATATTAAATAAGAGGGTTCAGGTTCAACTGAAAATGAGCTCATCCGGAGGTGCAAATAATATCCCAATCCCACCTATGTGAACCTCTACTTCTACGGTCAATTGATTATCTCTCCTATGCATGACACATAAATCCAGACCACTGCAAACTGACACCATTCACACTGATCAATAGGACTTTGTGCCTCTGCTACTAATCAATTACATAAATAATGAGACAGAGTAACACAACAGACACTCCCCACCCCTCACCCACCATTCAATGTAAATTGTGTCTTAAACAGTTTTAGAAGTTTCCAGTTCCTAGCACATGTAGAAAAAATGAAAAACAATATATTATAAGCATCATCAGAATTCCAGTCATTTCCTCACTACAGTAACACAATATGAATCTCCCTCAGACCTTTATTCCTAGCAATTATATCCTATGTAATTTGATAATTCCACACCTTATGATTTATGCCCAATGCCAGCATTCAGTGCCAACTCAGCAAGTGGTATATCCTTTATGTAGCGAAGCAAGGTGTGGAGGTCTGGGTGTAGGTGAAGACTTTCATGCAGGAGTCTGCAGTCAGTGTCGCTTTATGGGCCTATGATTTACATTCAACTTATATTAGCCATCATTATATTAGCCACCATCAAATTGATTACAGTTACATTAATACATAGTAAGTAATACATAAAGTAAAAAAACAGTAGGTCTGAAACTTCACTGACTAGTACATTTTCAAAATGTTTTTTCAAAATTATTTATTTTCAGTAAAAAAAAAACTTACAGAGCAGTTATATGTCTTACCTTGCAAATAGAATTGTTCTATGTTCACTTCCTAATCTGGACTGTGACTGACCCTTACTGTCCCATGTGGGCACTCTCTGAGTTTGATTAACTGTCTTTCTTTTCATTTTGCAAATAGTGAAACCCATCTTCAGTATTTGTTGGTATTAATTACCTCTAAAATACATGGCACCAGCCTTAACCACAGCAAACAGATACCTTTAATATCTACCAATACTTGATACATACACCTGAGCTGCAATCAATGCAGAGTGTACAATGTATAAATAGCTGTATATGCAGCATGCTGCACAGTACCTTACGCATAATCAATATTGCTAAGGCAATTTCCAGACCCGTGAACATCAAAAGACAGTTCAGGATCATCACCATCATCTGCGGTCACTCGAGACGGCTACATGTCTGACTATATTGTTGTGGGTCCTCAGGTGGATAAAGAGGCCAGTCCTAGACAGTGTAAGGAGCAATGACACAGCCTTGCTTGACTCCTGTTTCCACACTGAAAGGCTCTGTTTCCCCTCCTCAAAGTCTATCTGCTCATTTGGGAAATGAATGGACAATTAAAACATGCAATAAACACATAAAACATGCAATTGTCCTCATGTGCATAAAATCCTACATGGCACAAGCTTGCAAACATCAGGATCAAATTGAGTTAAGTGATCCTCCCTTCATTCTCCACATTGCATGTGGTATAAAGGGGATATAAAGAAAAATTCACTGACCTCATTGCGGAGAAAAGAGCAATACACACACACACACACACACACACACAGCTAAGAAAACACATTTAAGCCCCCCTTAGGGCGAGTCCAGTCAAGTTCATCTGGCACTTAACGTGTAGCCATTAGTAAACTGATCTGTGAATGGGAATTTATGTATGATGTGTGTATATGTGCAAAGGTACATGGGAAACAGCCCTGACACAGGGACTTCCCCGAGTGGTTTCAAACATATTTTCATAGCTGTATGTGTGTCCATTTTCCTGTGTGTAAAACATTCCGTCAAGCCACCCTAACCATTTGAACCTAACACTGTGTGTGTGTGTGTGTGTGTGTGTGTGTGTGTGTGTGTGTGTGTGTGTGTGTGTGTGTGTGTGTGTGTCTTCATTATACTGACAGACATATAGGAAATTGCTGTCACAAGATCAAGTTTCTCCCAAGCAAGAGACAAAAAGAACAAAAAAGCTCCCATCTATCTATTTTTTTTCTGTTTAGACATGTAACATAAACTGGACTATGAGGTTCAGGTTAGGTGCTTAGTGGTTAGGGAGAAAGATGTTTGACAAAAGATGTGTGAGCGGTATCTGAGTCCATTTCCTTACAGACTAAACTCAGTAAGGAAGTTGACTACAAAAATTGACTTAAGATGCAAGCGCACGCATAGTTTTTTCTTCCATATCCTTGTCCAGGTGCCTGGACTTTCAATGTTAAGTCAGCACTAAAAAATATGTTTAGATTTTTATACTGCATGTAGATTATATTGAGTACAGCTAGTTTTGGAGTTTTCTCATTAGATATTTACATGAACCTATGAATACCTAATGAAGACGGAGGGTTAAAATGTTATAGCTGGATGAAGACGTGTTGATTGTGTTAGTGGGCACACATCCGATAAAGAAGTCATGTTTAAACAGCATAACAGGCACAAATACTGGATGAAGACATAATGTCTAAACCATGACCATGTATGACCAAGGTGATGGTGAATAGCCATTTAATGAGCACATTCATGCTCTCCAGAGGATGTCCACTTTTCATTTTTGGGCACTACATAAGCACTCCTTTAGCACCACCATCAGGCCAAATATCAACTTTGCAAACAAAACATATTCTAATGGGCATATTGCCAAAAACTATTGCTGAGCACATTCATACACCAGAGAATTAATCAGTTTCTAATGTCCCTATGACTTTCATCGAGCACCACCCCAGGACAAACTTGTAAGGCTCTGTGGTGTCTCCATTCCTGCTGCAGAAGGCAAAGGTAATATTTCACTGTTCACTGGCTGTGAGGAACAAAAATGTGACACCAAACTAAAAATGTCACAGTAGTTATTAGTAACTGTCAAAATGACCCTCTTACTTTTACACAAAATCTGTAATATTGCCTTGAAGGTATTCATTTACACCACGAGGTCACACATGTGTTGTGAAGACATGGGGACATCCTCTCAGGGATGGAAAGAAGACAGAACAGCATTACAGCAGGATGACATTGGCTTGTCCTAACACTCCTCCAGTCATGTGAAAGCTTGTGTGTGTGTGTGTGTGTGTGTGTGTGTGTGTGTGTGTGTGTGTGTGTGTGTGTGTGTGTGTGTGTGTGTGTGTGTGTGTGTGTGTGTGTGTGTGTGAGACAAAGAAAGACAATGTGTTTACTGTCATTACATATGCCAGACATCACTGACACAGTGACAAAGCCTTTGCATATGTTGTGTTTGTGGGTGACAGAGGGACATCCATTCACATATGTCAGTGCACACTGACGATGAATGTACATACAAGTACATCCCTCAGCCAACGCTACACTCACCACACACACAGGCATGCACGCACACACTGACAGTGACACAGAGAGAGAGGTTTCGCTTGAATACACACCTGTCCTTTTGCTCTATGGTACACAGCACACAGCCTGACCACAGGCCATGCTCTGGGTGTGTGTGTATGTGTGTGTGTGTGTGTGTGTGTGTGTGTGTGTGTGTGTGTGTGTGTGTGTGTGTGTGTGTGTGTGTGTGTGTGTGTGTGTGTGTGTGTGTGTGTGTCAAAGGGCCTGCAGGGGATTCATGTACACAGACAGCTCCTCACAGGCCAAAAGTCCTGTACAACAGCCTTACTTTTTTTGGTCCCTGTGTTGTTGTTTTTTTTATTCTGTACTTCTCTTTTTCATTCATTGTTGTTTGGTGGCCTGCTCCTTCTTTTTTATCCTTACCTCCTTCATTCTCTCTCTGTTTCTCTCCCCAGGGTTCTCTCTCTTTTGACCCATAGGAGGAATAAATCTGCATGATTTTCCTTCAGAAATGTCCCCAGATGTGGAGTGTCAGTGTGTCAGTGAGTCAGATTGTGGCGTGTCAGTGGGTCTCTGAGTTGCTGCGTGTGGACATGTGTGTGTGTATGTGTGTGTGTGCATGCATAAGTGAACATGAGCTGAGTGTTTTATTAGAGAAATGGATATGGACTAGAAAAGGTGATAATATAAATGAGTAATATTTGGCATATATTAATATGATATCAAGGCTACAACTGGGTTTGCAAACTTACTGTACCCTACACACATAGCACACATTGCACTCTCAGTGTTATACATGTATTTGAGCTCCCTCTTCAGCTACAAGTGAACAGATAAATTAAACTACACTTAAAGCAACATTGTGAACTTTTCTACCATAAAATAACCAAAATTCCACCGGGCACGGAGGTGGCATGTTGCATGTGTGCTGTGGTTGCCGCAGTGATACGCAGCTGTTTTTAGTCAATGTTTCAAACCTCACCAGCCCCACTGTGGCATGTAACACGGCTGTTCTAATTTTGATGGACGTTGCTTGCGTCATTGTTGTCCACTTGTTCATTTTTGATCACAAGTAATGTAATCATAACTTGTACGGCTGTCCATATTTACCACAGAGGATTACACTCTGTCCTATTTTATAGTTGTACTTGGCCCGTACTATATTACATCAAACTGTACAGGCGATCAACCCTTTTAACTGCCCAGTGTTTAGTTATCTTTTATCATCCTTGGGAGGAGTTGCGATTGTTTTAGATTGTATTTTTCTGTAGGCAAACATCACTGACGGTTGGTGCTCAGTGGGTATTATGAGTGAGAAAATGATTGTTGATGTCTTCACACTGGCTTCAGGTTTAAGTTGGGCAAGTGCAGAAAAATTGCATAAGCTGTCAGTCTCAGGCAAGGTCTGAATGCCTCAGGCTTGAACCTAAATTTTCAGGCCTGTGCAGGGCTCTAGTAGAGTGGCCTATGATGTATACAGTGCATGAAGCTGGTGGGAGAGCGCTGCTGTCAGGCAGTGTGTAGGTCAGCTGTCACAAATAATTCCTCCAGTTTCTGGGTTCTTGGCAGAATCTGCGAATGTGATGGCTGTACGGGCGCACTAATAATCCTATAAGGATTTGATTTAGGCCAGTAAGTGAGAAAGGTAGAGTCCATGTAGGCATGACATTTCATGATTTATAAATGCTCCCCGGGCTACAATCTGACTTTCTGTGCTTCAAACACTTAAATTAGCACAAATTATATGTTGTACTGATTATGAGACAGTGTGAGACAAATCTGTGATTTTGGCAATTAAAATAAAATTAACTAGGTGATATATTGCTTTTAGTTGGCTATTGTGCATGTTTATTTTTATTTCATTTATCCTTTATTTAACCAGCAGAGTCCCAGAATAAAAATCTCACTGTAGTTACATCTGACAATGACATTTCAAACATCTGAGGTGGAAAAGGCTGTACATCTTCATCAGAGAAAACAGTAATAACAGTAATAGATTTGTTTGTTACCTTCATATCTAAAGATTCTAGAGTTCCATGTTCCAACCACCAACCTCCCAACTAAACACTGGCTCCAGAGTGTACATGGTATACATTAAAGAGAAAGATTATATTGTCTGTGTGTCTGTTGGCGTGTGTGTGTGTGTGTGTGTGCGTGTGTGTGTGTGTGTGTGTGTGTGTGTGTGTGTGTGTGTGTGTGTGTGTGTGTTGTGTGTGTTGTGTGGGTGTGCGTGATCTGTGTGTGTGTGTTACATATATTTGGCAAAATTCAGAAACCACACACTAGGTACCTGCTGTTTAAAAAAGTAACTGACAGGATTTCGGGTGTAAGCAGATACCAAGACACAACATACTATACAGTTATAGGCATGCAAATAGATAAACACACACTCACACACACATCCATTGCTGTTTAGCTCAGTATCTTACACTGCTACAGTCAATATGCTTTCTGACTGTAATGTGACTTGACTGAAGAAAATAATTAAAGCCAGTCTCTGCTAAGGCATATGAAATGAACAGTGACCACCCAACACAACATACAGTATCTGTGCTCTTAGGTCACCGAATAAACTCAACAATCAACTATCTTTCTCCAGAACGACTAACTCCACCTTTAAATTCTAAATATTAGACTTATTAGACAAATATATTCAATATGCATTATAATTAGTATTGTTGTTATAGTAACAGTATCATTAATACTCAATCAAATAAGTCATTGGAATGCTTGTTATGGTTGTTAGTACTGCCGATCCCACTGAGCTCTTTGCAGCTCATTGCACTGATTTACCTGTCTGTATGACAGGTAACAGACAAAGTCTGTTAAAAAAAAGTGGTGCACCAAAACCCCTACAGAACTCATTATGTTCATACAGTGCAGATGATCTTTCATGATGTTCTCCGAAACGTTATCTTTTATTATCAGTATAACACAATCAGTCATTGAAATATACAGTAGTATACACAGCTTGATAAGCTCATGATTTGCTTGATTTTTTTTTTTTAATGAATGAAGCAGCACATTGACCTACCATGGATAATAGATGTCCAGAGTGCATGACTATCACACCAGAGTCCAGAGGTTTACCTCCAGACTCTTATCTGTGGTTGGGAAGAGGCAACAAAACGCTTTGGTTACCATCAGAGAAAGATTGTGGTTTTGGTTCATACACACATCCCGTGTCAAGTTGTAGTCTCACTCAGTTATTGTTTAGAGTTCAAATTTGGCTAAATGTTTTGCAAAAAGTTAAAATGATGACCTGTTGTCATGGCACTGTGTGATTGGCAGCCAGTTACAGTAGCTCTGAACACTTTTCTGTGTTTGTAGCATTTTAAGTGCTTTTTTCATGTTTTCTCTACAAAAGATATTTTTGGTATTTGTGTGGTGACATGACCATGAACTCACACTGCAGTTTATTTTGACGCAACTAGACTCAACAGTACAGTATAAATACATACACTATTGTACTGCCAGAAAATACTCACTCCAACACAAAACCTGGATTAATCTGCTACTGATGAAAGTCTACTGCAAATGCACCATTCACTTGATTTTAAGTGAATGGTGCCAGTTTAGAAGATGTACATGTTCAGTAGGAAATGATAGGCTTGATCCTGGGAGCCATGGAGATGTCAGGGAAGCACACACGGATGGATGGACTAAGATGAATGTTTTTATTGGATTTGTTGAGAAAAAAAAAGAGAAACTCTAAAAGTGCAACTGTATGGATAGTCACAGCTCACTGAATCCTTAATCTATAATGGAAACACAGAGTGAAAAGATGTCAGCAGACTCCTGTGTGCTATTGATTTCATTTCTAATGCCATTTGAGGTCATGTCCATTTTGCTTGTCTTGAAACAGGCTTAAGATCCATGAATGGAGCCATATTTGACTCAAGTCTATTAATAAATCCTAAACCTAAACTAAATTATAATTCATTTGAAAGTCTTGTTCTTAGCCTCACTCACCCAACCTGGAAAACTTTGCAGCCAATTCTATTTGTTACAGTATATCGAGCTCCAGGTCCTTATTCTGAATTTTTATCTGAATTTGCAGAATTTGCATCAGGCTTGATCCTTAAAACAGATAAAGTAATTATTGTAGGTGATTTTAACATTCATGTGGACAACCACAATGATAGTCTCAGTACTGCGTTTATCTCTCTATTAGACTCAATCGGCTTCTGTCAGAGTGTAAATAAACCGACTCATTGTCTGAACCACACTCTTGATCTTGTTCTTTCATATGGCGTTGAAATTGATAATCTAATAGTCTTTCCACAGAATCCTCTTCTATCTGACCATTTTTTAATAACCTTTGAGTTCATACTATTGGACTATAAGCCTTTGTGTAGAAACTTCTACAGCAGATGTTTATCTGATAGTGCTGTAGCCAAATTTAAGGAAACGATTCCTTCAGTATTGAATTCAATGCCATGTCTAACTGTAACAGAGGACTTGTCTGCTTCCTTTAGCCCCTCACAAATAGATCATCTTGTTGATAGTATTACAGGTTCATTACGGACAACTCTAGACTCTATTGCACCTCTGAAAAAGAAGATAATTAAACAAAGAAGGCTAGCACCATGGTATAGCCAGCAGACTCGCAAATTAAAACAAGAGGCACGTAAATCTGAACGCAAATGGCGTGCCACTAAACTGGAAGAATCTCATCTAGTCTGGCAAGATAATCTCAGAACATACAGGAAGGCTCTCCGTAATGCCAGAGCAGCCTACTACTCTTCTCTAATTGAGGAGAATAAGAACAACCCCAGGTTTCTCTTCAGCACTGTAGCCAGGCTAACAGAGAATCACAGCTCTACTGAACCATCCATTCCTTTAGGTCTAAGTAGCAATGATTTCATGAGCTTCTTTAATGATAAGATTATAACTATTAGAGACAAAATCCATCACCTTCTGTCTTCAACAGGCATTGATCTGCATTCTGATACAGCAAGTTTGGAAACAGCTGTAAAACCTGATATGTATTTAGACTGTTTTTCTCCCATCGACCTCCATCAAATAACTTTAATCATTTCTGCAGCTAAGCCTTCAACCTGCCTCTTAGACCCCATCCCAACCAGGCTGCTCAAGGATGTTTTACCTCTAGTTAGTCATTCGTTATTGGATACAATCAATCTGTCTTTATTATCAGGACATGTACCTAAGTCCTTTAAGGTAGCTGTAATTAAACCTCTTCTTAAAAAGCCCACTCTAGATCCAGAGGTTTTAGCCAACTATAGACCGATATCAAACCTTCCCTTTGTGTCTAAGATACTTGAGAAAGCTGTAGCTAATCAACTGTGTGACTTTCTCTATAACAATAGTCTATTTGAGGATTTTCAGTCAGGATTTAGAGTGCATCATAGCACAGAGACCGCATTAGTCAAGGTTACAAATGACCTCCTAATGGCATCAGACAAGGACTAATCTCGGTACTTGTCCTGTTAGATCTTAGTGCTGCATTTGACACCATTGACCATCAAATTCTTTTACAGAGAATGGAACATCAAATTGGCATCAAAGGAACCGCCCTAAGCTGGTTTAAATCGTATTTCTTAGATCGATCTCAGTTTGTTCATGTAAATGATGAATCCTCCATGCATACCAAAGTTTGTCATGGAGTCCCACAAGGTTCTGTACTAGGACCACTTTTATTTAGTTTATATATGCTTCCTTTAGGGAACATTATTAGGAATCACTCTATCAATTTTCATTGTTATGCTGACGACACCCAATTATATTTATCGATCAAGCCTGATGCAACCAATCAGTTAACTAAACTCCAAGCATGCCTTAAGGATATAAAAAATTGGATGACCGACAATTTTCTGATGTTAAATTCAGACAAAACTGAAGTTCTTGTAATTGGACCCAAGCACCTCAGAAACTCTCTTTCTAGAGACTTAGTTACCTTAGACGGTATCACCCTGGCCTCCAGCTCCACTGTAAAGAATCTTGGAGTTGTTTTTGATCAGGATTTGTCCTTTAATGTCCACATAAAACAAATTTCGAGGACTGCATTCTTCCACTTACGTAACATCGCTAAAATCAGACACACTGTTTCTCAAGCAGATGCAGAAAAACTAGTCCACGCATTTGTTACTTCTAGGCTGGACTATTGTAACTCTTTGTTATCAGGCTGCTCTAATAAATCTCTTAGACTTTACAGTTAATTCAGAATGCTGCTGCACGTGTTCTGACAGGAACCAAGATCAGAGATCACATCTCTCCCATTTTGGCTTCCTTGCATTGGCTCCCTGTTAAATCTAGAATAGAATTTAAAATTATCCTCCTTACTTACAAAGCTCTTCATGGTCAGGCACCATCATATCTAAAAGAGCTCATAGTACCTTACTATCCATCTAGAACACTGCGCTCTCAGGACGCTGGGTTCCTTGTGGTTCCTATACTCTCCAAAAGTAGATTGGGAGCCAGAGCTTTCAGCTATCAGGCTCCTCTTCTGTGGAACAAACTACCAATCTGGGTTCGGGAGGCAGACACGGTCAACACTTTTAAGAGTAGACTTAAAACCTTCCTTTTTGATAAAGCGTATAGTTAGGGCTGGCTCAGGCCATCCCTTAGTTATGCTGCTATAGGATTAGACTGCCGGGGGACTCCCCAGGGTTATGCCTAGCCAGGCACGGTATTGGTTAAAGATGTAGTCACATCTCCCTTACCGAAAACCCTCCCTCCTACTCTGCCTCTCTCTCTCTGTCTTTCTCTGTCTGTCTTTCTCTGTCTGTCTTTCTCTGTCTGTCTGTCTGTCTGTCTGTCTGTCTGTCTGTCTGTCTGTCTGTCTGTCTGTCTCTTTCTCTCTTTCTCTGTCTGTCTGTCTGTCTGTCTGTCTGTCTGTCTGTCTGTCTGTCTGTCTGTCTGTCTGTCTGTCTGTCTGTCTCTGGACATGTCTCATTAATGCATGCTGCTGACCAAACTTCCCCGGAGTTTCTGTGCTCTGTCGTTCAGCAGGTTTTTCGTGGATCGTGGCTGCTGCTGTGATCCTGGACGGCGCCCACTACACATATTACTACTGTCATTAATACTACTATATCTACTACTGTGGTCACTTTATCATTCATTGTCATTCTGTAAGTCATTGTAACTGTACAAAATGTTTATGTTGATTGTCCTGTACACGTGACATCCATTGCACGTCTGTCCGTCCTGGGAGAGGGATCCCTCCTCTGTGGCTCTTCCTGAGGTTTCTTCCACATTTTTTCCCTGTTAAAAGGTTTTTTGTGGGCAAGTTTTTCCTCACTCGAACCGAGGGTCTAAGGACAGAGGGTGTCATTCTCTGTACAGATTGTAAAGCCCTCCGAGGCAAATGTACTTTGTGACTTTGGGCTATACAAATAAAATTGAATTGAATTGAATTGAATGCTTAGTCAACTTCTTACCTGACCCCATCATCACATCTGCTCTGTATAGTTACCACAACCAACTACAAAACTTAGTAGTTTCATCATTGCTACAACATATGGGCTTTGTTTGAATGATGGAAAGGCTGGTTCATAATCATCCAAACAACTTGAAGATTAAGAGAGAAAATAACTTCTGCATGATGTAACGCAATGCAATACAATGGTCGTGCAACCAACACCACCCTACACAAAATGCTTCATTGTATTGTTAGACTCCTACTTTAGTTGTTGGTGAATTGATTCAGTACTTTGTTTTGAAGTTGTGGGTTTGTTGTATTGAATCGTATTTTAAAAAAAAGTCAACCTCATTTACATACATATGAGCAAAGATATGACGAAACACAATTACAAACTCAATCTAAGTCATTGCCATGACAGTCAGGGAGTAAGTGTGTGTGTAGTCTACATCGGCTCATATACAAGAACCAGAGAGAACAATCAGGTTATATATTTAACACATTGATAACAAATTCAAGTCAGTCAAAGACAACATGTGCAGTGAAACCCAACTTGGCACGTCACTGTCACATTGTGTGTTCCCAAGACTTTGTTAATCAACCCAAAAGGTCACACGTCACCCCACTCTTTAGCAGTGTTGGGCACATTACTTTGAAAAAGTAATTAGTTACAGTTACTAGTTACTTACCCAAAAAAGTAACTGAGTTACTACACTATAAAAGTAACTAGTTACCCAGGAAAGTAACTAATGCGTTACTTTTTTAAGTTAAAAAATGCCAAATAATTTGGAGTAAAGCAAACAACAGATACCCATACAGGTTTTAATGTATTGCACCTCAACGCAATTACAACTGAACTTCAAGCATTTTCTTTACTTACAAATGTAAGCAGTTAAACAATATGACATGTTTTGCACTTGACATGCTGCAAATTAAAACAAACTTTCAATGGCAGCATGTTTTCAACCACATACCTCCCTATAATTTTATTGACTTCTTGCTGTGTGGTAAGTTTTGGGGTAGAAGCTGAAGCAGAAAAATCCAGCCTTCCTTGTTAGCTAGCTTGCCTTTATCGTGGGGCATGCCGGTGGCCACTAGCTTAACAGACGCGTGTGCAGTCGAGAGATGCTTCATTAAATTCGAGTTGCTTACATTTGACGTGGACCAAGTCTTTGGTCTTAGACACAGTGTGCATGTAACATGTACATTTTTACCTTTTACCTCGACGAGGTTAAAATACTGCCTATACTTCCACCGTGAAAACGCTGTCAGACTCAGCCTCGGGACTCGCCATCTCATCTGACATGCTGTGTGTGTGTGTGTGTGTGCGTGTGTGTGTGTGTGTGCGCGCGCGCGCTACGACCGTGTGTTGGTTTGTGTGTATACCCGCCCACCGGGTGTCTCTGGTTGGCTCAACATGAAATCTCTGCTTTAGCCAATCGTCATTACGTATCCCGCCCTTACCAAAGGGAGAAAAAAAGGCATTCCTGTATGCGAGTTGAGTGAGGTGCCAGTTTCTAAACGAGTAGGTTGGTTTAGTAACGCGAGGTAACGGCGTGTTGGTACCGGTAACGGCGTTACAACGATAGATGAAGTAACTCGTTAGATTACCCGTTACTGAAAAAAGTAACGCCCTTAGTAACGGCTTATTATAACGGTTTATTTCAACGCCGTTATTCCCATCACTGCTCTTTAGTGACCTACACTGGCTGCCTGTAGCAGCCAGAGTTAAACACAAAGCTCTGACACTAGCCTACAAAACCATTTCAGGATCTGCCCCTGCCTATCTCAGCGTCTTACTAAAGGCTCACGTCCCGACCAGGGCGTTATGTTCCGCTCATTCAAAATGTCTATTTGTACCATCGCCTCTCGCAAAGCGAGGTCACTCTAAGCTCTTCTCTGTGGTTGTCCCCAAATAGTGGAATGACCTACCAACGGCTGCAAGAACTGCAACATCCCTTTCTACCTATAAAAACTTGTAAAAACCTTTCTCTTTCGAGAATGCTGTCCTGCCTAACAAAACTGACAAAACTAACAACTACTCTGTGCTCCTTTACACCTTTTCAGCTTATGTACTCCTCTGTAAGTCGCTTTGGATAAAAGTGTCTGCTAAATGCAATGTAATGTAATGTAATGCAATGTAACCTGCTCAGATTTACTTTTTGTTTTTGCTATACAATATGAAAAGTCAACCAGATTCTGCCAGCTCGAGCTGCTCTGTGCAGGTCTCACACATTGACTGTAACAGCTGAGATTAGCTACAGTGGCCACGGCACACAAACGCTTACATCCATACCCATTGAAACTGGGTCATTACTCTTAATGTGACAGTATTAATGAAAAGGCTACACAAAATAGTTCAGCTTAATGTGTTTCGTATTGTTAGGAAGACTCCATCTCTGTCTCCATCTTACCAGTTCATGCCGTAGAGTTTCTCAGTACACACTTAAATATAAGAAAAACTAGTTACAATAATACATAATCCAATCAAATGACTTATTTAGAAATAACATCATATATCACTCTGCTTTACAATGCTGCAAGAAAAGCTGCGCAAACAATTTGGTCCTGAATGAGCAGCCAGTTAGTGAGAGAAAGTGCGCGTGGCTCTGCACATTCCAGCTCAGGCTTCCGTTACCATGTGCACGAACTGTGAAACAACTGAATCTCTTGATTCAACAACCATTACATTAATTTTGAACAACAACATTAAAAACAGGAACTACTTCTTTGATCTAAAATCTACCTCAAAGTCATTAGCCTTCTAGTTATCCTGCTAATGCTAGCCACCTAAACCATAAAGTCACACATGTATCGACTCAGGATTGATGCTTTGCATTGAATGACTGAGACACCACTAAAGCAAACAGCATGCACTAACATGCACAGCCGGCCAGGCCGACTAGCACAGCAAAAACCAGAGAGACACAAACACACCCACACACACACATAGGGAGTATGACTGTATGATGTGAAGAGCAGTTTGCTGCTATATTAATGTTCAGAGTCTTGTGAGTAACGCAGTCCTTTCCAGTTAAAGGCAGCACACTGCAAATGTTAAAGTTCTTGTTTGTCTTTTTATATGTCACATAGCTAACAACTGGAATGCACTATACACTACCCAACACAATAAATGTAAGGGTTACATATACTGTGACACTATACACTACACATGTTACTCAAAAGATGTGCACAATTAGTTCCTCATTGATCAATTAATGGGTTCTGTAGTTACAATACAAATAGAAGACGTTGGGATGGGATTTCTCTTAAGACATATTTTCTCTGTGAAGCTGCTGACTGTCAGCATGATGCTTTCCCTTTCTCTGGTAAAAAGTGAATAAATTCACACTGACACTGAAAACTGCCTTTATTCAGCTTAAATACATTCAAAAGGTTTTCACAGTCTGACTGTGTCAACTGACACTGACGTTAATTACAAACCCACTGAGGATTAAATATTGTTTCACTTGAGGATCATAGCTCGTTCACCATGGCTTACAAATGAAGAATAAGACAAATAGAACCTAACCTTTGGATAGTCTGGCTTGTAGAATACTATAAAGAGAAAAAACAGAACATTGCACAGCTCTAAACACACCGTCACAGTGCATAGTTACTTACTGTATTTGTGGGCTGTGGTCAAAGTCTCTCCACTGGATCCGAGAAATAAATAAAGCCAAATAACTGCAATCACAACATGGTGTCAGGCTCAAAGTATTGCATATGATCACTTCAACTGTGCTTTAAGGTGACAAGTTCTTATTACAATCATCCACAACATGCTCACTGTGGATTCAGGAACAAATGCTTTCACACCTAAAATTAGGGCTGAATTAGAAAGTCATTTCTTGTTATGAACCTCATGCTTAATCACAAGAACTGCCTTAGACTACAAAAAACACTTCGGTCATTCAAGTTTGCAGTTATGTTCTGGATGACCATGAATGGGTTCTCCTAGAACCTGATTTTTTTTTTTTTAGTAAATAAATGTGTATGTTTACAGTGCCTGTGTGTGTGTATAGCTCAGTGTGTGCTGCACATATAAGTCTGAGTCCTTACTGCAGCGATCAGGATTTGACCCTTCCCTCTGTCCCTCTCTCCACTTTCATGTCTCTTTAGCTGTTACCATACAGACAGCAGCCCACAAATCTAATCTTAAAAAAAAAGTACACAAATAAATAGATCAATAAATATGTAAATATATAGACTATTTGTCAGAAGATTTACAAGGTTCTTCAAGGCTGTTGATTTTGGCAACGCAGTGGCACACGTGTGTGTGATTTTATAGTCGTTTGTGTGTGTGTGTGTGTGTGTGTGTGTGTGTGTGTGTGTGTGTGTGTGTGTGATTTTATAGTCATTACATTACATTACATTGCATTTAGCAGACGTCTGTGTGTGTGTGTGTGTGTGTGTGTGTGTGTGTGTGTGTGTGTGTGTGTGTGTGTGTGTGTGTGTGTGTGTGTGCAAGGTGTGCCTACATAATGTGACAAATCATAACGATTTACCATTTTATCAGTTCTGAATAAGTGGAGCGAATGTTATTTTTGCCTGTCAGACTGAACCCGCGGAGAAAACAACAAAGAATTCCTCATTAACCGGGTGTCTAACTCGTGCCGCCCTCGCTCGCCGCCGTCACCTGTCACAGCCAGGGCATATAGTTCAAATTCACGGTTGACCCCCCACCACCCCTCAACAACCACCCGTACCGATCATTCATGTGCACTCATACGCGCGCGCGCGCCGGCACACCGTAGAGACGTCAGGATTGGACGCAGCAGGGGATCCCCAGCATTCCGTTTCTGCCTCACTTGGCGTATCATCATCTTTTACCGGGAGGAGATGAGCGGGCTCACTCTCGCAGAGGGCAGCAATAACAGAGGACACTCTCCGTTTTACCGGACCGCGCGCTCTCTCCAGTTTCCCATTTCTCCGCTGCACAGTCTGCTTTCCCTGTAGCTCTCGCGTGCGCCGGGCGGTCGGGACAGGAGCAGAGAGCAAAGGGGGGAGGTGTTCCACCGAGCCGTTTGTTTTCAGAACGAACTGGACGCTGTGGACGGAGGCGCGTCGGTTCATGAACTCTGTGTTAGTTTCACGGTAGTTTTCCGCCGCAGACGGCCGACCGTTTCATCCGTCTTCATCAACGACGCTCCACTTTGCGGTCCTCTGACAGCCGCGCGCGCCGTGCTGCCGCGGACAGAGTCTCCTCGAGCCTCTCTGAGTGTTTGATGAAACACTTGAACACACACACACACACACACACACACACACACACACACACACACACACACACACACACACACACACACACTGTCCGGTGTGTGATCCATCCGGAGCAAAGCGGGTGAAAGTTAAAGTAGTGAGGACGATGCAGCGCTCGCGCTGCTCCCAGCGCGCCTTTTCTACTTTTCGTTTTTGCCATTGATATTAATAATAATAATACTGAGAGCGAAGAACTGAACAAGTGGAAGAAGTTTTTTTTTTCTTCTTCTTTTGTGGAAAAAGTGGAAGAAAACAAACGAGTACACGGCGGTGGTCGTAACCCCGGAGAGGAGCATCCCCGCACCGGGACGAACAGGTAGGACCGCTCTGACAGACACAGTCCAGGAGAGAGCACTGAACGCCGTTGTGTTCGTGTTAACATCACCGCCTGTCTAACCAACATCCCGGGCAGCACTCAGTCTGTGTCCGCGACACATGCCAATCTCTCCGTTAAAGGCAGTTCATCACTGCTTGGCACGTCGCTCCGCCGCACATGGCGCGCTCAGAGAGCGATCAGACACCCGGAGCTTCTTAAAGCAGCTACCAAGAAAAACAAACAAAAAAAACCACACACACAAACACAGAAATGAACGCTTATTGTAACTTTTCTAATTGGTTCGCTTGTTATTCACACCGTGGCTGAGCGGAGGAGCCAGCAGCAGAACCTGCTCCAAAAGTTGATTTGATGTAAAGAGGTCCAGCGCTTCGGAGGGCTCAGCCGAATGGTGACCTGCTTATAGAAAATAATAATACAAAATAAAGTGCACTTCTCCAGCCGCTAAACACAACTGATCAGATGAGTTGAGTCTGAATGCAGAGCGTGGCGGTGTCTGTCGACAGATTCACTGTAACATTAGAGGCCGACTGTGATCAGCTATTAAAACCACTGATTCCACACACTATTTCGGTGTGTGTGTGTGTGTGTGTGTGTGTGTGTGTGTGTGTGTGTGTGTGTGTGTGTGTGTGTGTGCTGCGAGATAGAAAGGTCAGAGGAGAGGAGATGGTCTTGGTTTGGAGTGTATTGAACAAAAGAGAAAGAGACAAAAATAGAGAACTCAAGTTGAGTTAGCCTTGAAAACACTGCATATCAGTTGAGTACCCAGTGTGTGTGTGTATCAGTGTCCCCATGTGCGTGGATCACACACGTCACACAGCAGTAATTGCAGCCTAACAAAGCCCAGTTCAATTTTCGATGTTTGACAATGTCACTGCTGATTTGATGAATGCATTTTGGAGCTGCAGAAATAGTGAAATAGAGGTGAGAGTGAAACATTGTATTAGAACTTTGGCTCTCCTGCACTCTGTAATTGGGACACATGAAATAAACAGTAAATTCAGTTGCTTGTACACACACTTTGAAACCTGAAACCTGCTACTGATTCCAAATAAGACCCCACTTTGAAAGAGAAGTGTCTGCATTTGAGAGTGTAGCCTCTGGTTTTGGTGAATTTGTGGTAAATGTGTGTGTGTGTGTGTGTGTGTGTGTGTGTGTGTGTGTGTGTGTGTGTGTGTGTGTGTGTGTGTGTGTATGTGAGGGAGAGAGAGAGTGAGCTAAGGATTATGTTAGACTGGTATGAAATCCACAGTGTATTGAAGGTAAAGCGGAGAGGCACACACTGCCTGTCCATATCTGCCCTGTGACTTGTGCGGAGCGGCACTGTTTGGGCAGTTAACTCACAAAGGTCCATTAATATCTCCCTTGTGTAAAATGTCCACTGTCTCTGTAGTTTTTAAAAATGTCCACCGTCTTTATTCTTCCCCATTTTTCTGTCTCTTTTTTGTGAACTTTGACCCCATGTTTCAGTGAAGCATTTAACATTTTGTCTTTGCTGTGTGTATTCAAATAGAGAACCTTGGTCTCTTCACTGCAGGTACTCACAATATCAGTGCCATTCACTTCTTACGCTTTTAAATAACTAGATACAACATCCATGTCAACTTTCATGGAAAATCTCGTATGGACCATACCATTACAGAAATTGCAACACAATTTTAGAATTTGTTGAGAAATCTGCGCTCCTGTAGTTTCTGTACACTCGGTCCTGCTAGGGCACAAAGTGTGTTTACGTGTGACCTTGAGTAAAATGATCTAATAATAAAAAATAAAGAATTAAAAAAAAAAGCTTTTTATTAAAAAAATAGTCAAAATAGTCAAAGTTTTGCTGCATTTTAATGCTGGCAGTATTTGCACAGCAACTGTCAGTCATGAAATTACTTGGGTTAGGGAAGGTGAAGAAGTTGTCATGCTCATGACGAGAGGTGAACACGTCTGCTCTATGGAAGCTGAGGTGTTGTATAATTGCTGCTCATGTACATTTATGAAGAGATTTATTGTGGCGCTCTGAAATATAATAATCTAATACCCATTCTAGAATGTGTGAATGAGTGCCTGGAATTTTGAGTGTGTGTGTGTGTGTGTGTGTGATACACACGTCACTTTCTATGTATGTTTGTTTCTTTTTTGTGGCTGTATTACACCCAGCTGAGCTCATGGTCCTGTTCTTCAGTCGAAGTCTGTGCCTGTCTTGTCGTCATATTTTACATGGTACATGTTACTGCTTCTGCACGGCATTAGGTGCACAGTGAAGAATAAAATGTGATTGTGATATTTAGTTCTATAGAGGAGCTGTTAGTTAGAACAAACCAGATGAAGAGGAAGGTAAGATGAATTGTGTACAGTGTTTGCACACTGTAGCAATGTGGACGTGTACTGTCCACCCGCTGTTACTTTCACAGATGGCTCAGGCAGCCCTCTCATGAAAGCACACAAAGAAGAAACTACTTTAAGTAGCTTCTTCTTCTTCTTCTTCTTCTTCTTCTTCTTCTTCTTCTTCTTCTTCTTCTTCTTCTTCTTCTTCTTTTCATGATGATTTTTATAGAATTCATCTATGGTTCATCTTGCTTTCACTAAAAAAAGCAGCCTGGATGTTTTGTTTCGCAGTCGAGCTTCCTGTTAGCACTCAGACACACTCTAAACATTTCCAATTAACATGCACCACAATCATCTGTTTCTCTTACACAAATGTTTACTGCAACAAGATCATAATTTAACAGTGCACATGAAGAATGAGCACATTACAAATAGTCTTAGAGTGCAGAAGATCTACATGTATGTTGTGTGTTGGTGATCCACCAATTGAACCTGTCTCACATCCAACATGCCTCACTGACATTCTGGCAGCAGAGAGTGTGTGGACACACAGTGTTTACACAGAAGAGCAACACTGCCATGTGTGGACAGTGGTTTGGCTCGGCCACGGGGCAATACAATGATCCCACAATGATGTAGAAAACAGGGAGTTTTTAAAGAAATGTTCTGCCTGATATGTCAATATTAACACGTACAGTATTATTATCATGATAACTCATAGATTAGACTGACATGGACATGGGACAGTCAGTCAGCAATATGCGTGAGTGTGTACTTTGCAAGATATTGTGTATGTGAGAGTCTCACCAGTGTATGCAGTGTGTATGTTTCTATGCACATGTAGCTTGTGGGCTGTTTCTACTGTGTGAGGGCTGTCACGATAATTATTTAAAATGAACACACACAAACTGAAGATTTATCTGCATTGTGCGTGTGTGTGTGTGCGTGCACATTTGCGTGTGTATTATCCAGGGAGAGCTCAGACTGAAGATCCAGCTGATGAAAGCTACCTGGAGCCTGTGTGGAGCTGTGGACTGTGTGTGTGTTACTAAGCCTAAATCTTCACGGGAAATAAAAAATCAAAATAAAAAAGAAGCTGACCACTTTTGTTTTGTGATTTGACCGTGAATCTTTCAGTTTGAAGTGCTCAAACAAAAATTAAGATGATCAGATTATTTCAGCTGTAACTGTAGACCATTAAAAGGCTAATAAAATATTTTAGCTAGATGTGTGAGGGATTTTTTTTTTATTTTTACTATATTAAATTGTATCTATGCTGTATCCTGCAGGCCAATACATCCAAGTTGCATTTGCTGCCTGCTTCCATTATAATCAAGAGTGCTGTGCCAAATTTGACTTTTCTAATGGGTCACACAATTGCTGTTTAGTGGCATTAATTTCATAATTAATTTCATAGTTTGAAAAACCCAAGTTGATGCGTATGAGAGTGTGTGAAAGGATTGGACGTCTATTCATTGTATACTGATTGCATTTGCACAATGTTGTTGTATTTTAAATAGAGCACCGCTGCATCCAACTGCATCTACTAAAACATCCCGCTTTTACCTCTATTATTATTATTATTATTATTATTATTATTATTATTATTATTATTATTATTATTATTATTATTATTATTATTATTATTATTATTATTATTATGTCTTCTTGTGGTATATATGTATAGCACAAATAGCAATGACATTGCAGAAATACAGCAGTGCAGACTATCTTTGGAAACAGTAGATAGATAGAACACGAGGGTAAAGGGAATGGTCGTAAGAACTTGTTAATATCTGCCACTGCGAGCTCCACTGCCTCAGCTGAGAGGAGGCTTTGGATGCACAGCAGGAGTCAGCAGCGGGGGGAGCGTGCTGTGAAGAATAAAAAGGTAAACATTTGAATATTTGTACCATTATCTTCCCCGTCACCTCCTGACAAAGTAGGCTACCTGTTTCAGTCGGTTAATAATAGTAAATATCTGTGTGAACATTTGAACCTGAACTTTGAACATTGGTATTTGTAATTATATTTACTTTGTGAGAGATCTGCAGGATATCTCAAGCATAACAATAATAATAATAATAATAATAATAATAATAATAATAATAATAATAATAATAATATAATAGAAGAAGAAGAAGAAGAAGAAGAAGAAGAAGAAGAAGAAGAAGAATGTTAGTCAAATCACTCCAGAGTGTGCAGAATGTGTATAAATCTATACTTTATATTCTCCTCACTCCAGGATGTCCTTCAGGTACTGCAGGGATGAGGAGGTATTTTTGTCTTCATGTAGCAGCTGATATTGTGAGAGCTTCACCTGTGTTTGTAGAATAGACACAAGTACTAAAATGGCCTCAACATGAATAAAGGAAAAGACATAATGCTGCACAGTGACGACAGAACGTGGTGAAAAATCATGTCAACCAACAGGAAGATAGTTGAGAAAAGTGGCACACTACTTCCACACAGACATACCTGAATCCAAGTGATACTGTATGCTATTTGCGTATCCGCAGAGCCGTAAATCACTTAAGCCTTATTTTGAAGCTCACAACAAACTGCTCTAGTTATCCAAGTATAACTCATAGCATAACTCATTTCTATAAACAATAGGAAAAAAAGGGTTGAATGAGACAGAGGACTGAGCTTAGCTCCTTTTTGAGATCTACCCTCCCTGTGCCCTCGCTGACTTTCACATGGCACCTGCTGCCATCCTAACTGCTGCTGTATCACACCAAAAACAACAACTCCAAATTCAAGATGACATCATATGCAAAATCCTTTAGATGAACAAACTCACTTTAAATGAATCTGCAATGCAGTGCTTGATACACTGCTACTGTTACTGATATTTATATTAAACACAGGCAGCATCATGAGTGAGGACTGATAATTAGCATGTTGAGTAGACTGATGGTCATTTTTGGGTTAAATGTCTGTTTACATCTGAGTGTCCATGCCGTGATGTTGCACATGTGCAGGGTGTGCATCATGGCTCATGGGTTGCTGTCTTGTGATGTTTAGGACATGTACGCATATTTTTTGTTTGTGAATTTGGATTTGGATTTTAGGATTTTTTAATTGCTCGAACAGCCCAACATTCATGTATGCATACAACACATTAAATTAGCGATGACAAAGAGGTTGTATTTAAAACATTTGCCATTGCAAAGATCTGCTTCATCTTTCTTTCTTTCTTTCTTTCTTTCTTTCTTTCTTTCTTTCTTTCTTTCTTTCTTTCTTTCTTTCTTTCTTTCTTTCTTTCTTTCTTTCTTTCTTTCTTTCTTTCTTTCTTTCTTTCTTTCTTTCTTTCTTTCTCTAAAATCTACCAAGCTGTTTTGTAACATGCTCTACTACAGTGACCTTCCTGTGGAAACACTACACTCTTTGTATTGCATACATCAGCTGGCTGGATGAGTAGAATTCAGTGATCTAGCACTCTTTGGCTGATGACATATTTAAACATGGTGAAAAGCTGCAGACTGTAAGAGAAGAACCATAATCCATTTGATTGAGAATTATTTATTATTTGGACTGTAAAACAGCTGCTTCTGTCAAGTGAGTGACTGCATGTCAAATATATTGTAAAACTGATCATATGGAATATGATGAATATGTTGACTCCGAAAAAGTGTTCTATTCCATAAAAAGAGCTTTTCCACCCTGATAAGACACATTTTAGAAATGTCAACAGCACCTATTAATAGATGCATTCTTCTTGTTCTTGTTCTTCTTCTTGTTCTTGTTCTTGTTCTTCTTCTTCTTCTTCTTCTTCTTCTTATTATTATTATTATTATTATTATTGTTATTATTATTTCAGTTTTGTGAATTTGTGTTTATAATTAATTCAATTCATTATTATTAATTGCCTTGTGAATCACTGATAAATTGTATTTTTTTGATTTAATATTGTGACCTTGAGAGACTTTGAGTATCTACTCAGAATCAGTCAGAATCAGAAACTGTCCACCACGATGCGATGGGACTGTGCTGATAAGCAGCTCACACAGCGCACATGCAATAAGAACACTTTACCATGCTCCCATCAATATGAGCACACTGAACATGTGTCCATATGCTGCTGTATGCTTTGAAAACATATTTCAAGATGAGACACATTGTAACAAAGCAGCACTTCGTAACACATTGACAGTGCTTCTAATGTGAGCAGCCACCCAACAAAGAAACATCCAACCAAAGTGTGTGTGTGTGTGTGTGTGTGTGTGTGTGTATGTGTGTGTGTGTGTGTGTGTTTAAGTGTTTTAAAAGGTCACCCTGCACTGAAAGTGATGGTCTCTTGCTGACTGACTGGTTACATTAGCATTTACACACACACACATACACACACACACACACACACACACACACACACACACACACACACACACACACACACACACACACACACACACACACAGTGAAATGCAGTGTGTTTCAGCACATCGGTTGTGCGCGTCTTGCTGGCTGGTTGGTTACATTAAAAGCAGGCTCATTGGTGCTCAGTCAGGCTTAAACGCTAGTATGTGTATGCACTGTACTCTGTGTGTGTGTGTGTGTGTGTGTGTGTGTGTGTGTGTGTGTGTGTGTGTGTGTGTGTGTGTGTGTGTGTGTGTGTGTGTGTGTGTGTGTGTGTGTGTGAGAAACCTTTCATTCCATGTGCTTGTACCATGGTCTATGCACGGTGACTCAAATCCACAAGGGAACATGGGAAGTGATAGATTGTGTGGAGTAGCATGAACATACACTTCGGCGTGCAAATGCATGTCGCAGTGAAGCCTCCACTCCATCCTGAGCATTTATCACCTTTAACCTCTGCCCTCACAGTTTGCTTTCTTTGTCAGCCTCTCCTCTCGCTTCCTCAAGCCACCTCTTTCATGTGAATATCAGACACTGTGGCGTCGCCTCTGTCCTCCACTGTGAAACTCATTTCAGTACAAATCATTTAAGTAAATGTAAATAATCACATGTATAAGCTGTCTAAACTGTAAGAAAAAATCCCACACAAAGGAAATTCACCTGTTACAGCAGCTCACAGAACACATCATTACATATTACATTACATTACATTACATTGCATTTAGCAGACGCTTTTATCCAAAGCGACTTACAGAGGAGGACATAAGCTGAAAAGGTGTAAAGGAGCACAGAGTAGTTTGTTAGTTTTGTTAGTTTTGTTAGGCAGATAACAAAAAAATAAAATAAAAATCATAAAATAGATGCATAAATAATCATCATTATTTATGATTTAATTGTTGGATCATTATAAATTGTTATTTCATCTTTTTTTTCATTTTCGTCAATAGAGAATCTCATGCAGGATGACTGAATGCAGGAGGACAATTTGTAACACTAAACGAGATCGGGAGCCAGTCGTCATCACAATTGTAACTTACACAAGTGTAGCACTATATAGCACTATATATATATATATATATATATATAGTTCTCAACCTTTGTATGCACATTTTTATTCTCAATCTTATTTCATTCTCTCTATTTGTGTATTATTTCAGATAATATTTCTACATTTCAGATCATATATGAAAACGAATATGAATTACTTTAGTAAAATTAATTTGTCTTTCAGCTCATCTGCCAATTGTAAAATAATGAAAAAGTCTAATGGCAGTAGGTAAAAAGATATGTTGTTCTCCTTCCTGCACGAAGAGAGAGGAGCTGTCCACCACCGTTACTTCTTTGGTCCATCATGATGTTATGTAGTCGATGATCCGTGTTGTTCAGGAGTAAAGTCACATGAAAAAGTTCTGATAAAATGTGCGAGCTGATCAGCAGAAAGGAGCCAAATCAGCCGGAGCAGCAGTAGAGGCTTCTGGAATGTCTGCGAGCCTCAGAGCACGGAGACGTGTACATTCACTGGCCAGGTGTCAAGGGCCCGGCAGGTACTGAACAGTGCCAATGCAATAAAATTAAAGAGACATTATTATGGGCTGTGGCTGGGATTAGCATTCGCACAGCCTAGGTGAAAAAATATATTGCATCTACTTTAATTAATCACTGATTTAATGCACCACCTGGTGAGCATACTAAGTGACCCAAATCAAGCGGAACCGTAGTGTTGCATGACCAATAGGTGCATGCTGGGTCTGGCTGATAGTGGATCATCCAGCAGTGATTTCTACTCTACGTTTACCCTCACTGAGGGTTTGAAGCCTGTCTTGATAATCCCTGTCACACATGTGATTGCAGAGCCTCTTTCAGCTCAATGTGTGAAAACTTTTTGCAGGGCAGCGGAATGAGAGGCTCAGTTGACTAGTTGTAGTACACGCGATAAACCAAGCGGTTTACGCAAACACTACACTACACTGTGTGTGTGTGTGTGTGTGTGTGTGTGTGTGTGTGTGTGTGTGTGTGTGTGTGTGTGTGTGTGTGTGTGTGTGTGTGTGTGTGTTGTTTTCCTAGTGATGCTTCACTCTGTTTGTGACAGCTCATTTAATGCCATTGGACTCATAGTTGCTGCAGTGTCCATAACTCTTTTTATCACTCAGAGTAAATAACTTACTTTTACTTCAGTACATGTTTACACAATTGTGAGAGTAGTATTACATGTCATCTTGCACTTAACAGTTAACGTGCTCCGTCTCCACTCATACAGCAAATCAATGTGAGAGCCCTCAGATCATGTCCTATGTGAATATTTGAACAGCATCATTTAGTCATTTAGGGCCAGCAGGGACATGCTGCTGTTGATCCTGATAGGACTCACTTATTTTTTTAGCTGTGGTTAATGTGAAACAAAAGGTGGATACATTCAGACTAGCACAGTGACCACTGTGTCTGAATGGGTCATTGCATGTTAGTCTGGCCTCCTTTCACCAAGGTCAGTGCTTCCCGACTTCAGAAATGAATTTAACGTCAGACTAAAAACTATGACAGGGAAAAAAAAAAAAACAGAGAGGGGGAGAAAACAGTATGAAGCAGAGTGTGTTTGGAAACCTGTTTTGTGTAAGCCGTGTAGCTGATCAGACGGCTGATGTTGTGTTATCAGGATGATATTCAGTGCCATTTGGATGTTCTGATAAAGCTTTTGTTTTCAGCTGTTTTCTGTGGGTGTTGGTGGTGTAGGAAAATGGACGGCAATCCCTTGTGGTAGTTCCAGATGGTAGGAGAGGCAGGTCAATTACAATCTGACCGCAGCAGTGAGCTCACATTGGCCTGCACTCGGAGAGTCAGTCAGAGAGAGTGGACACAGCAGAGGTTGGAGCTGGCCCGCTGTGGCAGAGGACAGGAAGAAGCTGGAGTGAGGCAGAAGGGCGACGCTGAGTCCTGTTTGGGTGACACTACTGTACTCTACTACAGCTAATAAGATGCGTCTGCGAGTGAGACGCAGTGTTGGTGATAATGAAGGTTAAGTGTTTTTTACAGGCCTTTATTTTTCCAAATGTATAGTGCTGGGCAGTATCCATGTTTTTCATGCCATATATGCATTAGTATATTCTACAGAACTATCCTGTATAAAACAAAATGCCCACTTCTAGGATGTCTGAAATTTAGATCCTTTTCCTGTCCCTTACTAACTGTGCAAGCTCAACAACAAGCAAAGAGGAAACAGTTAATTAGTACAATGAGAACTGAAATTAATAATAAAAAAACAGCTTGGTGGAACTGTTTATATGACGTTAATTCTACTGTATCTCAGTTTGCAAAGTGTCACAACATGTACAGACACAGGAGCATTTGCAGCGTAATGCATTTCAGTTATAATGCATGGAACGCTGAAAAAACTGTTAAATAATTTGGAAAGGCAGCCGTGACGCACAGGAATAATGAGCCCCGACAAATCTTGTTGTACTGTACAGCAGCTGCTTTTTACAAAAGCCCTTTTCACACAGATTGGTGTAAAAATGTCTCCTATTAGCTGTGTGTAACATTTAGATAGCATGCCAGCGTTCTGGGGAGAAAAAACATCGTCATAGCGATGCTATTCCAACACATAGGAGCTTTACTTCGGTGTGGAGAAGCAGCAGCTTTATTCACTGATGAACTGTAACACACTGCATTTACTGCCAGACTGACACCCTCACTGCACCGCTCACATTCGCTTTCACCTTTACCACACCCTCCGCTAACACACACACACATCCTAGCTTGACTGGGGCTGGCGGCAGCAAACAGGCATTTTCCAATCTAGTCTGTAGAAAGCAAAATGCTGCCCCGCACTGCCTCTCAGCTTCACGATGATCCATTGAGTGCCGCTTTGCTCGGCAGTGTCCTCCTCCATTTTCATTCATGAGCTGGGTTCACTGATAGTCCTGCTGCCTTCAGATGGCTGCAGAGGTATAATGCCATTAAGAGTAGATAGATCATTTCTGCTTTTTGATCCATTTTAAATACATCTATTGTTTAGAGGGTGCGTGAATAATTAAAATTAAAATAATCATCATCTTTATATTCATGTTTACTGTTAACATTATTGCTGCATTTTATTTAGTTTGCTCTCGTTGAAGAAATAAGAAACCAGGGGCAGCAGTCTGTCTTTTAAATGTGGACGGCCTGTGTGAGAGGGCTTCACTTCTCCCGCTTCTTCCCAAAGGTCCGCGACTCTTTAAACATATTTTACAAATATGGTCTGTGCTCTAATGAATGTTGGACAACATTATTTGAACTTTGATGTCAGTTAATTGTGGTGATCAAATAAAGGCACCAGCAGGTGATGTCCATGCAAAAATGAGACACTCAAACAAGTCATCATGAGGTCTGCTGGCCTCACAACAGAAGTCATAACTGCAGTGTTAAATATTTCATGTTTAAATTGTCTTTTTTTTTTTTGCACATTTAATGTTTCATACTTCTCTGTGCAAAGCTAATTGCAGCTCAAATTGTCTTATGAAACATAAGCCCGCAACGTATTTCTAGATAATTATATGTCTTATTAGTCTCTATTGTGTCAAAGTTGTTGTGTCTGACAAACTAATTAGAGCATCTACTGTTAAATATTTATTTCAAATAAAAAAAAAGTAAACAGTGTCTTGTTCAAAAAATCAGTATATTTTTCATTCAGTTGTTTCAAAGTCAAACATTAATTTACTTAATTTATTGTTCCTTTTATTCTTGATGTGTGTGAGTATGAATCAATTACACATAATTATTACCTTGAATGAAAGTGCTTTAAAGTATTTTAATAATTGTGTTTATTGTTTTCTGACGCTGGAAACGTCCTCACACATTGTTCAGATGATGACCTTCAATACCAACATGCATCGGTATTGATTTGATGATTTGGTTTGTAATGGTATGCGAATGAGCGTGTCATGCTGACTTTATGCAGTGATATAATTAGCGGTAGCAGTACTCTCTCAATGAATGTGTCCTTCTGTATCATTGCTATTATTTTTTTTAACTTTGTCTCTTCTTAAATTATGTATTGTTCTTTTCAAAGTGGACTTTCTGTCTTCAGGCAGAGTGCTCTGTTATTAGTAAATCTAACATATCTGAGAAAATGCGTCGTCCTCTTTGATGCAGCTGGAATGTGTGTGTTTGGGGGAAAGCATCACTGGCATCACTGTTAGCACTGAGCGTGTTGTTTCTGTTGTTATCCTGGATGCAAGGGTGAAATTAAATCGTGATTTCTTTTTTTATTTAATCACCTCTTACATCAGTAACAATTTTGCTAAATTTGGGCACAGAAAGAACACATACTGTTCACACACACACACACACACACACACACACACACACACACACACACACACACACACACACACACACACACACACACACACACACACACACACACACACACACTTCAGAATCACTTTTATTTGCCAGGTGTGTGAGCACACATGAGGAATTTTACTTCGGTTACACGTTGCTCTCTTAGTACATCATAGTACATCAAACATATATAGAAACAGGTACAGTTTAAAAAAATAAACTGAGGACTTGACAGGTAAACATAGACATAAACATAAACAGGAATGAAAGTTATGTACATGTAAAAAACACATAAATATCTGTGTGTACAGACAAGAATTTTTTTTTTTTGGTGCAATGGTGATATTGATATTGATATTTACATAAATAATTCGTAATTTACAGATATTATGCAGGTGATGTTACTGACATTATGAGTCCGGTTTTAGCTGTTCATCACAGAGACAGACAGACAGACAGACAGACAGACAGACAGACAGACAGACAGACACACACACACACACACACACACACACACACACACACACACACACACACACACACACACATACACAGATATTAGTATCTTTGAGATAGATACTAATATTGATATATAAGGTTTAAATAAAGAAATAAACCTGATATTTTGTTTTGTTTTATTTGACAATATATATATATATATATATATATATATATATATATTTTAATTTTCCCCCTCATTCGCTCTCTTGTTCCGTGGATTCTGTTTCTTTTTTTTGCTTTTTTAAGACTAGAACGTTAATGTGTAAACTAAACTCAGCAAGTGGGACATACTGTACTGACACACAAAACAAGACCTGACGACTTGACATGACTACCATCATGGAACAGTTCTATACAGTTTCAGTGACACGTCTCTTACCAGCAATGTTCTCACTTAATACTTCATGTCATTTCCACCACTAGGGGTCTCTCACTTTACAAAAGACGCAGTTTGATGACATAAAGAAGTGTGGGCTCAGTTTTATTCACAGCGTATTTAGTCACAATTGCTTCCTAGGTTTGCAAAATTCCATAAATTTTCAAAACTGTAAATTTACAAAATTGTTGGCTCTTAACAGGGAACTTAAATATAGTTGGGGGAAATATATTTTAGCATAATCTTGACTAAAACTGATTTCATGCAGGCACACTTGAATATCTGCTACATCACATGGACACATAACATTTTTTTCTATTTTCCATTTTTCCCATTTTCTCCCAGTTTAACTTCCAACAGAAATTTTCTGGAAAATTTCCAGGAATTTGCCAGCCCTTTGCAACCCTGTTGCTTCCTTACTCTCATATCGTCGTATCCTGAGTTTTAACAACAGGTGATTAAATGAACTGCATCTTGAATAAAATGATGGATTTCTGAACAGTCTTAGAAACATTCATTTAACAAAATAGATTACATACTGTACACCTGATCACTTTTAGACATTTTGATAGAGAAATGTTATATGAGTTTCAGAAAAAAAAATGTACACACAAGTCATTCAACAAGAATTTAGTTTTGCCTTAAAATTGATGGCTATAAAATTCAATTCACTTCAAATTCAACTCTGTTTATTTGTCACATATAGTCACCTCTAATTAACCTGTATCAGATGGTTTTGGAACAGGTTACAGAACTTACGTTTTCGTAGGATCATGGATTCTTCAACTTTCCTAACTTAGCGAGAAAGGATCTTTTTAATGAAAGCATCTTTTTGACTGAAGGATCCGTTTGTACATGAAGAAATCAGTAGGAACTCAGCAGGAATCATGTTTCTACCTATTCTGTAAATAAGAGAGCAATACTGAGCTCCTAAAATCAAAAGAAAGAACCAGTAGAACATTTAACCAGCCTTTAGTTCCACTTCATTGGCTCACTGGATTATATATATGTATATATATGACTTATCTTTTTCACTTCACTGTTGGTCATGTGTGTTGGTATTTAGCCATAATGATTGGTGAAAAAAAATAATCATATTTTAGTGATGCACCCAACCCACGATAAGGAATCAAAAGTCATGTCCACTAGGCCTACATACTGGAACCAGTATGATTTCTTACCAGCTTCTTCACTCGTATTGTTATTTTTTTGTTTTTTCATCACTGCATACGACTGAACTACACAAGACTCTCACAAGACCCTCTGCATCACACCTGCCAGCACAGGTAATGATGTATATACTGCATGCACGCACACACATAAACACACAAACTATTCACAAGGACTGTCAAAGAGCTACGTTGCCAAATAGGCCAGTGTGCTGTGTGTGTGTGTGTGTGTGTGTGTGTGTGTGTGCGTGCGTGTGTGTGTGTGTGTGTGTGTGTGTGTGTGTGTGTGTGTGTGCGTGCATGCGCGTGCACTCACAGCCCACTCGGTCCAGAGGACAACTTGGCTGAGACTGGCTCTCATTTGCTGCACAGGGAGTTGGTGGAACTCCCGGGAAGTCGTGTATTAAGCCATAAACAGCCAGCACAGAGAGCTGGAGCACATTATTCAATTTTTATTTCATTCATGCTTTACTCAGCATGGCATGTCAGCCGGCTAAAAGCTGCAGCTTATCACCACCGTCCTGGACACACACAGCTGGGAAAAGAAAGGAGGAAAAGGGTGTTAGAAAAAGTTTGTGAACTTTTGTGTGTGTGTGCGTGTGTGTGTATGTGTTGGTATATTTGTATATATATATATAAGTTCATTAGTGGAAAATAATTTTCCTCTAAATCAGTCATAGAACTTTTTTCCTGCTCATAATACGTGACAATCTTTCATCCTGTCATGCATCATTCACATCTGCATTGTTAAACGTTTCCCTCAAACGTCGCGCTCTCTCGACCCACTTTTGTGTCAGCTTGTGAGAAATCGTGATGGCCTACATAGATCTTTGCAGATAAGACTGATGATAATGAGACTTATCGTCAGAACAGATCTACCAAGGCCAATTTATTCAATGTTGCAACAGTGATAAAACAATAAGAAGAAAGCCAAAATAATATTTTCTTTTTTTCCCAGTGCTGTGCTTCTTTTTCATTTTAATCTTTTTGTGTTGTTTGAATGAGATTTAATAGATATGAAAAAGGAATATCAAAGACTGCAGCATGCCTTTTTTTCACTCACATCTGTTGAACTGAAGAATTCCAAGTGCCCTGCGCCTTTTTGTCTTCCTCTCTCTCTTTTTTCTTCTCTCCTTCCACCCCCTCCTCATGCTCTTTTTCAGACAGCTCTTTGGGTTATAAAAACCACCATGATATATGATGTTGTCTGACCAAAACACTAAAAAGTCCCACAGCGATTTCAACAGCACAGTATGCTCAGACTTAAACATGCAACCCCCCCCCCTCCCCCTCCCACACACACACACACACACACACACACACAATCACACACCCTCATGCACGCACACACACACACACACACAGTGATTTTGGAATAATGTCCACATCAACAGTTTTTGTGTTTGTTCGATCTACTCCTCTCTCATGCTTAAGTCCCAAGTGGGTTGGTTGGTATTTTACACTGGACAACCAACACACATACACACACAGGCACATGCATACACATGTATGCAAACTCAAGGACATGCACTGCATACACACAGGCAATATGTTTTAATACGTTTGCATTTTCTTCTGATAACCTTTTCACGAAACATGATTCTGTCCGTTTTTATATTTGTGCCAAATTAATACGAAAGTGCTGCTCCTTATTCTACCAATTCACTACTTTGTTGGGTTATGGGTTGAGATGTTTTTGGTTCTTTGTTTCTTTACGTAAAAGTAGCCCTGCTAAATCTACACATCGGCTTTATTTCATATTTCTTAGAAACTCTGATCTGACTTTACTTTTATACAAAAACTTTTGAATCTATAATTCTGACATGAATGTTTTCTTGCAGGAAATAGTCACACTGTGACGTCTTTACTGTCTTGTGAGACACAGAGTGCTGGTGCATTTAACAAGACTGAAACACCATGTAAAAATATGGCCAGCAGTATTGCAAATTATTGATATGTCATTTGCTTAGGTTTTGATCTCTAATCATAGCAAGCTTAGATCTCAGTGGCAGTTATTAAACAGACCTAATGATTGTTGTAATTGCTGCTTCATGCTTGTGCATTATATCATGGTTCATGCAGTGATTGCTGGGTTCGCATTTTTGTGAGACGAGCAGAAACACTGTCAGCAGGCAGACGTGATAAGACGATAAGAAGCTTCAGCAGAGGAACACACCCATCGTCTCATGCTGTGAGAGGCTCACGTTATATATATCCTGATACGTGGAGGCGACAGGCAGTATGAACAATCAAGGCAATTACTGTGTTTTGATTTCCTTTAGCACATTCACCAGCCTGCACCCATGTTTACTGCCGGCTTTTGGTCTGACTCACATAATGGATTGTCCAATGGAATGACTATTGGAATGAGGAATGTATGTGGGCATAAGGATAAGTGTGTGTTTGACTGGCTCCTTTGTAGTTTACCTGAGCACACAGACACATGATTGTCAGCTTTGGTTGATGTGGCTGTTAATGAGTGGAGTAGTTTAAAAGTGAGTGGATGTGTTTACTCTGGAATAGGTATTTGTTGCATGAGCACTGACACGTCAGCATTGTAGAAGATGAAGACAACAGATCCTATTGTTTTCCATGAACCATTTAAGGAATATCAGCATTTCAATGAAATGCATACAGCATTCCATCTTAACTGTGCCTGTCTGAAACATACGTTTCATCAGTGTAATAACAGCTACATTTCTTTGTTCCTTCCAGATCCTGTCAGAGAGAGATTTTAGGTTCATCACATTATCACTGACTGATCGAAATTGTTGTAGTCAAATACAACTTGACATGAAGGGAAAGGGATGGAGACGAGGACGAAGGTTGCAATAGTATTTTTAATTCTGGCTTGGGGATGCTGAACCACAGGTTCAATGATCATGTCGTGAAAAGATCAGATTCCATGTCATTTTTCACATATGAGCCAAAAAAATTGGATTTGGGCCACTTTTGCCTGCAGTGTGAACACAGTGATAAACTGGATGACAGAGAGCTGCCCTGTTAACATTTGCTGTTGGTCACTTGTCGGCAAGTTTTAAAAGCAAGAAAGATGAGCGCAATGAAAACAAGTAATGAGAGTTTTGAGTGGTGGAAAGACCTTTTTCCTGGTCCTTTATGACACAACAGTACAAACCATGAAATAGATAGCCATGTTGACATTTTTTTCCTTCACTTTAAGTTTTTTTCTTAGAGTACATTTCAGATTTAGATCGAATTTTTAAAGGTTGACCCCATAAGCCACCCTTTTTCTCTGTCTTCACTTCCTGTCGTGGGCCCCTGTGGTTGGCCCTTGGGGAGTGTAAAAGACAATCAAGTGGATTTAACTGGAGGGCGGTGGTTCCTGTGGGACCATAAAGGCCAATAAAATAGCCAGAAAATATAAGAGCAAAAAAACAAAACTGAAGAATCCCCTTGTTGGGTGTTAATCACAGGCCTCTTTCTTTCTCACTCACTCCGTTTTCATGTGTAATTTCTCTCTGCACACATGCTCTTTGTTCTGCTTTTTAGCCGAAGTGTGAAGAGTGATAAGTTTGTTTAGGGTTGGAAAATGCGTTCATTCGGCCACTGTCGTCCCAACAACCTGTGATAGGCCACCTATTTGCACAGGTGTGTGTGTGTGTGTGTGTGTGTGTGTGTGTGTGTGTGTGTGTGTGTGTGTGTGTGTGTGTGTGTGTGTGTGTGTGTGACAGGGACACAAGATAAACAAGATAAACTGTGTAGATTATGCTAACATGCTTTAGCAACATTGCATTGTACATCGTCAGCAGAGTAAAGTAAAGTTCTTAGAGGTTACAGCACATTTACTTTAACACATTTAGTGTTTTTAAATCTGTGTGTATTTGTGCATGTATGTATTTAATAATTTTATAAGCCAAAATATAGTGTACCCCGCCTCTCGCCCTAAGTCAGCTGGGATCAGCTCCAGCCCCACAGTGACCATGATGAGTAGAAGAGGTTACAGATAATGGATGGATATTAAGTGTACACACACACACACAGTACTGAGACATTCACATAGTTAACACCTGAAGTTGGTATGCTGGCCTCTAAGCAGGAGGAGGCAAGTACTGCATTTAACTTTTTAACTTTTCTCTTTGTCTTTCAGTGCGTTTAAATGAAAGAGCGTTGAGCTTAAATGTCTAAATTCTGTATGGCTATGTTCGTGCAGTAAGGACTTCAGAATTTGACCTCACTCTGTTTATCAACTAAAACATGAACACAAAGCACACATGATCTGCGCGCACACAAATGAATAGTGTTTAAAATGTCAATCAGTGTATCAGTGATATGATGCAGATGATACGGTAAGTTAGATTGTAAAGGAACTCTCAATGATTGTCAAGCTACCGTGTGCTTCACTGTGTTCTTCTGACAAGATAACTACTCTGAGTCGACGTGTTCCTGTAATTTTTACCTCCTTTCTCTCTGGAATAAGTGGATGAATGCACAGCTAAGAGTCAATTCATCCTGCAGAACGACATGATTCATCTCAGCTAACAGTACACTGCTGCTTTGTGAACAAGTTACATATTGAACGGTGTTTCACGGTTCACTTGTGTTTTTTCTGCTCTTTGTTCAGGATGAGTTGAATTTAATGTTTTTTTCTTCCTCTGATAAATAATCTTTATTTGTAACTGCTGGTTAGACTGTGTGTATTTTTCTTTCCCTGGAGAAATGGCAAATGTGAGTGTTACATGTCTACTGTGTTACCTTTTGCACGGTATTTGTACACATACATAGACATTGTACTTACACAGGAATAGACCTAACAGCTGATAACAAAGGCGGATGAAGACAACATATACAGGCCAAAAGTAATGTGCATTAAAGCATGACTGTATACAGTGTGACAGTGTATGATGGTATTCAGTGTTAAAAATCTATAATGGCAGTGGATGGACGTTTTGGTGTTCATGACACTGTATGGCTGATGATAGTGTTATTTGGAGTGATGGCATGTGGTAGACCTGCTCTTACAACAGGTTGTGTCCAGGGTAGAAGGGGTCTGCAGTGATGCTTGCTGCATTTTACCTGACTGGAGACATGTGCAAGTCTTAAACTGAGGGAAGGTTAACTTCTATTTAGTGGCCGATCCAAACCAGACAGCAACCAGACAACAGAAAACAAACTTATTGCAGTGTAGAACTGATCAGCAGCTCGGAGGCAGGTTGAATTCCCTGTGCTGGTGAAGAAAGTCCTCTGCTGGCTCTTTTTGACAGCCTGCTCTAGGTTGGAGGTCCACTTTAATTCCTGGGAAATTCCGAAAAGCACTTTCTAAAGCACAGTACTGTTGATGAAGGGCGGTGTTGGGGGTGCTCCTTCTGAAGTCCTGTCATCTCCATCCATTTGAGCTTCTTCAGCTCCATGTTGTTCTGACCATAATTTAAAGCTGTGAGTGGACATCACGACCTCTTCTCCATACTTCACAGACTGCAGACTAATTATATTGCAGAATTACTGTCAAGTGTTAGGTCTATCCTGCTGTTCCTCTAACATGTTCATTCATTACTGAGAGCAAAAGCCAACACCAACGCATTAGACTAGTGCAATAAAAACCCACTGCTGATGAGAATTTAGCTAGTTAGTAGCAACGTCTCGTTAGCATATTGTTTATGTAATTGTATAGTTAATTGCTAACTAGAGTCTAATTGCATTGATTGGATGTGTAATTGACGTGTGCAGTGAATTGAGTGGAGAAGCTTTCTGTGTTTGCTCTGTTAATTGTTGACTTTGTCCAGTTACATTATTTCTGTTCTTCATGGCTGCTGGTGTAATTGACTAGCTGTGTAAAAGTACGAAGGATCAAATCCAGCCTGAGGGGACCAGTTTGAGCATCTTCGTGAGGAAACGCTGTTGTCTGACATGAGTGATGTATTTTACTGTTCTTTGTTTTCTCTAAAGCATTGCACATCCGATCATTTCTGTCTCTATACATGTGATAATCAATGCCCTCTGCTTTCCGTTTATGTCTAAGCTGCAGCACATACATTACCAGCTCAGTCCTTCACCATGCTGTGTTTTGTTGGTTTGATTTGCTCTTAGCCTTGGTTGCCATGGAAAAGTGCAGACTGCACAGTACAGTTTGTTCTTCATAGATTTAATTTAGAGCATTTGTGCAGTTTTGATTAATTGTGTAGTCCTGACTAAATATTTTGATCATATCCAAAGACATTTATTATCATTTATACTACTGAATGTACTGAATGAACCTGACAGCAACTGTACAACGTAAATATGCATACACAGTCTGTATTACTTTAGGTTGTGTCATGTAAGATGTGTATGTTAACTAAGATGATTCTTCAAAGAAGACATTTTCCTTTCAGCATGTTTGTTTCCCATCATCGGCTGCTCTTCTTGTCTCTTACTCGAACTCCATCTTGCTGACTTTTTATTTATCTCCCTCTCCTGTTTTGTCTTGTCCTTTGTGTTCCTGATTCATGATGCCTTTTCAGATGCTCTTAATGTGAAGATGGCTCTATGTCTATTATTCCTCTCACTTTGTCTCGTTCCATCTATTTCTCTCTCTGCATCACTCTGTCACAACTGAGACATAAGTAACAGGGGCTAACACGTCACACACACACACACACACACCCACACACACACACACACACACACACACACACACACACACACACACACACACACACACACACACACACACATACATACACACACACACACACACACACACACACACACACACACACACACACACTGTGTGTGAGACTGGGAGCGACATGCAGCAGAAAAGGATAGATTTCATATGTTTATGTCCTCATTTACATTTGCACCTGTCTATTTGTACATCACACCTTACTTGGCAGGTTGCCCATCCTTGGCAATATTAAGATATCATTATACATAATTTCATCAGAAACCTACCAATGAAAATGAACAGGACTCAGCAGGTAAAGAAAATAGATAAATGTTGTAGGAGTTGTTGTGAATGTAGGAGAGACTGTGATGGAAGTGAACCAGAATGTTAAGTGTTGTTTGTCGGCTCTGGGCTACTGGAGAAACATGATGTGTTCAACATGATGGGAAAGAGGACCTGTTCCTGTTCCCTCTGTAGATATACAGGTCTCATTCTAAGGCAACAAAAATATCAAACAAATCATATGTTCAAGTGATTATGCACTAATACAAAGAGATTTAAATAATTCTAACAATAGATATTCATAAATTTAACACTGGACCTTTAATGAGAGACAGTCAGACAGTGTGGAGGCTGTGAGTTCCCTTTACAGCTGCACACTGTTTTTCTTTTTTTTCTCATAATGATGTTATTGTATTTTTAGTTGCTTCTTCTTTTTTATCTTTCTTTTAATTAAAATATGTGGTTACTTCTTTACTCTTTTAAACTTCATGTTTACAATTAATTTGCAATAAATTCACTAGTCTTCTTCTTTACTGTCATGTTCTTCAAACAATACCTAACTTTTTCTAGTTTTTTTTTCTTTCTTTTTTGTTACCATGGGAACTCAACAGTTATCATATGTTTATGCAGTGCATAAGTACATTGATCAAAATATAAAAGACTAAATGTGTATACTTTGAGTGGTATGAGCTGGACTGGGGACTAAAGTTTGGAGTGTCATTATTGTCACCTTTACATTTCTCTTTTATGTCGCTGCTGTTAGATTTCACTTTTCTTTATGTCTTTGGAGCAGTCACACGTCTATGTCTTCATTTTTTATTTCTCATTTTTTAACTAGTATTCATTTTCGAGTGCTTCTTTTGAAAACACACAGTGAAAGACAGTTGTGTATGAGAGGTTTACTGCAGAAACAATGTTACCAGGTGAGTTTGGAAGCTTCATTTGTTTTTCTGCTCTGTCCTCTACTTGCCTTCTCATGTTGTCTCTTCTTTCTCTCTATCTGTCCATCCCTAAGGTCTCCAGTCCTCTTTCATCTGTATGTTTAATCTGTGTCTGCTCTCTGTCCATTGAGGTCAACAATGAATTCATTTCAATGTAGATCTGATCTTTATTTTCTCAAACAAAGGCATAGTCTCATATAATGGAGGTATGGTCATCACCAATAACGTACAGTAGATGATGGTTCTCGATCACCTTGACTGGTGAAGCCTGCTACTTGATTTTGAGAGGTGCCGTCTTCTTTAACAGTTTCAGGGATTCTTTGCAGGCTACACTTAGTTATTGGGAGCAGTTAGAACTTCACAAATATGTTGCACACAGAATAACAGTGGGATATATTGTTCCTATTTTTAGTTGGTTATTTCTTATTTCCCTATTTTGATTTGACTTTATTCTTTTTTTTTTCTTCTTATTTTCATGTGTACTCACAAACTGTTTTAATCTGTTCACCTTTCTTTTCCTTTTTTTAATCTAAGGTCACAGTCCCAAAACAAAATTTTAATAAGCTAATTTCCTCTCTGCTGAAATGACAAGTGTCCACACAGATGTTATGCTTTATAGCTATAGACTGTATAATAACTTCATGAACATCTCCGGGAAATTTCTTTTACGCTCTCTTCAGTTTTGTGCCAAGCTAGCTCCACTGGGAAGTGGAGTGAAACAAATTTTTTCATCTTTAATGTAAAATATTATCAGTTCATTATGGAACTGTGAGAAATAAATCAGATGGGCTGTCACAGTCTAGGTAATTATTGGTAAACATAGGACATTATGATCTGTTTAAAAAGAGAATAAAAAAATAAGTTGTTTCACAAATTGAATTAAGAATATAGACATCCTGTCCCATTTTTGAACACTTTATAATAATATATCCATCCATTATCTGTAACAGCTTATCTCATCAGGGTCATGGGGGGCGGAGCCTACCCCAGCTGACTTTGGGTGAGAGGTGGGGTACATCCTGGATGTCGCCACTTTATCACAGGGCACATAGAGACCATCCGAGAGTCAGACACAGGGAGAACATGTAAACTCTACACAGAAAGGCCCAGCCAAGATTCAAACCAGGAGCCGTGCTAACCACTTTGCCATTTTGTAATTCTTTCTGTTGTAATTTCCAAACAGATATATTATTCCAGTCATTAGTGAATGAAATGCTTCATTACTATTTCAGCAACACATTTTTGTCCAACATGTTGTTTTCTCTGCAGGCTATATTTGGGACTAGCCTTTATTTGTTGGGCATGACCACGCCCCTGGACATTATTGCCACTCACTTACTGTATGTAACAGGAAGCCTGTTGAGATACCAAAGATTTACTTTGCCATAGTACATTGTCACAGCCTATGCTTCTGCCTGTTTCTGTGTGTACATATCTGCTTGTGTATGTGTTGAGTGTGTGTAAATGAATGAAAAGCCATTAATAATTAGTAGGGATGCACCAAAATGAAAATTTTTGGCCGTATAATTATTATTACATTTATACTGTTAGAAAGGCTATGTTGTTTTGTTCATGAACGCATCATAGTTATTGAACCTACCTTGAATGTGTGAGACACCGTAATGTAGAGAAAAGTATATAGCTCCGCTAAAGAGCAGTGTATGATGTATTTCTTGCCTGTGTTTTTGCATCGTGGGTTTATTGTGTGTGAATGAGAAAAGAATCAGCAACCCTTGCCAGATCATCGCGCACGTTGTTTCATTGCATCAATTGCGTCACGCCACTATTCGAACCTTACTATTTGGCCGCTTCAAAGCCGAAATGCACTTTTGGGCCATTTTCGGACGAAAATTTTCGGTGGCCGAATTTTCGGTGCATCCCTAATAATTAGCATATGTAATGGTTTTTGCTTTTGGATGACATTGACTGCATAATGATGTGTTTGGTTGGTTTGAATGTGAGAGTGACAGAGCAGTAGACTATGTTTAAAGGGGGGCAGACTGATGGCTGAATTTGTTTTTGACATACCACCAGCAGGGTTCATGTTCACTTCTCTGCTTGTTTTGCCTGCAGTGTGCCCCTGCTACATTTATTCTCTCATCACTCCTACATTGTTTTTGCTTCTGTATGTTTTGGTTTCAGGTAGATTCTGTTAAAGCTGGTTCTGATATTGAAATGAAAAATTGCTGGTGAGTCGGTACCATTGAGTGTTTGTGTGTGTCTAAACACTGTTACAAAAGGAGGTTTTTTGCTTCATTGTTCCCCAGTGAGTGGGTGAAATTGACTTGTCACAATATGTTACTTTAGTCCCATCCGTCTATCTCTGTCACTCTCTCTGCTTCAGTCCCCTCATCCCTGATGTAGTTATACCACAATATACTGACAATTGATGAAATCTGTTTGGTTCTCTCTGTGTGTTTCTATATGTATGTGTTTTAAAGGCACCACATGGTGCACCAGCATGCCAAATGCAGGCAAAAACACACCAGTCTATTTTTTGTGCAAACATAAGTACTGCATCTCAGTACCAAAAACAAATTCAATTACACTTTACTTAGCCACTAGTCTATTTTCTTGCTTGGTAATTTTCTGGTAACAGCATATTTTAAGTTTGATTTAAGAAAAAAGTAGTAATGTTTTGATTGGCACAGGCCATCAGGGGCCCATATCAATCAACCCCCAATGGGAAGACTATTTTGTTGGTATCTTCAAGTAGCAACCATTTGGCCCTGCAGTGTAGTGACAGCTTTAACTGGGGTCTGTCAGCAGTAGTCAGAGCACTCCTGGTTTTCATGGATGGATAGATGGATGGAGGCATGGATGGTAGAAATTGTGTGCAGTGCAAATGCAAGTTGGGCTTGCAGTAGACTTATGCCTTGAACATGTGTTCAGATTTGTTTTGGTTTTCGGTCTCCCTGCAAACATGGTCACATTTATGCTTACAGATAAACATTTTTAATCACACATTCAAAAGTACAGTTATGGACTGCTTCAACAGATATCCACTTTAATGAAATTTCAGTTTTACAACAGGAACGTCTGCGCTCTAATTCATCTGCCCCTGCTGTGTGTTTCTTAACTGGACTAGACATCAGCCTGATGTCTGCACAGTGTAAAGTCTGTTTTGAATCTGTCCCTCTTAGACATGTAACCATTACAATCACAATAAAACAGCAGGCGTGTGCGACCAAAACCAAAAAAAAATTCTTCTTGACAGAGTCACTTTAAGACTGTTAATAGTTATTGTCAGATGCTTAAGAAAAATCTGAAGATAGTCTACTAACTTGGCCAACAAAACAGGTAGCTTATCTTTAGTGGGCACTAGAGCTTACGTATATGTCCTACACTATGCTGGGGCTGTGTGATATGACAGCACAAATTGTATGATGATATTAAACTGTCTATCACTTGATTTTATGCTGTATCACTGTATCATCATTTTGTTGTTTTACCAGTCACAACAATGATAATCTTGAACTGGAGATAAGCTAATGGTAGTGCAGAGCTTAAGATGATCAGCCTTTACACAGTATTTGATTCTTAAGATGTGTTCTGATGACTAGCTTTGAGTTACTTCAAATTAGAATGTAGTTACCAAGAGATGTTTTCTCTCTGTGTGTTTCCATGGGTTTAAAAAAATTAAGTGCTCAAATTAAACCCTAGACTCAAGGCCCACTCATACCAGACATAAGCGCCACGGAACGGCTGTGCAGCGGTCACCGGAGCTGATTACTGCCAGTTTAATCAATGAGACCACTCACACAGGGCGCGCCGTGGAACGTCTTAGCAATGACTCTCCGCGCTGCAGCGCTATCATTCCATAGTATTTATATTTTCGATGCGAGCCGTTGCTAAACCTCGTGAATCTCAACAGAGCACCAGACAGGAAATCCGACACAGAATCAACGTAATACACTTCCGTCCCCTTTCAAAATATAACACAATATGCAGTTCATGTAGCCTATCACAACTTCACATCAACATTACGTCATGACCGGTAGCACCAGGTCAGCAGTCAATCGATCAAAGGGTCTCAACATGAACGACGAGGGACTAATTGTTGAAGTGGTACAACACAAAGTTTATGACACAATAGATCATTATTATAATCTCTTCCACATGAAATGAAATATATTACACAGAGGTCATTTTATAATGTTTCCTCATGGTCATAATGCTGATGACATGCTGCTGTACTAATATTTACATTGTTGATATGTGCTTGTGCCACATAGCATTTTGCAAAACACTTAAATCTTTAAACTGTGGTTCACATGGATAATCCAAATAAAAACTTACAAGATGAAAATCAAATAATGCCAAAAACAGCCATGGGTGTAGTCTGACAGATTCACATTAGAGAGGAAGAGGCTGCAGAGAGTCGGAGGTGATGGCAAACATACTAAAGAGCAAGATGCAGACATGATAAAAAGTCACTGAACTTAAGTGTTTCCTCATGAAAGCTGAGCTAAGACTTGTTCCTGCGAAATTTGGCCACAGACTTTTAACACTGACACAGGCCTGCTGCGTACACTACTGTGTAATTACTGACAACGTTTTATTTTTTATCCACACAGTATTCACCTGGATTTTATTACTTTCTGAAAGAAATTCTGAGACACATGGATTTTATTATATTATGAAGAAACACAATATTATAAACATTTACATGAAATAAGGAAAGAAAACAATATCAGCCAATTTACCTTTCAATTCAATTCAATTTTGTTTTTATAGCCCAAAGTCACAAAGTACATTTCCCTTGGATGGCTTTACAATCTGTAAATACACCATACAGCCGTACACCTCTTGACAAACCGTATAGTTTAATAGTCAACACACACATTTCTCTGTGGATCGTGGGTTTGATTCTTTCACAGTATTTATAGAGCACCTTCTCATTAATAATAATCAAATCAATAATTTCGAATAAAATAAATAAGCAATAGAAATCATATTTTAAACAATATAGGACCTTTAAATCTTCAGTCAATATGAGTTAAAGCACAGATCACTGTGGTCCCGCACAGAGACTTTTTATGTATGTCCTATGAACAATAAGTGTGAGAGAGCAGTATTCCTTTAACAGGAGACAATGTGTGTGTCACCACATAGATAATGTCAATGGAAATCAGTGAAGACCTGAACAGGCTGCTAATTTGCATCATACACATGTCTGAGTAAACCTGGAAGAGAAAAAGACAGAGACAAAGAAAGACAGGCATGCGCATGTGTGTCAGAGAGATAAACTGAATGCTTAAAACTGGACTTCTGTCTTTGTGTGTGTGTGAGTGAGAGTGTACATGTGTGCTGTAACTGTAGGCACTGATCACAGATAACCTTCTTGGTGTCCGCTCAGTGACTCTATCAAACACACTTCCTGTGTGTGTGTGTGTGTGTGTGTGTGTGTGTGTGTGTGCGTGCGTGCGTGCGCGCGCGCGCGTGCGTGCGTGTGTGTGTGTGTGTGTGTGTGTGTGTGTGTGTGT
>CM014080.1:40786767-40789267 GCA_004119915.2 Collichthys lucidus
GTTGGAGATGATTGTGCAGATGATGTGTTTCATCTTATTATACAAGGGGTATATTTTGCTTTTCATAGCCATCACTAGTTTTGATTATGTGCAGGGTTTGTTCTTTGTTTTCCACTTCCTTTGATTGGTCATTAACCCGCAAGGCAATCAGGAGGAAAAAAACAAACAATCTTTTTAATAACCATGTTTATGTACATATACAGTAAGTATCCCAGATCACTAACTGTCCTCTATAAAAAAGTATAGAAATATTCTAAACACGATCCGTCTCAACGTCCCTATCACATTTAAAAATATTTCACATTACAGTGAGTGGTTGGTCATTGGTCACGTGTATAAAATATGTCAATATGTACGTCAGTTATACAAACACGAAAATAGAAAACTGTCAGGAAAACTCCAGCAAACACTTGTCCAGCACCTGTGGAAATGCTCGAGATGGATCTGATGGGTCCATTTTTAAAAAGTTCCAACAAAATGTTTAACTTCTGTTTCTTGGGTACTACCACTCCAGGTGAGTGATGCTGTTTCACTAAGGAAGGCAACTGCAGAAACCATATCTCAAGTCCTAGTAAGAGACCTTGAGCCGGTGTGGCCTTTATGATTGCGGTCTCTAGTCCAGAAGGTGTGCCAAATATGGCCCAAATTAACATCTACGTATCATCCCAAGACAAGCCTTACAGAGAAGGTGAGATTGAGCATTGAGATAAATACCTTGCAAGTTCCATATCAGTAGTTTACTGAGACAGCTGAGAGAGAATCTGCATGACATCACCAGAAGAGAAACTACAGTGTAAACAGATGAAACTTGGAGTTTGGGGAATATCCTCACCCCAAAGCCAAAAGGTGCTTCTCTGCAAAATGACCACAGAAATGGTGTGGGCTATATTGGGTGGTGCAGTAAATTGGGCTAGTTTTTTTGGAGACTTTTGGCCAAATCTTAAAAGTTGTCCATATTTCTGGACTGCAGTAGCACCAGTGTGTTCTGGAAATTTTGAATGAAATTAAACAGTCAATCATGATCCATATTGTGTTAAACTTCACCCCGTGTCTGACATGAGTGACTGTCTGGGTAGGATTTGTTCATTATTATTGAGTATCCTGCCAAGAGTCTGTCATGTTGTGTAGAAGAAGAAGAAATAAACAAAAAGTCAAAGTAGTGATCATGGTATCAGCCAGAGAAAATCCACGCAGTGCACACTGAAGGGAAAACTTCACTTGGATGGATTGTTGTGGATGCTAGAATGTAGATAAAATCTGTCAGGCGATGAAGAACAAGGTGGGATGCTGTTTGAAACTGTCATGAAGAAACTTTCAGCATTGTGGAAAAACCCACTGATCAGCAGGTACTATGGGAGGACGGACAGATGGATGAATAGATTGTTGGAAGATGAAGAGGAAGACATAAAGGGGGGGGCAGGGCAATTCCTTCCACACCTCTCAGTCATAAATATGGAAAAGGAACAGCGTGGCTGAGCCAGACCTCCTACGAGCAGAATGTTATCCTGCTTCCTTGGCAGAGAGAAAAAAGCCTGTAGCTAAGACAGATACAGAATCCAGATAAACAGATGAATGGACGTACAGACAGACAGACAGACAGACAGACAGACAGACAGACAGACAGACAGACAGACAGACAGTATACATGTATAAATAATTGGGATAAACTGACATACTGACATTATCTTAGTTGTTAAGATAAGATCAGGAAAAATAAGAGAGAATTTCACTTACCCTGAGGGGAATTCTTGTGAGCAGCTTCAGTACAAAGTAGTAAATCTAAAATAAAAACTGCATTTATCTGACATTGTGTATATTTTGGATTTTGCTCCTTATTGATATTCTGTTTATGAGAAGTGGCATCAAATCGAAAGTGCAAATGGTTCATTCAAAATGTTTAATGACCATGCCATTAATTTATTATACACAGAAAAAAAAACACATAAATTGGGCTGCGTCCACTCGTGGAATTAGGAAACACTCCAGCACAATGATAAAAGAATCAGGCTGCGCGGTAACTAGGTAACCACCTTTAAATCAGGAAAAAGCTCCGCATCACCTCATTTTGTAAAGATGTTGGAGCACATGAAGCACAACGCCCGATGCTAGCGTTAGCAGCCACACTCGACCTCGGCCAGGCATTCAGATGCAAACTGATGACGTCTACTAACGACTGATTAATGAACTGCCTCACTAAATGGACTGCAGGCTAATATCAGTGCAGTGTTGGAGGACAGGAACAGCTTTGACAGATACTATCCTATTTTGACTTGGTTGAGGTTAGAGCTTTGTCTTGAGATGTTCATATTGAATATGAACAGTGAAAACTTTTTCTTAGTTTTTCATATAAAACATATTGAACTTTTTATGTCTTTATAGTGTCTATTATTCATTGATTTATTCATCTACATATATGTTTGAATATGTTTGAATGTTTTTCACAGATAATAGGATAATAAGATGTGATTCATTTAGATTCATTTATCACAGAGCCCATAAT
>CM014080.1:40794267-40846767 GCA_004119915.2 Collichthys lucidus
CATTTACATGTTTCTTTAATGTGTAGCAACTGATCCACATCAAGTCACTCTGAGCACCACCTTCTCTTCTGTGTTTACATCTTGAGCAAATTGTGTGTACCAGTCTTTGGGAAGATGCTGGTTGCTTAACAAATGAACAGAACTAGAGGAGAGGAGAGGAGGGGAAACAGTGTGTCGAGAGCTGTATCACTCACTGACAGCTGTAGTTGTGTGATTGCAACCCTTATTCATGTTTACACTTAATAATTTAATATAATATGTCCCGTACCACCTCCAGAGAAGGATGGGATGATCAGATGGACATCCATTTCCTAAATAATCTATTATCTCTCTCGACATACAGCCGCACGTCATGTGTAAAAGTGACAATATACACCCCACATGTAACTGAGTTACTTTGATTTTAATCCTGTAACTCATTAAGTTGTGACCTTTCTCATATTTGGGGCTCACTGCAACACTACGCATCATTATCTACAAGGAAAAAATAATATTTACATACAACAACATGGATACACAGCGTGCATACACAAATACATACACAGGCATATACAAATGCATTCAAATGTTGTCTGCTCTCTTACACATGGATTATACTCATAAGTGAAAAATATATTAAATTCATGAAAAAGCAGTCTATGTTCTTTTGAATGTGAATACTCTGTTTTTATAAAGTCTTTCTGATGGTGGAAGAGCAGATATCTATTTTTAGTGATTACTGCCGCTCTACAACTTGAAGTGTCCTTGAAGCCAAATGTTTCCTAATGTGTGAACATGAGAAAAGGATGTGAATCACTTTGGGCAAAAGCATCTAGCAAAAGAATGTACTTTAGCATTACTCCACAGCCACTGCTGCCTTTTAATCAGATCCCTGCTGTATTTACTGTTGAAGAATACTTGTTTGCTTTTGACTCCACTTAGAAAGTACAGTACCCATACTTTTACCCATATATTTACTCTTAAAGTTGAGTACACAGAAAAAGAAAACCAGCTATTCTCTCTACCCTGGACTCAGAAATGTATGGACCTTCAGTAGTTTATGGTTACATAACCATGTAAGCTAGTGACTGATGTGACCTGACAGCAAGGCAATAACTATGTGACATCTTGGAAAGACCGCTGACAGGAGGATTGAGACCCACTGGGGCAATTGTTTCTGTTGAAGCCCATGGCAACAATATTTTGGACCAGTGGGATATTTTCTTTAGCATGAATACACAAAAGACACATTTTGGGCTATTTATTTGTCCTGTTCCCCATCCTGACAATCGCTGGTGAAATCCGGTGCCAGATCTTGTATCTCATGCAGGCCAAATCACAATTTATGTTATGTTTGAAAACCCATGATGTGCTTTCCCTGCTGTTTATGTTCACATTAGTGTTTGAACAATGTGACGAGAGCAGTCAGTTAAAAGTGTGAGGAATGACTATGATTCTGGAAATGTTGGAACACTGTATAAAATACAAAGAGAAATAGAATTCATCAAATCGATTTATCAGTTTGAACATCAAATATCTTATCTTTGTACTGTATTCAACTCAATATAGGTTGGAAAATATTTGCAAATCACTGCATTCAGGCAAGGTGATTTGTAGTACCCACATGTCTTTGCATGTATTCAGCTTAGTCTGATATCTTTGGGGTTGTTACGTCCAGCCTAGGGGAACCGAACACCAGCCTCCTTTCATCAGTGCTGTCATTTAGCTGGTGTCTATTGAGCTTTTTAGAAAAGTAGCAGACTGGATGGTCGATGCCACGCTCATCTTCCTGGAGAAGCACTACACCTACACCATGCGCACTGGCATCCACCTCTATCTTAAAGGGACGCACAAAATTTGGAGCAGCGAGCACAGGCGCACTACAGAGAAGAGCTTTAACGGCCTCAAAAGCAAACTGACATTTTTCTGACTACAGGAAAGGAACTTTGGGGCTTGCTAAACTTGTCAGTGGAGCCACTACATCGAAAAAGTTCTTACAAAAGCCACGATAATTCACAGCCATCCCCAGAAAACGGCGGAGCTCACGGCGTGTTTGGGGAGCTGGGAAATCTATGATGGGCTGCACCTTAGCAGTCACTGGACAGACACAACCTTGTCCCACTATCTTACCTAAATAGGTAACAGCCTTCCCAAACTCACATTTAGCCAGATTGAGGGTTAGGGAAGCCTTACACAAACTATAAAAAATTTCAGAGAGGGTTTTCATACGTTTAGTCCAGCTGGCGGAATAAGCCACAATATCATCCAGTTAAACATCACAGTTACTCACACAGAACTGTGTTCATGAGTCTCTGAAAAGTGGCTGGGGCGTTTCTCAGTCCTAACGGCATGACTGTATACTGTAAAAAAAATGGTCCGGAGTGACAAATGCACTTATTTCAGAGGCGAGTGGGGTCAAGGGAACCTGCCAATATCCTTTCAGGAGATCTAGTTTTGTGACATATTTGGCTGAACCCACCTGATCGACACAGTCGTCCATGCGAGGAAGCGAAAAGAGTCTGGTTTAGTAATGGCATTTACCTTGCGATAGTCATTACAGCGAAGGAGAGCTCCATGGGCTAGTACTCGGCACAGCAAAACCATTTTCAACCAGATAGTTGATCGCACATTAGTTTGTGTGGGGATGTCATCAAAGACTGTCGGATAACTTTGTATGAGCCTGCTAACATCAGACTTGGCAGAGTCAGACAGGTGTGCCAGATGGGCATCTAGATTTGATAGGATTTCGGAATTCCTGAGGCGTGCACATGAAAGGGAGCTGTGTCTGTCATTCAGCCCATCATCACCAGGATCATATGGGGGCTGTGCATTAGACGCCATGACAACAGGTGCAACTATGGGAGATGGAGCGCTCTTCTCCCGGTCAACATATGTTTTCAGCATATTAATGTGACATACGCAATTTTTTTTCCTGCTATCGGGAGTGTGGATTACATAGTTGGTCTCGCTGAGTTTACGCTCAACTACATACACAACAGCGGCAATTCCTCATCCCACTCATGATTTGTTTCAGTACAATATTTGCGAAGCATGCTTTTTAGAGAATGGTGAAATCTCTCTAATGCACCCTGACTCTCGGGATGATAAGCGCTGGAAGTGTAATGGTTCACATTTAGCTCGGACATGACCTGGGTGAAGATTTTGGATGTAAAATTTGTTCCTTGGTCACTTTGAATGCGCCTTGGAAGGCCAAAGGTGGAGAAAATTTTGACAAGCGCTTTTACAATGGCACAGGCTTTAAATGTGCGCAACGGGACAGCCTCAGGGTCACGGGTCACAACACACATCATAGTGAGGATGTACTGATTTACGGACTTGGTTTTTGGGAGAGGACCCACACAGTCAACGATAACATGTTCAAATGGCTCTCCAACGGCAGGGATGGGCTTGAATGGAGCCACAGGGATCGCTTGGTTCGGCTTACCTGAGACCTGACAGGTGTGGCATGAACAACAAAACTTCACAACATCTGACTTAAGTCCAGGCCAAAAGAAATAACGGAGGATACGATTATAGGTTTTTCTAATGCCTAAATGACTCATATGCTGGACCAGAACAAGGGGACCAGCGGTGCATCAGAACCCCATCATCTATGAGGTAGGACCCAGACTTATTACATTTTGGATCTGTAACAAGAGAAAAACAAGAGAGTCAGAGTTTTATCATCAGGCTGAAGCTCCACAGAAATAGTCTCTTTAATATCTGAGAAAGAAGCTGTGGGATCAGAGGTAGTCATGAAGGAGTCACACACACAGAGATCCACCAAGTCTCCAAGTTTCCGGGCTTGAGCACGGGTTACAGCACACACAGGGAACAAAGGCAGTGAGCCGGGCGCAACAGAACTCGGAATGCACAAATCTGCAATTGGGTTTTCAATTACCTCAGGACACGGGAAAACTTTACCACCAGCCAAATCGTTTCCGAGGATCAAATCCACACCAGCTATTGGCAACTGGGGTCAGCGATTTTGAATTTGCCTGACACAATTTTAGATTTTAACTGAACAAAATGCAATGGGGCAAGTACCACACTTAGCTTCACCCCCATACTATAGTGTCAGAACCACAGTAAGACTGAGCTAAAAAAGGGGAGAACACCTTCACACATTAGGGACTGTTTTGTACCAGTATCCCACAGGATAGTGATTGGAACTGGTTCATCTAAACCCTCCAGAGAAACAGAACCATGTTTAATGAATGGTTTGAAATCCTGGTCAATTTCATCTACCACATTCCACACTTTGCTGGTGTTGTGGTTTAGTGTGTATGAAGCCGATTGAGGATGGGGTTTTGACATTCTGTTGTTTTTTCTTAAGAGTGGGACAGACGGTGATGAGGTGACCCTGCTAATGGCAATAGAAACATTCTCGTTTTTCAATGTCACTAGTAGCAGCAGTGGTTTTTGGGTGATCTAGAGCTCTGGCCAATGGGGACTAGATCACAGCACACTGGGGAAGAAAAAACATTTTTTTGTGAGCCAACAAAAACTCATTGGCAAGTACAGCAGCATCAGTGAAACAGGTGACTTTTTGCTCATTCAGGTAAATGACAATTTTCTCAGAAAGTGGGTTTTTAAATTCCTCTAACAAAATAAGTTCTCGCAACTATCAAAAGTTGTTACTTTACTGGCCTGGCAGCAAGTGTCAAACAATGTGCTCTTCTCTCTGGCAAACTCAACATATGTCTGTCTGGCAGTTTTTCCACAATTCCTAAATTTTTGTCTGTATGCTTCTAGTACCAATTCGAAGGACAGTAGCTTTCACGATTTCATAATTAAGGCTGTCTTCAATTAACAGAGAATTGCACACTTCCTGTGCTTTCCCAACTAACTTACACCGGAGTAACAGAGGCCACACACTCTTTGGCCAATGTAGAGTAGCGGCGATGCACTCAAACGCACTGAAATATGAATCTACTTCAGACTCTCTGAATGGAGGAACCACCGCAATGTGTCTGCTCACATCAAAGCCGTTGTGAGGACTGGGCGTGGGTGTCTGCATTGATAAAGGACTGGCAGTTACAGCGGCTCCCCGCTCTAACTCCAGAGCCCTTAATTTTAGGTGCATGGTTTCCACCTCCAACTTCCACTGTCTCACCTCCACCTCCTTATATGGAGGGTGAGCCTCAGCTCCTCGGCATTCATGCCAGTTTGGGACTGGGAGGTTGGGAGTGTAGCAGGAACACCAGCCAGATTACCCAGCTCAACTCCATCTGCGCTAGATGAGACATGCACACCGAATGAACTAGCGATAATGCACAAATCAGCCCTTTTACACTTTAACACCTCCACAAAGCCACAAAGCCACAAACTCAGCTAATTTGAACTCCATTTCACTTCTGCCACCACCACAAAAAAAAAACTGCCAAACAGACAAGCAGAGTCCCCACTTCATGTTACGTCCGGCCTAGGTCAACCAAACACAACAAGAAAAGGACGCTCCCCTCTTTCCCCACTCCCAAGAATGACCAAGGTCACAGAACTGCAGTCCAACAAAAGATCATTTATTCAATTAATATTATTTCAAAAGTTTAAAGCTTCAGGGTGAGCATGGCCCAAAACAAAAAGCGAAACAATTTGACCAAAAACTTACCATACCTAACCAAAACAAGGAAAAGAAAATACAGGTTTCTAACCTGCCTCCCTACAAAATAGACAGGAGAAAAAGGAGATGAACCAAAAGAGCTACTCACCCCTATAATTACCTGGACTGCTGAGCTAAAGTCTGCTAAGGCAGACAAGTACAACACAACACAACCTGGTGCAGTTGAGAGTAGGGTCAAGCGACGAGAACAAGTGTCGGCAGGCAGCACCTGGAGAGAGAGAGAGGCCCTAAGGATGGTAGCACCACCATTAGGCAGGGAGGAACAATGGCACAAAAATAAACACACATCATATACTAAATTATGACCCTGGGTCATAACAGGGGTTTTGATTCTTCACTTAAACCATGGAGGCTGCAAAGTAAACTAGGGTGACCATATTTGGGTAGTTGAAAAAGAGGACACCTTTTTTGTACCATCGCTCTGGTAAAGACCCCCCGAGACGAAGATTTTCTCGTGCGCACCTAGATGCGCCGTGCGCCCCGATCGGTCTGTCCGGCTCCGCTAACAGGAAAAAAAAAACTTTTGACGATGGTGACGAAAACTGAAAACAGCCCTTACGCTATATTTAAAATAACGTAACGGGGGGAAATTGCCGTTGCGGTCTGAAATTTTAGCGTAGCGGGCCGCAACCATATAAAGCGCTGGCGAGACCCATGATGTCAGTGTTTCAGCCCAGCACTTGCGTTTAGGCATTGTAGCTGCGGACGCACATGTGCTACTCTGCTCTGCTTCCGTTTCGCTTGTGAACACACTAGCAACTCAAGACTAAAAAGCAGTGACTGAAGTTGAGAAGGGCGTGACTAATTTGAGAGCGACACAGAGAAACCTGGAATGGAGTAAAACGGAAACGGAGTGGAATTCTATTGGCAATACATTGTGTTTTGAGACATTCGCACGAAATCCCGGACGATTTTGAAAATCCCCCCGGACATTTTTTTAGGTCCCAAAAGTAGGACATGTCCGGGGAAAAGAGGACGTCTGGTCACCCTAAGTAAACTAAATGTCAGGCATTGTGTTCGTCCGTTACTTAGGTCTCGTTACTCAAATGTTCCTCCATAATGTGGAAAATACAAAAGTCTTTACCTTAATGTGGTTTTTCACAGTAAGTATGTATGTGTGCATGCTCTGAATGTCACATTTTATGGAATGGTCTGCCATGAAATGAGAAATCATGTAATAGAAACTTTAAAACATTTACTAAAGATCTGATTGATTATATGTAACACTGTTAAAAACAATAATTTCCAGTTCCAATTCAGTGGACATGTATTTTTGTCATTGTACACTGCATATGTAGGTTTGTGTCAGGAATTATTGTGCATGTGTCAGAATGGCACTTTCCAGTTCTAGTTTTGTTGATTAAATTAGTCGGTCTGGCCTGAGATTCCTATCCTCCAGGCTCCCAATGACTTTGAGTTTCTAGTGGATAAATGGATAAGGGTCACCTTCCATTCTGGCCTCTCACTATTTTACATAATAATAATGTAAAAATGTCATTTTATGACACCTTTATTCTTTGGCTCTTCTTGTGAGCTTATCCCAAGCTATAGAAAAGTGGCACGAGTATTTACTGTGAAGCTAACTCTTCCATCCACTCTACCATCCACATTACATGTACTGCAGGCAATTAAAATAACATGAATTAACCAATAATTAACCAATAATTAAATAACATGAAATGACATGTCTTTAACTCCAACTCTTATACAAGATAACAGGAGAAAAAAATGTTCAACAGCAGAAAAGATGCTTCTCACTCCTATCAGACTATTTTTACTATTTATGATTATTTTACTATATCTACAATAAATTTAGCTAAATTGAATGCATTGATTGAGTTATGACACTGGATTGTGCAAATCAATATTTGTATGAATCCATAAAGCAAAGTACAAGATTTTCGCATGTGTGGCACCCCCTAGAGGTGAAATGCTGTGTGCTTCTTCTGAACATGTAACACAGTTTCAGATTGATATCTCAAGTACCAATTTTAAGTTTTGATTAAAAAAAAAAAGATTGATATTGACAAATTGAAATGTCTGTAACAACTTAATCTCATCAAAGTCTGTATGAACTTGACTTAAAAATAGGATTTTGAGAAATTCGTCTGGCCTGGGAACGCCTTGGGGTCCCCCTGGGAGAGCTGGACGAAGTGGCTGGGGAGAGGGAAGTCTGGGCCGCCCTGCTGAAGCTGCTGCCCCCGTGACCCGACTCAAACGGATAAGCGGGAGAAGATGAAGATGATGAAGAAATTAGAGAAAATTACACAACTGTCATTTTTAGAGCAGCCCATTGGAGCAAAGATGCATATAAATTGAGAGATTAAAATCATGAAAGAATGTTCACTCTAACCCGGGCTGTCTCAGGATGAATGAGAGTCTTTTTTATGTGCCTGAGTCGTGTGTGAATTTGAAACTCACCTGCCCACCTTTTGGTGGTGTGAAGAAAAATAAGTGAGAAGTAGAAGAACAGTGAGAACAAAACCAACAGGGCTACAGCAGCATGCTTCACTGCTCCCCTAAATATGACCTGGGGTCATAACAATCCATGATTAGTTTTGCACAGGCATAGGCATGACCATCATTTTGTGGGCAATTTTTATTTGTGAGTTGTCAAATGGGCTGCTATTCTGAGCGGCACACCACCTGCAATGCTGGAGGACTTGACATTGTTTATTTGTGCACACTATTATAATCATACCCTTTAGTAATTAGTAATGGAATGATATGATACTCAACTAATGGACTGTAACAAAGTCAAATTAATTCCTGCATAATTTTACTCACTAGAATATGCAGACATTTACATGAACACACATAAATTCCACCTGGTTTAGGAATAAATGGCAACACACACACACAGCAGATAACAGTGCTATAATAAGCTAGGCTATATGGATTTATATAGAGAGATATACAGTGTTTTGTTTGCTTCATAACACCAAAACATTTACAATAGCTCAGTCTGTTTATACAGCAAAAACGGAAGCAGGTGTTCAGCTCAGCACATCCTTCTAACAACTAATGTGCAATGAAAAACACACTCCCTACTTAGATAGCTCAGATAGATAGCTTTGTTCAATAAGAGAATATATTTTTGCACCACAACGAGGATGGACAAGTGTTTTCACGAACTCCAGTGTCAACAATATGTGAATTGGAATTAGACAATGATTTGGCAAAATGTACAATGTAAGTTAAATCTTTTAAATTGGTCAAATCATGGCCACTAAATGTTGTGTCGTGTACAGAGAGTGAAATAGGCAGAATGTCTCACACCACACTAACTTTGCCCTGTGTCCATGCATAATTTAACATTTTTGGGCATACAGTCAAAAATGTAGGAATTTGAAATTGAATCAAACTGTTCGGAAAATGTGTCCTTTACAGCCAAATAACAAAAGATGACATTTCTGAAAAGCATAGCTTGACCTGAAAAAATGTATGGAATGTCTGGCTGACATGGTGAGCCTAGAAATAAGAGAAAATGTGCAAAAATAGCTTAGCATTGAATTGGTTAATACCAAATAGGTTCTTAATACTAATCAACAATGAAACATTTTCATGGCTTTGTGCTGTAGTTGAATCAATAAAAGGTGTGCCCCAGATGTCATTGGATGAAGTTTGGTTAGCTTTGTGTCCATCCATCCATCAATCCATCCATCCATCCATCTTCACCCGCTTATCCGTAGTCGGGTCGCGGGGGCAGCAGCTTCAGCAGGGAGGCCCAGACTTTCCTCTCCCCGGCCACTTCGTCCAGCTCTCCCAGGGGGACCCCAAGGCGTTCCCAGGCCAGCCGAGAGACATAGTCCCTCCAGTGTGTCCTGTTTCTTCCCTGGGGCCGCCTCCCGGAGGGACGTGCCCGGGACTTCTCACCAGGGACACGTCCTGAAGGCATCCTCAAGAGATGCCCGTGCCACCTTAACTGGTTCCTCCCGATGCGTATCTCACCGTATCTCTAACGGAGAGCCCATCCACCCTGCGAAGGAAGCTCATTTCGGCCGCTTGCATTCGCGATCTCATTCTTTCGGTCACTACCCAAAGCTCGTGACCATAGGTGAGGGTAGGAACGTAGATCGACTGGTAAATCAAGAGCTTCGCCTTGGTGCAGAGTCCGCATCACTGCAGAAGCCGCACCGATCTCCCGGGTTGATCTCCCGTTCCATCCTTCCCTCACTCGTGAACAAGACCCCAAGATACTTGAACTCCTACACTTGAGGCAGGATCTCATCCCCGACCCGGAGGCTGCACTCCACCCTTTTCTGGCTGAGCACCATGGTCTGGGATTTGGAGGTGCTGATTCTCATCCCAGCCGCTTCACACTCGGCTGCAAACCGCTACAGAGAGAGCTGAAGGTCACAGTCTGACGAAGCCAACAGGACTAGATCATCCGCAAAAAGCAGCGACCCAATCCTGAGGCAAACGAACCGCAGCCCCTCAACGCCCTGGCTGCACCTAGAAATTCTGTCCATAAAGGTTATAAACAGAACCGGTGACAAAGGGCAACTCCCACGGGAAACAGGTCCGACTTACTGCCGGCAATGCGGACCAAGCTCTGGCACCGAGAGTACAGGGACCGGATAGCCCGTATTAATGGGTCCGGAACCCCATACTCCCGGAGCACCCCCCCCAGGACTCCCCGAGGGACACAGTTGAACGCCTTCTCCAGGTCCACAAAGCACATAGAGCTGATCCACAGTTCCACGACCAGGACGAAAACCACATTGCTCCTCCTGGATCCGATGTTCGACAATCTTGCAGACCCTCCTCTCCAGGACCCCCGAAAAGACCTTCCCGGGGAGGCTGAGGAGTGTGATCCCCCTATAGTTGGAGCACATCCTCCGGTCCCCCTTTATGAAGAGGGGAACCACCACCCCGGTCTGCCAATCCAGGGGCACTTCCCCCGATGTCCACATAATGTTGCAGAGACGTGTCAACCAAGACAGCCCCACAACATCCAGGGCCTTGAGGACTTCCGAGCGGACCTCATCCACCCCCGGGGCCTTGCCACCGAGAAGCTTTTTGACTACCTCAGCGACCTCAGCCCCAGAGATGGACGAGACCGCCACGGGGTCCCCAGACTCTGCCTCCTCAAGGGAAGACGTGCTGGTGGGATTGAGGAGGTCTTCAAAGTATTCCCTCCACCGACCCAAGACGTCCCCAGTTCAGGTCAGCAGCACCCCGTCCCTACTGAACACAGTGTTGTGCACTGCTTCCCCCACCTGAGCCGCCGGATGGTGGTCCAGAACCTCCTAGAAGCCGTTTGAAAGTCCCCACCCCCAGGCCTGGCTCCAGTGGGGGGCCCCGGTAACCCGCTTTGTGTCCATGAAATGCTATAAATGAAAATAAATGCCAACTATGTCCATTTCCTGTACAAGGAAAAAAGGATGTATAAATCTATATCTGCCAGTAGGATTTTCAGAGCTGAAGTGATCACATTATAATTGCAGTAGTTTCAGTAGTTCAAGTCCCAAAATCCAATTTGTTAAAAGTCAGTTAATGTTTCTCCTAGGTCTCTGGGGATTCTGCAACATATGCAAATGGTTCATTTTACCCTGGAAGAGATATGCCTTATGATAATAATAGAATATTCACACATACACACATGCACGCACAGTGTGATCTGCATTACAGGAACGTAATGGGGATTTCAAACAGATCAGTAGAGTAGTAATTATTCAAGTTTATTTTTGGCCTGAAACCCAAGAAAATATAGAACAGCCTCATTCAACATTTACCCTCTCCTGTTAATCTTTAATAACTGACGATCTTTCAATAAGAAACAAATCAGTTTGTCTTTTAATATCGATACCAGCCAAAAGGTGCAAGCACCGTAATGTCACTAGTGTCAGTCAGCCAAACTGGTGACAAGAAAGCAGCAAATACGTGTGGCTGTGAAGTGAAGCCTATGCAGAAGAGGAAAAAACTTGAATAGCCACTTGAGGCTGGCAATCTTTCCATAATCTCATATTGCATTGGGAAGATATTGTAAAAAAGTATAACGGATTTTAAAAATGCTGGCATTGAATGTCCACATTTGTTCTCACTGAATGGAATGCACCTTCTGATTAAGGACATTTTTGCTCACTCTTTCTTCCTTTTGTTTCTTTTAATGTGCGCTGCCCTTCACAATGAAGAATCATTTCATCAATTTGACTTTTTAGAGAAATATTCCATTGAATCAGGTGTGCATTCTGCAGAATTGCTACATGTTAAATGTATTGAAATTGCAAAATTATTAGTATTGGGAAAGAGCTGATACTTCTAGTTAGCTAATCCTAAATGATCTTGATAAAAGATTCATTTATCATTAAGAATCCCCTGTGCAATCACGTGAATCATTTTGGTGTTTAAAAAAACAATAAAACCGGTCTTCTTTGGGCTACTTGAGTATCTTAAGCAACAGGCTCTGCAGATTTGTTCATAGACTCAAAATGGACAGAAACGATGGGCTTTTTTTCGAAACTCAACAATCTGAGAAACAGGTGCCTCACAGTCCTCAACTGGCAGGTTTAACACTGTGCACATAACAGCAGTGTGATCATCAACCATTATTAGGCCACTGTGAGATGATGGCCTTCTATGCAGAAGAAGAAGCAGCTGACCATTTTTGGCATGATTTTTAAATAGCAGGTATTAAGACAGGACAAAAAACATCCATCTGAAATTGACTGATTTTGCTCCCTTAGATGTTATTGTGGAGAAATTGCTAAACTCAATGGTCATGGTGAGGTCAGGAGTTCAGAAAGTGTTCAGGAGCCTCTGATGTCTTTTGCTGTATTATTTATTGACGCTTGATCAAGGAGAATTAGAGACACTCTCAAAGTTCATCAGAAGTGCCTGAGTTGGTCTCACATTCTGCACAACTAATGCTGGTGGATAGACTTTAAACCCCAAGATAACACACAAATACTAGAGAGAAGAATTAGTCAAAGAGAATGTCTTTACCCAGCGTCAGTCCTGGCCACATTTGCGCCCTGGGCGAACCCTGACATCCAGCTATCTATTATGTCTAAGAAGGCAGCAATAGGTCTCTTTGACCCTCGCCACCGCAGTGTTCAGACTGACTGGCGCCTACTGTTCCCAACCAAATCCAAACATCTAATACTGCTGAGGACCTCAAGGCCCACACTTGACCTCCCTAAGGATAGAAAATTCCATGACAGATGTCAAATATTTATTAAACAAATCAAATATGACACTTGCAGTGCAATCTGTCACAATTTCTGATCAGTTTTTGTAAAGGATTTAACAAAACCACTAATATTGTGTGTCTGCACAATGTCTTACACAGCAGTAAACAAATCACCTGCAGAGGCCTACTGTGGATTTTCAACAGATATCATGTGGCTATATGCCCTCTTTAAAGGATTTATTATCCAGTTGTAAACTGCAGACACAGCAGTTTGTGGGGAGCATGTATCAGACGTGGCCATGGATTGTATGTACCCCTGCTGTACTGCCAGTTGAAGGTGGTGATGGTGGTAAACAGAAAACATTTGTCTTATTGGGCAATGGTTAAAACAAAATTTAAAAAAAAGGCTGTTTTCAGTATTTGGAGCCAGATTTCGGGCCTACAACTGAGAAACAGAAGCCTTATAATGATGACTTTAGCCTTAAAAGTGTAGAAACTCCTCAACAGGACAGGACTCATGTACTATCAGGTCACAGCAATGGCACTTTTCATCATGTGTTTAGTGCATTTGTCCCCCTATTTTGTGATGGACTGTAGCACTGACTGGTTAAGTTAAAGATGACTGTTACATACTGCAATTAAAGACATCACTGACACACTCACGCTAAGGCAAGCTGCTTTACTCAGACCCCCTAAATGTATTGACTGAGAAGTTATTACATAATTAATATTTTGTTGTAGGCTATAAATGATCATCATTTGGAGTTATCAGCTGCCTTAATTTAAATTTGAAGACAATGTTAAGTTCTTTTTTTTTTAAACGATGCATTTCGGTTTCTAATGATGTTTAAGTAACTTACAGCGTTAAACTGTACATGAATATATTGTACAAACAATGCTCACTTTATAGATTTTTAGATACATTTTTCCCTTTCATCACCTTGTCTAAGTCGATATCTGACTCCAGTTATGCTCCAGTGAACCATTCTTGCTTTGCCTCTTTTATGTCTTATGTTCTCTGATTTTTAGTCTCCTCTTTCTCACTGATGAACTTTTCTGTTATCCTGTCATTTTGGCCCATTTTGTTCATTGTGTGTACTGTACTCCAGTTACTGTCACCGGATGATAGTACTACTGTGTACCATCTGTTTCTCAGTGTACAGGATTCTATAATCTTCCAACAATAATCCCATTTATGAATCAAGTGTTCAGTCAAGTCAAGAAACGTTTCAGCTGTCACTTTCACATTTTTGTGACAACCCATATGCATCATAACTGCAACATTTAGAGAAACTCATTCATGCCTTCATTTCCAGCAGGGTGGACTACAATAATGGCTTCTGTCCAGTCCTTCCAAAAGACTGGCAGACAACTTCAGCTTCAGGAACGCTGTTACTGGAGTTCTAATGAGAACCAAAAGAAATAACAACATTACTCCTCTTCTTTAATCTCTACATATTTCCAGTCAGTCAGTTTCAGACCTTGAACAATGTGAAGCCAGTAAGGCCCATTAAGGATCTGTAGGAAGCAGTCAGCTCAAGTCAGAACCAAACAGGGTCTATCTTGTTTCTATGATCTGATGATCTCACATGTGCCACTTTCGAGTCTAACATGGAAACTCAGCTGTCCCTCTGCCTTTGATTGATCGGCTTCACTACTGCATTTTTATATCATATTCGTTAGGGACAACTTACAGTCTATTCATGAAGCTGCATTATTATTTCATCTCATTTTTATAATTTTCCGTTTTTGTTGCTCATTGTTTAAAAGTGTCATTGTAACACTCCCCTTTGCCTATAGCACTTTGAATTCACTTTGTGTTTTTGATGTGCTAAATAAAAAAAGCTGCCTTTCTTACAGTAGTTGGCTTTTATGACAGAGTAAAACTGAAGTACGCCCCTCGTTATTTTATTTATTTTGATTCACAGCAAGATTAAATGTTTCATTTTTTCTCCCATTCAATCTTCCATTTCACTCTTTTCACTCCCATTTTACCTTGTTCTTTTCACCCTCGGTTGCAGACTGTTTGTATTTATTCCAGGTGTTCCTCCTCTCCTTGGTATCGTAGCTAAAAGCTGTGTTAGCAGGACATAGGGAAGCATGCATGCCAATGTATCTCTTGACACATTGAGACACACTGACACAGAAAGGCAGACATGAACACAATGTACAATTGTTTCTTTGTGCTGTGACCAGCTGCTACCTGAACAGGAAGGAGAAGGTGGGGTGATAACAGGTGAAAAAGAGGATACACAACAGAAAGCTGGGTCAAGGACTGAAACCTGTGTAAAAAAATAAATCTAAAAAATCGATTTAATATCATCAGAAGTGGCAGGAGTGTAAAGTATTCAATACATTTAATGGTGAGAGAGAGAGAGAGAGAGAGAGAGAGAGAGAGAGAGAGAGAGATGAGGGAATGGTGAGAAAATGGTGAGAAAGGAGAGATGGAAGATAAGGGGACAAAGAAGAGAAAGAAGGATTTCGGAGAGGCTGGGAACTTTGAGTCAATGGACTCATTGTTAACAAGAGCTGACCTCCCCTCGCTCCCCGCCTACATTAGACCTTCATCCCTCCCTCAATCCCTCACTCCAACTGTTTAGGGTATCTGTTTATGTGTTAGGTACTGTATCCACCAGCCACGTCAGGTTTCAGCTAATAGCGCTAAACAGATCCTTTGGGAAGTATTGCCCGTAGGCATACTGAGTTAACCTTTCCAAAGCTCCTATTTAAAAAACTCTCCAAAACCAGACTGACACATTCTGCCATTGCCATTTACATTACGTTAATCGCTGTTATCTTTATGTTGTAAAGATGTTTTTTTATTCTTCAGGACTCAGAATCAGAAGAACTTTATTAATCCCTGCAGGGAAAGTCAGATAGTAAGTGATAGCAAGAAAACAAAACTTTAACCCTATACGCCTATACGATATCCTATTTTAACACTATATGCACACTATATACACATGTATAAATAACAGTTAAATAAAACCAGTGACAGTAAAATAAAATAAAAACTAAGTGACAGTGAACTATGCAATATGCAAATCTAAAACCTTAAAAGAATTTAGTCTATGAGAGACTGTACAGAGAATACACTGATTGTTAAAGTGCAGTATGCATATGTGACAGATTTCACTGGACTGGAGCATCTTTAATCAATTACCAGTTTTAACCAAAGGTCAAGAGAATTACTGTTTGTTTGTTTCTTGGATCAGTTACCATCATAACTCCACACAGATATTATGGTTTCATCGTGCATTCATCATTTTCATCATTCATTCATTCATCTTTCATCTCATCAGTAGAGCAGAGACTTTAGTGGATGTTGAAGTCGCATGCTTCATGTACGTCACGATTCAGCTACTGAGTCTGCTTCCATTGCACTTTGTTCACATTTGTTTTCAATCAATATAACACCTCAGTCAAGTGTAAAATGTTGTTTCTTATACTGCTGAAAATGTGCTCAACAGGTAAATGGAAATGCAATTTGGATTTCTATGACATCCGTAAACTTAATAACAGCTCAATAATTCCATGTGTGTGGTCTGCAGTGTCAAATAATTGCTTGCTAAATATTTTCACCAAACTCTTACTTTAATTTCAGACAGAAGAAAGTAGAAATTACAATGCTGATTTTAATTTCACATATCCTCTTGCCTTGATGATAATTGCCTTGCTGGTGATGCTGCACTGCTAAATGAATGCACAAAACAGTGTTGTTAAAAGAGGCTGCTGTTTTCTGACCTGCTTTTGCAGCACTAGTTTACTGCATTATTTGCATTTAGTCTTTAATTCATTTGTATTGGCTTTGTCTAACTAACTACTTACTTAATTTTTTTTAATTCTTTAATTTAAATGAATATATATCTCAACATGTGCTGAAGCTTTCTGTCTGGGAGTATCAGAAAAGACGCAGACAACACAGCACACTGCTGCCACCTCAAGATATCTGAGGACACTGAGATGAATGGGCTTGTCATCACAATAATGTTTTAATGTTAATAATAATGATGTTTTGTCATTTCATAAAACATTAGGTGGCTTCAGCTATTCATTTGCAGAAGTTAATGTATTATTGTTTACAACACATGGGTGTGTTTCTTTTTTAATAGCATACAGAAAGTTTTAATAGTGAATGTTAGACCGTCCGTAGATAACTTATAACTGACCTGGACACAGTGGCCAACAGCAATCAATATATGGAAAACCCTGCCATGTGTCCATCTGTGTTGGTTTGTCCTTGAACTGAACACTGGACCCCCAACCTCCTTTAGGGGTGTTGCTTCTGGCTGGCCCTGTTCTCACCCTTTGCGTCGTTCTGCTCTGTCTGTGTATCACTCACTTCTCTGTCCATTTATTCACTCAGTTCAAATCTCAGTGCAGTTGTTTTTATCCCTGGAACTATATTTCTCTTTCTCATCCCCCTCTCTTTTTTTAATCTGAGAGGGAGATAGAGAGAGACAGAGAGAGAGAGAGAGAGAGAGAGAGGAGAGAGAGAGGAGAGAGAGAGAGATTATCCCTGCAGATTTGTGATTATGTACTTTGTAAAACTCAGATCAGATTATGATGTGTGTGGTAAAAGAGAGGTAAATGAAAAGACAGATAGAGTGGGTCACACGAACAAGAAGGGATGACATAAAGAATGAAGGAGAGGAAACAGGATAATGGAATGATGGATGAGAAAAGTAAATAATAAAGAAATAAGTTTTTTTTTTTTATGTTAGATGAGCATTGTAAGTTTGATTATTTTGCAGAGAACAGCTGGCACAGGACAGGAAACCAGAGGTAGGCTACAGACTGAAAGCTAATCCAGCACACACGTTACTTCCTTTTAATAATCCATAGCACTTTTGATTTGAATCCATGTTCAAAGATCAGAGCTTTTTTTTTTTTACATCTTATATCGTGTTTATTTGATTGTAAGTCTGCTCAAGCTGCTCTGCAGGGAACTGATGAATCCATTCTTCAGTATGAATCCACTCTTATGAACAGAGTCACACTGGGACACTGATTTATATGGACCAGTTACATATGGCGACCATAGAAGTTGAACTGATGATGATGCTGAGGGCTGAACAGAGCAGTGAGTTTTAGATTAGAATAGATTAGATTAGATTGTACTGTATTCATTCCACAACGGGGAAATGTACTGTTACAGCAGCAGAGTGTAATATACACTGTAGAAGAGTAAGTAGAAAGGGCAACAGATAGAATAATCTTATAACCTACACTATAAAACAAAAGAACAAACAACTCGCAAACAACAGACAAAAAACAAACAAAAAACAAACAAACAAGTACTTTGTGTACTTGGGGGTGTGGGACGTGGGATGATACATACTGTCTTTATAAGCAAAGGATGCAAATGTCACCTGGCTTTCCTTTGGTACATTTGACAGTGTTGGTACTTCCATAAAAAATATTGCAGCCTTCATTGACATTTAGCAGCTGCTGCAGTCAAGAGGTCTCATTTGAAGAAAAGAGAGATGGCTGCGAGTGCATGACAGAAATACTCTAAATGTTATTTCACTGTTGGTGACTGATGACAGATGCATTGACATAACTTAAATACACAGTTTGTGTGTGTGTGTGTGACGTGTGAGAATGAAGAATGAGTTGACAGCTGACATCAGAACTGAAACAGCCAGCAGGACAAGCAGTAATGAGTCTTCCATAGTAACAGCTCTCTCAGGACGAGAGATGACACGGTGGAGCTGCATGCTGAAGGTGATACTTGAAGGTGGATTACTGGGAAAGCATCATCTGGCCCCTACTTTTTGACACATACACACACGCACACACACACACACACACACACACACACACACACACACACACACACACACACACACACACACACACACACACACACACACACAAGTATGTACAATAAATTAATTATTATCAATTAGTATAAATCTCTTTTAGAACACAGTCACTGTATAAAAAGGACAGCACACTTTAACATGAAGTGGACTGAACAGATACATCCAGAACGCTCACCAGGTCAAGCGCTCGCTCTCACATTACCCCTATACTTAGATCTTTACTGGCTCCCTGTTGTGTTTAAATTCCTCACACTTGTGTACAGGGCACTGTATGGTCAGGCCCCTGTAAATGGTTTAATTATTTCACCCATAATCATCAGATGGTCCTTTCTGGTCAAATATGCTAAGTTTGCAGCCACCTTTAGACCCATGGTGACCAAGGTCTTGAGGCCATAGCACTGAAACGTTGGACTGCTCTGCTTGCACGCTCACAGTCTGGTGCTTCTTTTAAAGGGCAGTTCAGACAGGTGCATGGGGAACCTGTAAAGACTAGGCCACATCTGCATCTCATGTATTCATTGAGTATTTCCATTGTGTGCTGTGGTTTGGAATAAAATAACATTTTGTTGTATACTGCCCTTGTAAAGCGCATTGTGACTTTGTGAGAAGTCATATACAAATACATGTATTTACTTATTTACTAAACTTAATTAATGATAAATTAATCGCAATTAATTATATATATATATATATATATATATATATATATATATATATATATATATATATATATATATATATATATATTGTAACTAACTAACATGCTCTGGCAGTTTTGCTCTGAAAAAGAAGGAAGAGACCTGTCTACTATTTTATGTTACAAGCACTTGCAACGTATTTGAGGGTCATCTGACCTTGGAGTATGCCGTCTCATGAAGAGTTTTCTGTCCTTTGCCAATAAGTGCAAGGTGCCTCACTCAGTTGTACTGATTAAATGAACTCAGGATCTATTATACTAACATTGTTGTGCTATTTCAATTTTTTGAGGTTTTACAAAAAGTAAAACTGAAATGTCACTGTTCATAAATTAAAACAAGAAAGAAAAACATGGAGGTGAAATATAATAATGTGGTTTAAAAATGTTGTATATTTCAGATCATATAATTAAAATCCATTGCAGTGTTACCACATAGAAACAATTACTTAATCTCAATTTTACAAAAAAAAACAAAAACAAAAAAAAAACAGGAAATGCTGTTTGCATCCTATAAAAAACAAAACAAAAAACAATATATGACTTTGATATTAAGGTGCACCTTGGAAAGAAAATACACCAACCTTTTTCAGATAACCTGGAATACACAGCCCGTGGCATGGATTGGTGGCAATTATACAGTTTAGGAAGGTGAATATGTTTGTTTTATGCTCCTTATATGCAAGTTTGATGTCACATTCAAGTAAATTTTACATTTTGTTGCCAGCTACAGCTGAAGCTGAACACAGAACAGCACTGAAACAGTGTTGGAGATGCTGAATAGTTGGCATCTTTTGTAGCTGACTATTGGGGGTGATAATGGTCAAATCATGTGGAAAATTAGCAGCAAATGTCAGCGTCACACTCAGCTCACTGGAGTAGCTAACAAGAATGAAATGATTTGTGGTCATCTGATGACAGCGTTGCAGATTACCTACAATTGGCTGATGCTGGGCCTCCTGCATAGGGGGAGTTGGGATCTCTGCATGTGTTGCTGTTCTAGTGAACATTGTCACCATCACACAGATCAGCTTTCAGCACTTTATATCAACCAAACAACAGACAGTGTTCCCAGTGTGATCTGTGCTTTCTAATGCTCAATGTGACCTTTTTTAAAAGTTTGTTTTGTTTTACTGGGCAAAGGACCTCTGCGTGGTTTTACATACAGTGTGCAGAGTAGTATTGCTCATTCTCTTTCCTGCAGCTTTTAAGGGCCTAGAAGAATGATGAAATTGTCATTTAGGGCTCTAAATGAATAAGAAATCAAATTATTGCAGAATCTTTTGGTTGGCAGAGAGGCAGAGCAGATTTATGATTTATTGGCCAAATAACAGCAAAGCTCAAAGATAAGAGAAGTAAAATAAATAGAGAAATTAAAAACTGTAAAACTAAATTAGTAGGTAAAAAAAACAGCTGTGAATATAAATACAGATGTAAACAACAACTACCAACAACATATAATTTCTATGTACAAGTCTCAAAATAAAATGAACTTTTCTGTAGTAACTTCCTATATGTAGGTGCTTTATAGAGCACATACATGTATACATGTTCACATGCAGTATACACTGCAGTGATTCTGATGATCCAGACATACAGTGTCTGTTTAAAACTTTACATTCGTGCTTGACAACACACTGGACTAAAATCAGTGAATCGCAGCATTATGGAATTGGTTGAAATAAATGTGAATGTAAATGTTGAATTGGAACAGTTTGGAGCATTATCCACATTCAAAGAAACCATACACAGCAACAAAAATGCAATGCAATCACAAGGCAACGTAGTTCTTTAGTTGCATTTAGCAGAATGATTGCCCAGCAACACACTGACACAGTGGAAGGCGTGCTTAGATTGATCTGATTATTAATATTTATCTGGATATCAGCATTATTTGTGTTATACTCTGGACAGGTGCATTTTAATTGAACTGTGCCAGTAGCAAGTGTATCCAGTGAGACTTCAGGGACCATTCACTTTTCTGCTCCTTTGCTGATTTCTGCTCCGTGCAGGCAGCATCAGGGAGTTTCCATATAGTGGTGCTTCACAAGCAGTGGATAACATTGACTACAAGCTAGTGTCAAGTGAGTTGAGATCTTTGATCCACTAAAACCAGCATAAAAGTAATATCAAATTCTCAATCAGGCCCTAAAGTCAAAAACAGGGGACTGGCAATCGTCTGTAACAGATAAAAGGTTAAGAACGGGACACTAAGGGACTCTCCGGCAATACACATAGATTATGATAACGAAAAGCTAAATAATGATTGAAGTTGATTCTGGCTTTAAAAAATAGATGTTGCACTAAATGTAACAATGGAAAGGAATGGAATTCTGAGTGTATGAAAGCAAGTTAGAAACTGAGAAATAAGGTTAAAAGTAAACCATGCTGAAATGTTGAATGAGGAACTCGATGACAGTGTATTGCATCTTGACTGACAGGATAATTATATCAACTGAAGATTGAATTATGGACATTGAATTCATAGCATCTCTGAAGGTAGTAATTATCAGGTATGGTGTGTTCTACAACTTTAAAGATTTTAACAGGAGAAGAAATCAACAGACCCCTGGGGCTTACTGTCCAAGGCACTAATAAATATCCTAGCAACCACGCCAAGTGCCCAGATCAATGAGAGAGGAGCTGCCGTGAATGTACACAGCTAGTATAGTACTTTGCCCTAGGAGCTATTCGGTCAGGTGCCACACTAGAGTAAGCATGGTAGACGTGCGGATAAAGGCAGTTAGAAGCTAGGCGTGTCTCCTTGCCACAAGCTTAAACAGTTCTCTGACTTGACCCGATAGGATAATACCCACAGGCTAAAGGATTGGACCCTTTAAACAGAGAGCTGGACCAGTACCACCTGCACAGCGGTAACTTGGGATCTAACACTAGCTAAAGTTACACTGTTAACTCACCACAGATCGTTGGTGGAGTTTGCTTTGGATCGTGTTAAATGGTTGGTGGATTGGGTGCCAGCACCAAGAGGGTTTTTTTTTTTTCCAACAAAGCGACAGGACACAGCAGGCTCTCCAGCTGTTCAAACAAATGCTTGTAGCATCTTTTTGTTTTGTCGTTTAACGGCCCTCCTCTTCTTTCAGCCAATCATCCACACTTACTCCACCCAGGAAATCCTAATCAACAACAAAATATGCAACAATCTGTTTAATACTGATGTAATGCAGTCACGTGTGTGTTTATACATTTGATAATGGCTTTGAACACAACTCAACCATCAAATCAAGGACTGGAACTATCCATTTTATCAACAGTAGTATAGTCTATGCTATATTATTTATAGTCTGGAGGTGAGTAAGTGTGTTTGGGTGTCACAATGCTGACTCCGACTCTATATGAGTGATCTTGAGTGATGTTTGTTGATCATTACCTTGTCTTATTTATTTACATATAATCATTTCTTTTGCTCTTGGTTTGCTCTGGTAAATCATTGCGAATGATTTGCACCACAGTGTTGACTACAATACTGTGTAAAACACCAAAACTAAGTGTTAGAAGTGCTAAGCCTCTGGACAGAGTTAATGCACTTCACCTCTCCAGCGTGATGTATTCAGTAGCATTAAATGGACTTTAGTGGTCCCAAGAATCCTCTGCTTCTCACTTTCCCATATATACCTAGATCTTGTACCTGCAGACACACAATAAATCGAAGGCTTAGTCCTGATAGTTTCCTTGTGTTTATCTCTGACTGTCCTGTAAAACAGAGAACGAGCCAGGGCTGCAGTTGTGTCAGATTTCTTTGTCGATTTATTTGATGGCCTGTTGGTAATACTTTATAGTCAGCAGCGGGCTGAGCTAGAGAAAGTAAAATTTATACCGAGGTGATGTGTGTCACACTGAAACCCAGTCATTTTTACATACATAACTTTTATCTGACCTGAAGAGCAGGAAAATGAGTGTGAACATCATTTTCTTTTCAATAGATGAAGTGTACATTATGTAGTCATTTAATATCATGAATTACAATAGAAATCAAAGAAACTATCATTTTACACAAAACTCTTCAAACAAGTATAAGTGGGTATTTTTAGATGAAGGGGGGGTGAAAAAAAGAGGAGAGGATGAGAAGAAACAGAAATACAGAAGAGGAGAGGAGAGGGAAGAAAGACAAGTCAAACAATGATCAGTTTGCTGTTGTTTTTTTCATTAATAAGTGAATTAACGGCGCTTGATTGGGTGCTTCATCACTGATTAAATTGTTAATTAAAAACACTGTGCTTCAGTGAACAATGAAGGAAAGCTAATAGGGATTAAAGAGTCAGTTCAGGTGTAGCTCTTTAATCCAAGTGTATCAATTAACCTTTCACTGCTGTCAGCTGGAAAACCTCATACTGATTATTAACTCCTTTTTTTGGAATACTCTGTCCATTTCAAAACTATCACTCCAGCATGATCCTTTTAAAAGATTTAAAAGGTTTAACTTATTGGTTTATCTTCTCCTATCTCTATTAAATGAATGTCCATACTAAATTATGTATTTATCACTTCTCCATGCTCAGTGGCTTGATTGATTTCTATACAGAAGTTACTGTTATTCTATTGTTATTTTTTGTAAAGAATACTGAATGGAATACATTAACTCACAGTTTGTATACCACAAAAATAGATGGGGTGAGTGAAGAATGGCTCGTTCTCATCCTGATTTTGTCTTAATTGTCATGTTTTACATGAAGCAAATCTTAATGTAATTAAAGTAAAGTAGATGTGAAGTTACATAACTCGATGTACTTAATGTTTTGTTTTTAAATAAGATCATCTTGTCAGAGTTTGCAGTGATGAGCAGGCCTGGAAGGGTAAAACAGGACAGACACACAGATTTGTGTGTGTCTGGTTTCATCTTTAATAGTACCCTGACACCAATCTGTGTTATATGTAAACATGGTATTTATTTCATTTCCTCTTTTTAATAAGAGAATGGAAGCAAAAGCCTTACAGGAAAAGCATCTAAAAATATGTAGCATTAATTTAACAGAATATAAAACACACAGTGTGAGCAGGAGAGAGTCCAGGGACAATATTAAATCACTCCAATCTGCCCTCTGGTGTATGTAGCATCTCATCATTGTCCTTTACGTTGTCTCCTCCATGCAAACTGTCTTTTGTTTCAAACACTTACCCCTTTTTCATATTTCTCATGTTGACTCCCTTTATTATTCCTCTGCTATCAGCATCTAACAAATGTTCCTGTTTTACTGCAGTTTTAGTTCACCTCACCTTAATATAATCCAGAGTCCAGAAAAATATAATCCAGAGTCCAGAAAAATGAGTTCCTTCAGCAGTGAGGTAATATTAATACCAGGTACTTATTTATTGGTTTGTTTTCACTTTAAAAGCAGACTCTGGTGTGGCTCAGAGGGAATCTCTGAGCTGAGGTTAACAGCTCTTTTCTGCCACTGAGTCAAAGTGATCATGCTTCAGGAAACCATTCCATCCCCAAAAGCGACAGCAGTAGATAGAAAGCAGTAGGATTCACACACTATAGCCCAGTGACATGCCAGAAGGACAAGAATGAAGAGTGAAAGGATAAGCTGGTGGCTCAGTGTGGAGTTGGTTTTGGCAGAGCTCAGACAGCTGCTGTGACAAAAGAAGCTCGACATATTAGGAACAGACTGCACTGTCCATTTATTAGAAAAATGGAGACGCGTTTTAAAAACAACAGCTTCGTCTTCAAGAAGCTACTCAATTTGAGCACTCCGCAAGAGCCTCCTCAGCAGAGAGAAGTTGATTGAATTATTTACAGGGCTTGTCTGAGTCCTTTTCATTTCAACAAGAGTCAGGGGTGCACAGCGGCTGCATCACCTGTTGGGAGAGATTGAACACTTCCTCTGAGATATCAGGAAGTTGCTGTGCACCTGTTTTCCAATGTCTTGCTGTGTTCAAATCGCGTCTAATTCATCCATGATTCAGATTCAGTCAACAGGTGCTGAGGCCAGAATGCAAAGCCAGGAGCCTTTATGGCCTCATGTGGATCTATTTGTTACTGCATGTAAAATATTCCAAAAACCTGCATTCAACATCTGACTCAAGTAAAATACAGAGTTTTAATCAGTATAATATACTCATTGGATTTAGCAATGTAGTATGTATGTATTTAGCATGTCTTAGCAGAAATGGAATGTAATATTCATAAATATACTATATTAATGTGTAACTGTCTTAAAATAAGGATTGTTGTTGTTTCCTTTATATAATTCACTGAACTGAATGAAATACAATGAGCTTGTCATGTTTACTATCCTTCCCAGGATGGACAAACTAACACAGGCTTTAGGTAGGGTGTTTCATGTTCTGTGGCCACCTTAGTTTCTCTCACACGCTTAGAAGGGTGACAATACGGTCAGGGGGTAATCTGCAGTCTCAATGCCAGATGCAAGAGATTGCAAAGATTGAAAAGGAAAAAGAGAGGGATGTCACTGAACGCATAATTTGTGTATTTGTGGGAGCCCTTGAAGCCAGGCAGTTCACTGAACATAAAAATTAATAGCAGAGTGATTAACAGAGGCAGCGACAGCATTCAGCACACTTCTACTGTGGTGAGCTGTTAGAAATACGCTTCCTTACAGCTCCAGTGCCTTTGTGTACACAGTGCGTGTCTACAGTTATATGTACCGGTTTGTATTTTGGACATTTGACAAATGAACAAAATGGACACAGTTCCAGAGGTGGAGGTCAGTCTCTAACTTGGTCCCTTCTCTTAGGTATGCTTTACATCCAGAACAGCAGCAGCACTGTGTCAAATTGACTTGTTTCCAGCTTTGAAGCAATCTGCATCCGACTGGTCAACTTCTTGCTGTGTCTATTCTTCTGGCTGAGAAGAGCAGCACTTTTTTTATTCATTCACTTTGCTGTGCTTTATTGACATGATTCATCCCTTTAACCATTCCAAACACATTGATGGAATTATCAATCAGAACTCTTTGAACCCTGTACATTTGAAAGTTTGTTTGGTATTTAATGCAAACTCAGTATTTCCTGTCATTGTTTGACATTCTCTGCCTCTGCCTCATGGAAGATTAAATGAACATACTTAAGATATGAACCATCACTGTGTTCCTTATGAATATAAAAAACAGTCAAATATCTCTCCTGTGAAGCAGTTAGCTACTCAGTAAAAGTCGGACAAGATTTATTTTGCACTTTTTGTCAGAAGATCAGTTTAAACATTTAGAGAGGGAATGCATGTCAGAGCTTTATACTTCCTCAGTGAGTAACATTGTATTATTTACATACTCTTGTAAGCATGAAACAAAACTCCAGTCACCATTAACGCTGGTGTTCATGTAATTATGAACTTTTTCTGTCCAGGTTTGGTTTGAAAACAAAATGCTAAACAACAGCTCAGAGAGAATAAATACCTCCTGTTCCTCTGAATCATTCAGGGGCACCCCGCCAGCACGGCCTTTGCTCACGGCATGGCATACCATGATTATCAAGTCCAATGCAGATCAGCAGTTAATATATGAATATCATGTATCTCATTAGCACTTGGCACCAACATGGCTCCATGGTGAGCATTCCATTATCTTTTGCATGTTCTTGTTATGTATGCACGCTTCCTCCTTGTGCTCCTGGTGATTGTCACTCAGTCCAAAGGTGTGCAGGTCAGGTTATGTCCAGGGTTCAACCTCTGAGTACCCTAACACAGGCTCATTATTTTGAACAGAAATAAGCAGGTATGCTAAATGAAATATCCTGGTCACAAGCCAAGTTGTCCAGACAGCACATTGCATCAAGACACAACCACACAGACATATACACTGAACACATACACACACACACACACACACACACACACACACACACACACACACACATACACACACACACACATGCAGGTCCAGAAGGAAGGTAGGGGATTTAGGGCTCAGTGTCTCAGATTAATTTGACGGTTTATAAAGCTGTCTGACCACTGCTGGCTGTCTTTGCTTCCCCCGCTCTCTCAGCCTTCTCAGCTCAACCTCACTTTGTGTCTTTCAAACTAACTCTCTTCTCACTCTCTAACATGTGTATCTAAATGCTGTCTTCGATATCGAATATAATCTGTTGTCAACAAAAATAACATTGCCACACATTGTATCCTCTCTCATTACTTCTATAACTAAAGAGCAGACAGTCAGCCTGAAGGTCATGCTTCTTTATTTGTTTTGTGTCTTCAGGACATGCAACATAATATTTTATTAGAAGTACCTGTGGTAATAATAATAATTTTTGTGTTTCTTTATTTTAAGTATTATACAAAAATCAGAAAAAGATGATATGAGTTCAACGATTCCTCAAACGAAGATAACATTCTGCACTTTTGCTTCTGAATGACCGAAACAATCCATCCATCCATACATCTGCTCTTTTTCAGCACTTTATCTTTGTGTGCATTCACACTGCCTGACAGTATGCACTGCGCTGTGTTGGAGAATGCATCTGAAGGGCAGTTCACCATATTTGCTGTGTTAGCATACGCAGCGTGATCAGGGAGCAGCAGAGAGGAGAGATTGCAGAATGTTTTGCATGCCGCTGCTGGACGGTTGTGATTTTACATACATTATAGGCCAGATGGCACCGTTAAGTTACATGCATTAACATTCTGAAGTATCAAAAAAGTCTAGTTCAGAGGCAGGGAATATACAGTGAAGTCAACGATAACACAGTTGACTCTGGGAAGGTCTAAAGGTTAGAGAGGCAAGCTTGTGACTGGCAGGACGAGCTGGGCAAAGAGAGTATTCCTCTCAGTGAAACCCACCTGAATAAATAAAGAAAACAAAAAAAGAAATAAGTAACTGACTGTTTGTTAAAGCTTGCTATTTTGTTGCACAAAACCTGCATCTGTACTTGGCATTTTTATATACTGAATATTATCAGGCTATGTTACATTTTTCTCATCAGCATTGTACATACAGCATCACTTACTCCACTGTTTGAGTCTGTGCAAAGAGAACCTGATCCTCCCGGTGCTTACACAGTGTTCCTCAGGACACCGTGTAAGTTGTTGATGTGTTGGAGGGTCAACATTATAAACTGCACTCCAGAGGAACTTCCCTGAGGTGAGTGACAGCCTGGCATTGTAGAATCAGGGGTGAAATAGGCAATTGTTGCAGTGAGCTGACAATTCATTTGCATTTATAAGAATGTATTTACATGATACACAGAGAGCAATTAACAGCTGAGTGTTCAAGAATGCTGTGATGAACAGAAACAAATGTCAGAGCAGCTATGCATGCAGGTGCAAGTGGTTTCTTACTCAGGGGCATGAGGGTAGCTCTGCGACCTCCATACTGATGACAATGTTTGAGGTGGATTAGCTATTCGGTAGACTGGGAAACATAAATGTATGAACGATCCCTCCATGTACAGGGAAACATTAATGAACCAAGAGGACAAAGACAGCTTGATGTTTCTATCCAACCTGACTGCAAAAAAACTCACTCAGTTCTACTTCCTTTTCATTTCAAACAGAGAACTTACACATAATGTTAGTATCCTGTAAAACACAGTGGAGATACTGAGGAGCTCATTGTATGCACTATAGTTTTTGCTGTTGATTGACATGCTCTGATATAGCTTTGACACTGACTGCCTCTTTTTGTCTTTGTGTGTGTGTGTGTGTGTGTGTGTGTGTGTGTGTGTGTGTGTGTGTGTGTGTGTGTGTGTTTACAGACGGAGTCCAACAACCTGCCTCTCTCTCTCTCTCTCCCTCTCTCTCTCTCTCTCTCTCTCTCTCTCTCTCTCTCTCTCTCTGTCTCTCTGTCTCTCTGTCTCTCTGTCTCTCTCTCTCTCTCTCTCTCTCTCTCTCTCTCTCTCTCTCTCTCTCTCTCTCTCTCTCTCTCTCTCTCTCTCTCTGTCCATCCTGTCTGTTTTCCTGACCGTGCAGCTGAACAGCAGCATGCCTGTATGTTTGCCAGCAGCACAAGCAGAAGCATTATGGAAGTGAAAGAACGACGTCCATACTGTTCACTATCCAAGAGCCGTAAGGACAAGGAGGGACCGTACACTGGTGACGTTCATTTATTTGTTCATTCATCCTGATGATTGTAAATATGGCATATTCCTTGCGCAGTACACCAGAAAGGTCCTGGATGATTTTCACAGCTGGCCTGAGGCTGTACTCCAGTCCAGCTGTTGAGAAAGCAGTCCCTCATAGATCAACCTACAACTTTGGAGCTGATCCCCAGGAGCTGTACAGTATAGTCTTTCAGGGTTCCACTGCACTTCAGACAGCAGGAGAGTTTGTGTTGCAGACCCGCATGCACACAGTGAAACTGTCTCAACAAATAAATCATCTGCTGTTACAGATAAGGTCCATACCTCAGAGACATTAGCCAGACTGATATTACTGATTTTATCTTCCAATATGGGCCTAATCACAGATATCCAGTACGGGGCTATACGTTGTTTGTCGTCTGTCTTTGGAGGACATAATGCAGAATGTTTTGTATAATTCTGTTAGATTTATCTATTCGTGTTGTTTGAAGTTTCAGTGATTTCAATCATTTATTCATTCATAATTTTTGTGTATTAGTGTATTATTAAACTGTAAAATACCCAGGCTCCACTGAACATATTTGTCACAGAAATTTCAAACCCAGATATCAGGGATATGATTGTTTTATTTATTTATTTATTTTTATTTTTCCAATCCTTAATACTGGTATCGGCCCCAAAGACCCAGTGTCTGTTGGGCCCTATTAAATACACAAAAGTAAACTAATATTTGTGTTATGTCTGAATAATGATGAAGATGTTGGCTTCACACAACTTTAAAAAAATAATAATAATCTTTTTTTCCAAATAAATACGCCGCTCCTCTTCCTGGTCTGTGATCAGTGCCTTCCTGCCAGACGATGTGGTTGCTGTTGGTTTATAGTACAAGCAGAGGCATGGAGCTGGGCTGTTCCTGCAGGGCTCCACATCTGCTGGTGATCAGTGTGTGCTGCTCTGTCTTCACTGGTCCAGAGTTACTGAAAGATGGTTCTCTTTAAAGTCCTCATTAAGGAAGTCAGGGCCACAGGTCAGAAGTCATTGAACGGTTTAGGGAATGTTGTATTTTAAAGGTGGAATGATACATAATGCTTCCATGCTCTGGGAACAGTGTGTTTCTCTAGTGGCTGCTTTGAAATGGCCGTCCAGTAACACACTCTGTGTTTAGAATGGACAACCAGTTTTATCAGGACCATTATGTAGGTTTAGGGGTTATAGGAAAATGGAAACCTGTCCCACAATATGACCCAAACACCTTCCTGCACGTATTCACTGTACTGAAATCTACAGCTGAGGAGTGTGGGGGCAAAACAAAACATGCATGAACATATTATACTATAAACTCATCGGGAATGACATGTGTCTGCCTCTTAATGCACAGTATCCAGTATGTCCATGAGAAGTTGTAAACAATACAATCCAGCCACAGCCTGGAGAACAGAAAACAATGTCTTGTGTTGATTTGGACGTGTGTGTGTGTCTGTCATGTGTGAATGTGTCTGTACTAGGTTCTTCAGGGGACAGTGAAGACTGTGCCATTGGCTCACAGGGACTCCGGGTCCCTACTCAGAAGTCCTATTCCTCCAGTGAAACACTGAAGGCCTTTGACCAGCACCAAGACCAGACCAGGTTAGAGATGTGAGATTACACACATTCCAATATTCCATTTTGTCTAACCGAGTGGACAATATTAGACCTGTGTCAAAATGTGTCTCCATTCTGTTTAAAAAAATACATTTTCTGATTATTCCAGAGAGTAACTATATATATATATATATATATATATATATATATATATACATGTGTGTGTTATATGTTATATGTTTTTTTTAACATTACCAGTCTGCTCACTGTGTGTCAGCAGATATGTATAAAAAAGCGTATAAAAGCTGCCTTGTACCATGATGATTTCTTTTTTTCAAAGATGTTAATATGGAAAATATGACCTGTCATACACATTATTTTGTCAAAACACTTCACACAGCTGATGACTTTTGTTCTGTTGACAGGTTACTGTACGGGACGACTAAGGGACACAAGGACATGGTTCACCGTGAACAGGATGATTATAACAGACAAGGTGCGACACACACACACGTGCTTCCCCTGCCTTCGTCTGTCTTTTCTGGTTGTATCCATGTAGCTGTCTCTTTCTCTCTTTTTGTTAATCTTGTATTCACACTTAGATCTTAATGTCCAAATATCTATTTTCTATATTTTAAATGTCCATGTGAATATGTTTTATCCAAAACAGTTTTGATATTTCTTTACAGATTTGTGGATTTTGAATGTCTCTAGTATTGTAGTATCGATAGTCACAGGTCAGTGGAAAGAGAAGATAAAGATAAAGTATTCCTGATGAAAGTGACCTAAGTCTAGTGAAAGAAATGGAGAAAAGCATGAAAAATGGCACATTAAATAGAAAAAGTGCTTTACCACAGAGTGCATCCATTGTTCTCCTGCTCCAATTAACACAGCGTCAATATTTGAGAAATGAAAAAATCATAATTACTCAATCATCTTATCGCCTTCGTTTTCACTGCTGGCCTAATTGGAGCTCATTTAAAATTAATATAACTTTTAATTGAACGGCAGCACTCGTTATCTCTTGTTGTGCCATTAATTACGGAAAGCTTTTATAATTTCCCTTTTCATTTGCTGATTAAAGATGAAGAGGCACATACTGAGATTTTGTAGATAATTTATTTGTCTTCTTTTCATTTATATTTTAAAGGATTATCTCACGTGTTATTTGAATGTGATTTCAGCTCGTTTCCAGAAAGAGTTACTCTTGATGACTTATTAAATTTAATGGAAAAAAAAGTATTCTGAATTTGTAGTCCATATCCATGCATGAAATTCTTTCCCGATTTGCACATTTTCAAATATTAAGAAGCAGATTTTTCCTTCACATATAGGAACAGAACCTCCATCCTGAAGCATCTTCTTTTTGTTTTGGAGGGAGTTGTAATTTTGTACAGAAAAATGTTCCATGTGATGTAATTACAAAAAAGCCTACAGCCCTGCATCCATTAAGCATCAGTCATTATGAGCATATGACGCTAACAAGCAGCAAGTATAATTACTAACGATTTAAAGCAGGTCTAATTTTTCTGGGCATATTCATATTTTAGCTCTATCTGACAGAGTCTTACCTCATCAGTATATTGTATGAAATGAATAAATACAAATGAAAGCATATTTTATTGTGCACAAGATGAATGTGAAACATTTCTTTTTTTATTTGTAACGTTCATAAATGTGTGTTTTTGTTGAATGAAATCAAAATGTCTGTGTAAATTAACGTGGCATGTATCAATTAATTGTATGTCATGATTTACAACTTAGCATCATAACATAATTATAAGTAATCTTTGAATAGTGAAGGACCTCCCACAGATGAGGTATGACATTACATTTTCTGGGTGATTACTGATTTCACAGTGACAGTGTGCAGTGACCAGATGATAATAAAAACATTATATAACATAACATATATAATACAAGAACATGTTCCATAATTGGTTTGTGTGTTTGATTATATAAAATGACAGTTTCAATTTTGATCATTTACTCTTTTAATCCATAATAATATTCATGTTCTGAATATGTTATGGTATTATGTTATGTCATTTCAATCTGAACAAACAGTGCAAAAGAATAAGAAATATTAAAGATGTACATCCGACATGAGTTTCCACCTTTACACTCTGTGTTGAGAGCCTGCAGACATTCTCCTCTCCTGTAATGCCTAAATGAGATCTAAGGCTGTGATCAATAAGTCTCCACCTCATCTATCTGTTCTGTATTCTGGGGTCCTGCCTCTCTTTCTCTGGCTTTTAGTTTTGTCTCAAATAAATAAAAACACTGTCTTCATAGCCGAGGTTAGGTTGAACTGTTCACGGTGAGCCAAGGCTCGTCTTCTTACAATCCCATTGATTCTATACTGCATGAGTCAGGTCCAAGCATGCCTGGCAGCTGTTGTCACTGTGTTTTCTTTTCTTACCTCATGTCCTTTTGTTTCTACTTGGCAAACTTTGTCTTCTGCAGATTTTCAGAACAAAAAGCTTTATAGGGTTAGTATTATATAAGTTAGTCAATCAACATAAATGTATATAGCAATTTTAATAACTAATTATTTAATTAGTTAAATTGAAAACAAAATAATAATAAATGTTTAAGTAAAAATGCATATGTTAGAATTTACATTTGTTTGTCAACATTAAGTATCTAGTTCACTGCTCATTTTTATTTTATTATGTAGAAGTTGGTAGAAAACATGAATATGTCACAATATGTTATTCCTCATATTTATAGTAATGCAGAATAATTTGAACTGAAACATGAGTAATAACATATTCAAAATGTTCACTCACTTAAAAAACAGATATAAAATCTCTATGTTTCCATTTCAGGTCAGCACTTCAGTCTGCGTCAGCTGGGAATCTGCGAGCCGCCATCACGCCGCGGCCTGGCGTTCTGCTCTGAGATGGGTTTGCCCCACCGTGGCTTCTCAGTTGGTACCGCCCAGGACCTTGATGCCGATAGTCAGGCTGTGATGTCACCAGAGCGTGCCATGCGACTCTGGGGCCGCGGGGCTCTGGGTAAATCATCCGGGAGGAGTTCCTGCCTGTCCAGCCGCTCCAACTCAGTGCTGACCCTTACCGACACCGAGCATGAGAACAAGTCAGACAGCGACAATGGTAGGACGTGATGCTAACCTGTTTTATTAACCTGGCCTCACAGTTAGTATTTCTTAAACTCAGAGGAGTGCTCCGTCAATCATTCTTTAGCCTCCTGTTGACTGGAACACCGCTCCACAACTTTTCAGTCCTGAATGTGCTCTAACAGAGGACGGGTAACTTTAATGTCCAGCTCCGCTTTCAACACACATCCAGGATGCCAAAATACTCACACACAATTCTGAAGGTTATTTGTGATTTTCCCTCCGACACTTGGAGTCAGAGCCTCACAGCCTGTTCTTGACGCTGATGAGATGACACAAAATATTTTTTCATTAAGTCTGGAATCAGTTTTTAATACAGAGATCAATTCTGGATAAAAAAAAAAGACTAAATAGAAATGTGTGGGTTTTTTTCAATTCTGTCTTGTCTTGTCAGCAGAAACGAGAACACTTTGTGAAGTCGCCTTTATTTCATCAGACAAATGATAGAATCCAAAAAAAAAATAAAATCCTGACCTCCATTTTGTTCAACAACGTGTAAAACAAAGTGTAATCAGCCATGCGATACAACTTTCATATCCCACTGTGACTCTGCAGTTTGTGCTGTGTGTGTGTGTGTGTGTGTGTGTGTGTGTGTGTGTGTGTGTGTGTATGCCCATTCACTAGCCTCAAGGTAGTTTTCCCTAACAGGTGTGAATTTCATACTTAATAAATGACTTGTTTTTGATTTCACACACACAATAGATAATATTTTCATTAAGCTAGGCAAACACACACATGCGGTGGGTTTTCATTAAAAGATGTGATGTTGTAATTAACGTTGAGATAAAGTGCTGAGTCACTGTATTTTTTATATTAAGTTTGATAATGTTTTTATTAAATGGCATTATGCTGTGGATGTCAGTGCTCTGGAGGATACACTTCCCATCTCTAAAAGTGAGTAGTCATCAAGTTTTCAAAGGCTAATTGACTCCTAAAAATGCAGCTGTGCTTGTGTGTGTTTGTGTGCGTGTGTACGTGTGTGTGTGTGTGTGTGTGTGTGTGTGTGTGTGTGCTAGCTCTAATTTGTTAGTGTGTGTGTTTTAAACACACTATGGTCACTGTGGGTTTGGAGCAGTAGTAATATACTTGTGTGCCCGATGTGGGCACGGTCTGGGTCATTACTGGGACAGTGAATAGATGAGCTGATAAGAGCCGGACAGCTGCAAACATGTGGTGGATTTAACACATTTTTCTTTTGAAATGCTTGAACTGAAGCTCTCACTGCTCTGCATTTGACTGTGTGCTTTGTGAAGCTAAGACATAGATGTGTCATAATGTGTTAACCCTGTGATGCACAACACAAGCTTTTATGGTCTTTATCTTTACAAAAAAAAAACACATTTCATCATTCAGTATCTTTCAATGAACTTCAAATCATCATTTTTTTAAATTTTTACTTTTTAAATAAAAACACCTAGAATGTTGAATAATGCAATGAACTGATTTCAGTAGATTTTGAAACACATGAAATAACAGGAAATGAACACGGGTCATTTTTGATCAGTGGTGAAGCGTTACGGCTAAATCATGACTAACATGAAAGCTAATACCACGACAAAACACTGCAGTGTGTTTAACACCTGTTGAACCTGCACTCAAAAAATGTTTTGGCCAAAATGCATGACATAGGTTTAATATAAATTAACTAACAAACTCAATGTGAAGCAAGTAATAAGATTTATGTAATAGTACTAATAAACTCAATGTGCTTCCACTACACAGTAGTGTAGGGGTAACTAGGTTTATGCATTCAATAATAATAAATATACTATACTATTTGTTTGCCCAAACCCAACAGAGAAAATTAATGCAGTCATATTGAGTTTATTAGTACTATTACATAACTACATGACTATTCATTATTTATTATTATTATTACTACATTACTATACTATTACATATTATAGATTACATTATACATTATTCTATGTAATTGAAATGCATAAGTGGCCTTAAAATGTCAAAACACACAGTCAGACCTTTCTGTTCCAGTTTTATGGAAAAATTATCTTTATTCAAGAGCGCACATTTTCAGTTTGAGAGCATGATTTCTCCTCTTGTGCTCAGATTTTTTGTTCTCGTGCTCACATTTTATGCTCACACTCAAATCTAATGTGCTCACGCTCAAAACATGTCCTGCGCGCTCAGATCTAATGTGCTCACGCTCAAAACATGTCCTGCGCTCAAAACTCCTGACGAAGTGCCCAAAAAGCGGGAAGAAACACACCTAAGATTGGGCCAGACTCTAGCTGTCTCCCTATTGGCTGGTGAAACACACTAATTGAAGCGCAGGGCGGGACATCCTTCAGTCTGTGCAGGTCAACCTGAGAGGACGTGCTGTTTTGTGCGAGAGCAGAAAAAATTTGAGAGCGCAGAGGACATGTTTTGAGCGCGAGCAGTAAAAATCTGAGCGCGCAGGACATGTTTTGAGCGCGAGCACATTAGATTTGAGTGTGAGCATAAAATGTGAGCATGAGGACAATAAATCTGAGCACGAGAAGGAGAAATTATGCTCTCAAACTCAAAATGTGCGCTCTCTGCGCTACTAGTTACAGTATTGTAACTCACAGTTCACTTTGCTGGATGAATGTTGTAATGACACCAGTGTATTAGAACTAAAAAGCAGTTTTCATATTGGCACATATTGGCTCACATACTAATATATGTGACTAATATGACCAATATCAGCCAGCTGTAATATATATCGCCCGACCCTAGTTTGAGCTCACACTATTGAACCTGTTCAGGTGAAAAGGCTTCATAGTGTGAATGCACTGAATGCCAGCACCCAAACAGCCCCGCCAACTAAACCTTTTAGGTTTACATTCACAAAATAAAGTCAGACTCAACAACAAAATCTGTGGAATTGACCTTCATCATTTGCTTCTCTGTGATCAATGTGGTATTGACTTGTGTCGAGAGGCTCTTTTAAAAGTATGTAAACGTATTATGAAACGTATGAGGACTACTTAGCAGCCAGCTCACCTTAACCTCTTCTCTTGTGTGACTCTTCATTCACTGAATAAAGCTCATAGTGGAGTTATTGCAGGAGACAACACGTCGCCTCCTCTGAGACACCTCGTGTTGCTCTGTCCCTTGATACCCACTCTGGTTCATGGCAGAAAGTGAGTGTGCTCAGGCGCGTGCACGTGTTTGTGTACAGTAACTTAAACCAACTTCTGTGATTCTATCAGTAGCTTTGTTACAAGAGGACGCAATAGAAAGAACAGATACGAGGGAGGGAAAGTAAAATGGGAGTGGAAAGGACAACATCAGAGAGGAGGAGAAGAAAACGCACGGCAGCTGAGTGGATAGAGTCATTGAAAAGAAAGAATGAGGCATAGAGGCTGAACAGGGAAAGGGAGAAGCCTCTGTGCATTATTTCTTCTCCTGAGAGGAAATATTAGACCAGAGACGTCTGGCTGGCTCCCTAGTGAACACACATACACACACACACACACACACACACAGACACACACACACACACGCACACACATACACACACACAGACGCACACAGGCAGCCGTAAACACTTTTGTGGTGTCTGGACCCATGGGTGCCCAGCTGCTGCTTGCCTGGTTACCTGATATTTGTGATCTCAACTACAGTGGTACTAAAAAAAAGATTCCTCAAATGGTAATTTTCACTTTTTATTAAGTGTTCAAGTTACTTAGTTACTTACTTAGTTACTTTCCATTTGAATGTGTTTATGGTGTTATTATTGGAGCAATTCTGAAAATGACATTAATGTTGAATCACATTAGCTAACTACATTTACACCTGCAGTAACTTCCTTCAGTGTGCATGCAGAGGTCTGAGGAGTTTTTGCATCGGGGTTTAAAGACAGACCGTTTTTTATAGATTGGATAATAGGCTTTAATGTGAGAAACAGTTTTATGGGGTTTACACTGTTGATCTGGAAAAACAAGTCATTTGAAGACATCTATGAAGCCCAGAGACTGAAGAAAACAACAAATCTGAATGATATCAGAATATTAATGTGTGCATGAGAGGAAGAACAGACAGGTGTCTAGGTTTGTGCCACTGTAAGGAGCTTAAAATATATTAGCTGACCTAAATGTGTGCTATGTGCATGTGTGGGTGTGTGTGTTTTGTTTATAGTGTGTGAAGAGATCAAGGTAGAGAGGAGGGTGAAAAAAGACAATGTGATGAAAATGGGAGAAACAAAGAAGAAAAAGGAAAAGAGTAAATAGGAGAGATGGAAGCAGACAGGCAGATAGAGATGACGAGGGGTGTATCTCATCTTTACTAACCAGATTACTTTACTATGTGTCAACAAAACACTTAATCCATTTGGCATCCCTAAGCTGCTTAACACTATAACCTTAGCCGTCATACAGACACACATACACACAATCACAGGAACAGAGTTCTAGGACATTCAGTGTGCTTTGTCTATGCACTCAGTGGCAAAGTACAGTTTCTTGCAAAAATAACCCAGAATCTGCAGAAGAGGGGTGTTTAACAACCCAGGTTCTTCACAGCACCTAATCTTAAACCTGGTGATTTGATGCTGTTCTGTTCTATCTGATCTATTACTTTCTTCCTAAATGTTGCTTTGTAAAACCCTTTTTGTGCTGTTTGAAAACATAGATTGTAGTTGTAAAAGTTACAAGCGACACAATGGATGTCTCCTTCAGAGAGTTTTTGGGACTTAACTGACCCAATAGTAGACTTACATGTGCACCACATAGCCAAATGCATGTGACCCTGTCCATATCACATATCAGTGGTGGACCTTACTTGTGCTTTGTAGATGAATTGCAGCAAATTTCTGCAGCTGGGTCCTAAATCTGTGTAGAAAGCCTTTGCGGAGTTCAGGGTGTTGTACAGCTGTTCATGGTGATTATTTTGGAGTAGAGTATTAATAGCATAGATGTAAGGATGTAAAGGCACCTAAGGCTACCTTTGACCATCTGCAAGAAGCCACTACCACTGTGCATTGTCATGTATAAAGCAAATACAGTGCGAGTGCATTCACTGTTACCTGCAGACCTCCAGGATGAGTGCCAGGGGGTGGCATGTGTGGCCTGAAAGCTCCCCAATGACAGAGCAATGAAGGTGAAGGCAGGCACATGCAGACGGACAGTAAACACAGATTGATGGATGGATGTGTTCATTCTCATTTCACTTTGGTTCATTTCCATTCAGTGACTGCTCTGTTGGAAAGGTGCAAGGATTCTTTGGTATCCAAAGCCCTCCTTCACCCTACCTGATGAGAACCTGTGCTGGCACTATTGAAATGACTGGAAGAAAGGCTGTTGGTTTCCAGATAGAAGCCATGAATAGTGAAGTGTTTTTAGACTTACCACCACTCATTGAATGTAATGAGATCATTAGCGATCGATCAGAAATCCCTTCACCAGAGGTTGCTCTTTCCCATACTCACCTAAGGCCTGTAGCGCCTTACATCCCAGAGCCAGATCCTGAGGCGAAGATCTTGATCTTACTGGGGAGAGACCTCATACGTGTTCACAAGGTGAGACAACAAATCAATGGGCCCCACAATGCACCTTTTGCCCAGCGTTTGGATTTAGGCTGGGCGATAGTGGGGGAGGTCTGCATTGACAGTGCTCACAAACCTACAGTAGCCGTCTTCAGGCCAACGTTCTGTAGAATGGACGCCCATCTTTTCTAACGCCATGTCAGACACACATCCGCGTTAAAGAAAAGGTGAGCTACGGTGGGGAGCACAGGCATGCCATTTCCACCCATCAGTCCAGCTGTCCTGCTGTCAATGCGCCTGCTGAAGACAAACTAGGGCACAGCGTGTTCATGAGAACAAAGAATGACGAAAAACCTGCTTTGTCTTTCGAAGATGAAACTTTTCTGGAGCTTATGCAGAAGGAGCTCTGCAGAGATGAAAAGAACAGCTGGATCGGCCCACTACCATTCAGGTCACCCAGACCACGCCTCCCAAATAATCGTACTCAAGCCCTCTCCCGCCTCCACTCTTTGCAACGTACACTGAACAAAAATCCTGAAATGAAAGAACAGTTTGTTGCCTTTATGGAGAAGCTCTTTAAAAACAGACATGCTGAGGAAGCCCCACTCCTCCCCGAGAAGGCAGAGTGCTGGTACATACCCATTTTTGGAGTGTATCACCCCCAAAAGCCGGGTCAGATACGGGTTGTATTTGACTCGAGTGCACAAGAAGGTGGTATCTCTCTCAGCAGCGTCTTACTCTCAGGCCCTGACTTGAACAACTCCCTCCTTGGAGTACTGCTTAGGTTCAGAAAGGAGCTCGGCGCAGTAACGGCCGACATCCAACAAATGTTCTATGGATTTTTAGTGAGAGAAGATCACAGAAACTACTTAAGGTTCCTCTGGCACAAGGATAATGATCTGACTAAGGAGGTAGCAGGATACAGAATGTGTGTACATGTGTTCGGGAACAGCACCTCACCTGCAGTGGCTATGTATGGCCTCCGAAGAGCCGCGCAAGTAGGTGAACAAAAGTATGGCTCAGAAACTTGTCACTTTGTTAAGCGACACTTTGTGGATGATGGGCTCATCTCCCTCCCAACTGAAACCGAAGCCATTGATCTGCTCAAGTGCACTCAAGCTTCACTGGCAGAGTCAAATCTTAAACTGCATAAAATCGCCTCTAACAGTGTTGCAGTGATGCAAGCTTTCACACCTGGAGACCTAGCTGCAAGCCTAAAAGACTTGGGCCTTGATGATGCAGAGCTTCCAGTGCAAAGAAGCCTTGGTCTGTGTTGGGACATAGACTTTGACACTTTCACCTTCAGAGTTGCAGTCAATGACAAGCCATTCACTCGCCGTGGAGTGCTGTCCATCGTCAATAGCATCTTCGACCCATTGGGCATTGTTGCGCCTGTGACCATTAGGGGGCGAGCATTGCTCAGAGAACTTTCTGCTGACATTCATGAATGGGATACTGAGCTTCATGCAGACAAGTTAAATATGTGGGAAACGTGGAGAGAATCATTAAAGGATTTGAGTAACCTCCATATTCCCCACTCTTACATTCAGCGCTCTCTCTCCACTGCCACCTACACAGAGTTGTGTGTCTTTGCTGATGCTTCTAATTGGGCTATAGGGGCAGTAGCTTACCTGAGAGTTGTCATGACGGACGGGCAGTGTAGAGTCAGCTTTGTGCTTGGAAAGGCAAAGTTAGCTCCTCAACCAGAGCCCACCATCCCTCGCTTTGAACTATGTGGAGCCGTGCTGGCAGCTGAGATGGCTGAACTGATTCTCGACGAGCTTGACCAAAAGCCAGATGCAGTGAGATTCTACTGTGACAGCAAAGTTGTCCTCGGCTACATACATAATGACACTAAGCGATTCTTTGTATATGTACATAATAGTGTTCACTGTATGCAAAGGACAACTTCACCTCAACAGTGGCATTATAGTCGCTTCTCCACTGGCTGGTACCAGCTCGACTCGGTTCGACTCTACTCGGCTTTTTTGCTTTTCCATTACTAAAACTTGGTACCTGGTACCCGGTACCCGGTACCATTTCTAGTACCACCTTTGCCGAGGTTCCAAACGGGCTGAGCCGATACTAAATGGTGACATAGTGATTATTGCCGTTACGTCAGTGTCGTTGTCAAGCCGCGACATTCGATTACCTCAGCTCCGTCTCTGCCTCAGTTTGACAGCACAGCAGTTAGGCTACAACACCGCGACAGACACTCACACCCTTACGGTCACCATAGCAACTGGTACCTCAACTATTTTGTAGTGGAGAACGGTAGCTCCCAAACCAAACCGTGTCGCGTCGAGCAGAACCAAACCGAGTCGAGCTGGTACCAGCCAATGGAGAAGTGACATATGTGTCTACGGATCAAAACCAGGCTGATCTAGCCACCAGGTCTGTGCCAGTATCACAGCTCACCAGCAGCATGTGGTTTACTGGACCAGAGTTCCTCCACAAACCACGTCTGGCTGAAGTGCATGAGTCCTTTAAACTTGTGGATCCTGAAACAGACGCAGATCTGAGACCTCAGCTTACCACCCTTGCTACTCACATAACTGAATATAAACTTACCTCTGGACATTTCCAACGCTTCTCCACTTGGGAGTCTTTGCTGAGGGCAGTTTCATTCTTGATCCACCAATCTCACTCATACAGGTCTGACTCGCAGACTACCTGCAAAGGATGGCATCAGTGCAACAAACCTCGGACCCCAGAGGAGCTGGCAGCAGCCAAGCTGGCCATACTTAAGTCTGTCCAAAGGGATACTTATTCAGAAGAGTACGCTGCACTACAAGAGAGGAGAGCAATTTCAGGATCAAGTGCAATCCTGAACCTTGATCCTTTGCTGTGTGATGGTCTCTTACGGATTGGGGGACGGCTGAGACATGCCTCAATCAATCCAGAGGGGAAAAACCCAATCATTCTCCCAAAACAGAGTCATGTCACAACATTACTGGTGAATCATTACCACATAAAAGTGGCCTGTGGATTGTTGCTGGCAAGAGGCTGAAAAGTTCAGTCCTTCATCAGTGTATCACCTGCCGCAAGCTGAGAGGAAAATTTGAGGTACAAAAGATGGCTGATCTCCCTCCGGAGCGTCTAAGCTTGTCACCACCGTTCACATATGTGGGACTAGACGTTTTTAGGCCCTGGAATGTGGTCACCCGACGCACCAGAGGTGGTGCAGCTCAGAGCAAGCGGTGGGCCATACTTTTCACATGCATTAGGTCATAGAGTCTATGGATTCAGCCAGTTGCATCAATGCCCTGCAAAGGTTTTTTGCTTTGAGAGGGCCAACAAAACAGTTGAGGTCGGATAGAGGCACAAACTTTGTTGGAGCCAGATGATACAAGTCAAACCAGCACTTTAAGGTACCTACATGAGCACGGTTGTACATGGATATTCAACCCCCCACATGCATCTCACTGGGGAGGAGTGTGGGAGCGGATGATCGGCGTAACACGGAGGATACTTGACTCCATGTTGCTACAAGCCAAACACACTCATCTGACTCACGACGTGCTTTGCACTCTGATGCTAATCAATGCTAGACCATTAGTCCCTGTCTCCTTCGATCCTTCTTCACCAATGCTGCTGACTCCTGCTATGCTCTTGACCCAGAAATCAGGTGTGCATCCTCCAGTCAACAGTTTCAATGAGAAAGATCTCTTCAAGTGTCAGTGGAGGCAAGTGCAGGCACTTGCAAATGAGTTTTGGAACCAGTGGAGAAATGAGTACCTCCACACACTTCACTGCCCTGAATGTGTTTTATATGTTAAAAAGACTCTTAATTTGAATGTTGAAATATTTTTATTGTTGCAGAGCTTTTATTTTGAAATCCGCTTAGACAGGAAGTAGGTAGTAAAATCGGTGAGAAAAACACGACAGTGTGCAAAGATAGTTTGATGACTGTTTCACAGTGATATTTTGTCTGCATCCTTCAGAAAGCAAATCAATTAAAATCAAATCAATTTTATTTGTATAGCCCAAAGTCACAAAGTACATTTGCCTCGGAGGGATTTACAATCTGTACAGGGAGTGACACCCTCTGTCCTTAGACCCTCGGTTTGAGTGAGGAAAAACTTGCCCACAAAAAACCCTTTTAACAGGGAAAAAATGTGGAAGAAACCTCAGGAAGAGCCACAGAGGAGGGGTCCCTCTCCCAGGATGGACAGACGTGCAATGAATGTCACGTGTACAGGACAAATCAACACAGACATATTGTACAATTACTGACAAAATGACAATGAATCACAATGAATGATAAAGGTGTCTAAATGACAATAACTCTTTTTAGGAGTATTTAAGATTAATTATACTTAAATAAACTGGCGTCTCAAATAGGTGACGATTCAAAAGCGTGAAGCAACACACCCAAGATTGGGCCAGACTCTAGCTGTCTCCCTATCGGCTGGTGAAACACACTCATTTAAGCGCAGGGCGGGACATCCTTCAGTCTGTGCAGACACTTCAACCTGAGAGGATGTGCTGTTTTGTGCAAGAGCAGAAAAAATTTGAGAGCGCAGAGGACATGTTTTGAGCGGGAGCTAGGGGTTGTACAGACTAGTCGACTTTACTATGCCACAATCACGTTTAGAGCTTGACGTCGAATAGTCCCTAATCGAGAGAGGGCTGGCTCAATTCGTGGCTGCTGCAGCTAGTAGTGGCGTTTCCGGTGGCAGCTGGCACCTGACGAATTGATCCCCTGCTGCACTAATCTCATATTTTGATGCAAACACGATGGACGCAAACGTTATCTGGCTGTCCCAGCGACAAGCACGCCAAGCGCGAGGATTTTTTCACTCGCTGGTAAAACCATCACGCGACAGCGGGCGTGCCTTCACCCAGCGCACGTAGATGCGCTCGTGTTCCTGCACGCAAACCAGGACCGAAAAACGAAAACTAGTCGACGTCGACTCGACTTTTATCATATTAGTGTCGACTTATAGAAATCTGAAGTCGTGCAACCCCTAGCGGGAGCAGTAAAAATCTGAGCACGCAGGACATGTTTTGAGCGCGAGCACATTAGATTTTAGTGTGAGCATAAAATGTGAGCATGAGGAAAATAAATCTGAGCACGAGAAGGAGAAATCATGCTCTCAAACTGAAAATGTGCGCTCTTGAATAAAGATAGAATAATTCTTCTATAGAGGTGCAATAGAGTCTAGAGTTGTCCGTAATGAGCCTGTAATACTATCAAGAAGATGATCTATTTGTGAGGGGCTAAAGGAAGCAGACAAGTCCTCTGTTACAGTTAGACATGGCATTGAATTCAATACTGAATGAATCATTTCCCTTAATTTGGCTACAGCACTATCAGATAAACATCTGCTGTAGAAGTTTCTACACAAAGGCTTATAGTCCAGTAGTATGAACTCAAAGGTTATTAAAAAATGGTCAGACAGAAGAGGATTCTGTGGAAAGACAATTAGATTATCAATTTCAATGCCATATGAAAGAAGAAGATCAAGAGTGTGGTTCAGACAATGAGTCGGTTTATTTACACTTTGACAAAAGCCAATTGAGTCTAATAGAGAGATAAACGCAGTACTAAAACTATCATTGTGGTTGTCCACATGAATGTTAAAATCACCTACAATAATTACTTTATCTGTTTTAAGGATCAAGCCTGATGCAAATTCTGCAAATTCAGATAAAAATTCAGAATATGGACCAGGAGCTTGATATACTGTGACAAATAAAATTGGCTGCGAAGTTTTCCCGATTGGGTGATTGAGGCTAAGAACAAGGCTTTCAAATAAATTATAATTTAGTTTAGGTTTAGGATTTATTAATAGACTTGAGTCAAATATGGCTCCAACTCCACCACCTTGACCAGTACTTCGAGGAACATGAGTATTATAATGACTCGGAGGAGTGGATTCATTTAAGCTAACATATTCATCCTCCTGCAGCCAGGTTTCAGTGAGACAGAACAAATCAATATCATAATCAGATATTAATTCATTGACTTAAACAGCTTTAGATGACAAAGACCTGATATTCAGGAGTCCACATTTAATTCTCTTATTTTGGACTGTTGGAGATGTTGATTTAATTTTTATTAAGTTTTTATGATGAACTCCTCTTCTGTTTGTTTTATCTTTAAATAATGTAGGTGGACGGGGGACAGACACAGTCTCTATACTAAAGGACTGGGTGGGCAGCTGCTCTAATGGAGGCGCAGAGAAGCCTGTAAGACTGCAGCTCTGCTTCCTGGTCACAACTCTGGGTTGTCGACACGGTTTTGGTCAGCTAATAAACTTGGCCATATTTCTGGAGCTGCTCCATCCAAAGTGGGATGGATGCCGTCTCTCCTAATCAGACCAGGTTTTCCCCAGAAAGGTGTCCAATTATCTATGAAGCCCACATCGTTTGCTGGACACCACCTCGACAGCCAGCGGTGAAATGACGACATGCGGCTGAACATGTCATCACTGGTCACAGTGGGGAGGGGACCAGAGAAAAAGAGTCCGACATCGTTTTGGCGTATTCACACACCGATGAAACATTAATTTTTAGTGACCTCCGAACCGTAACCGGGTGTCATTACCGCCGATGTGAATAACAATCTTAGTGTATTTACGCTTATCTTTAGCCAGCAGTTTAAAAAAAAGATTCGATGTCGCCCGCTCTGGCCCCCGGGATGCATTTAACTATGGACCCCAGTGTCGCTAACTTTCGGACTATGGAGCTGCCAATAACCAGAGTTGGCCTCTCAGCGGGTGTGTCGCTGAGCGGGGAAAATCAGTTTGAAACGTGGAGTGGTTGGTGGTGTACCGTGGGCTTCAATTTGGGGCTATGCCTCCTTCGGACAGTCACCCAGCCTCCCGGCTGCTCGGGAACTACCGGGGGACGGCTAACTGAAGCTACCTGTGGTGGTACCGCACCGGCTACCGGGGACTGGTTAACTATCTGTGCTACTGACTCTTCGGTGGTGCGGTACCGTGCCTCTAACTCACTGACCCTCGCCTCCAAAGCTACAAATAAACTACATTTATTACAAGTACCGTTATCACTAAAGGAGGACGAGGAGTAGCTGAACATGTGGCACACGGGACAGGAGAGAGCAGGAGAGGAGAGAGGAGGAGAGCAGGGAGACGCCATTGCTATGGCTAGGCTAGTTAATGTGGAAACTGGTGGTTTGTGGTTACTAATAATAATAATAATAATGCATTTTATTTCAGAGCACCTTTCAAAACACCCAAGGACACTATACAAAGATAAAAAGCAATGGAAATACAAAGATTAAAAAAGCAATACACAATAAAAAGCACAGGCTGTAAAATATAAAACAAAGAAATGATTAAAAGTCAAAGTGCATAGGCTAACTGAAACAAATGAGTTTTTAGTCTAGATTTGAAGAGGGGTAAAGAGTCAATATTGCGGATGTCAGGGGGTAATGCATTCCAGAGTTGGGGAGCAGAGCAACTGAAAGCTCTACTCCCCATAGTACTGAGGCGGGTAGTGGGGACAGTAAGGAGGAGGGAGGAGGAGGAACGAAGGGAGCGAGAGGGAATAGCAGTGTGAAGAAGATTAGACAGGTAAGGAGGGGCAAGATTGTGGATGGCTTTAAAAGTATGGAGGAGTACTTTAAAATGAATTCTGTGCTTAATGGGGAGCCAGTGGAGATGCTGTAGTACAGGGGTAATATGGTGAAATGAAGGGGTTCTGGTGGTGTAGATGTGATATGAGGGTTTTCTGAATAAAGAGCATATATATATATATATATATATATATATATATATATATATATATATATATATATATATATATATATATATATATATGTGTGTGTGTGTGTGTGTGTGTGTGTGTGTGTGTGTGTGTGTGTACTATATGTATGTATATATGTTCATGTGTAATGTACACGTTAGTGCTCTTTATTCAGAAAACCCTCATGTCACATCTACATTTCAGGATCTGGTTATTATAGACACAGATTAAATGTTAAATATAAATATTTCAATATTTATCATCACAGTAACAGTGTTACACACATTAGTAGCTGTAAACACTCAGCATTAGAAAAATACATACGTTGGTTTGGTGCTTACATAAGGAGTAAACATTTATAATAATCACTTTAAAAGTTACATACGTTGTTTTTGGTGCCTGTTTGTTTCCCAGATATATTAGTGTGTGTGTGTGTGTGTGTGAATGGGTGTATAAGAGACATTAACTTAAAGCACTTTGTAGAAAGGTGCTTTATGAAATTCAGTCCATTTCCTTGTATTAGTTTAGTTAGTAAGTTTACGGGCAGATCTGCCCGATCCAATATGGTGGCAACGTCGACGTACGATTCAGCGCTCAATGTGGTGTCTATGTACATATGTCTATGGTGCCACCTTTGAGTTGGGAAAATGCTCCGCCCACACCTGCTTTGTTAACATGATGGAGCGTTAGCGTTAGCAGCCACACTCGACCTCGGCCAGGCATTCAGATGCAAATTGATGAAGTCTACTAACGACTGATTAATGAACTGCCTCATTAAATGGACTGGCAGTGTTGGAGGACAGGAACAGCTTTGACAGATACTATCCTATTTTTACTTGGTTGAGGTTAGAGCTTTGTCCTGAGATGTTCATATTGAATATGAACAGTGAAAACTTTTTCTTAGTTTTTCATACAAAACATATTGAACTTTCATGTTTAAAATGTGTTTTTCATTTATTTATCCAGCTAATAAATTGTATGTGTATATATATATATGTGTGTGTGTGTGTGTGTGTGTGTGTGTGTGTGTGTGTGTGTATATATATATATATATGTTAGTAGAGTAACTCTAAAGAGATGTATTTCAGTGTGTGTGTGTGTGTGTGTGTAGACAAATTCCACACTCTGTTTAGAATAATGTGTATTCCTTAAAATATTTATATTGCGGGTTTATTAAACTATACATCAGGTAGCACTAACACAGTGTTCACATACTCGTGACATATTTACTCATGCTCTTGCAAAAGAACAAGAACTTCATATATCCATATATTAAATAGTTATCACACTCACACACACACACACACACACACACACACACACACACACACACACACACACACACACACACACACACACATACACCATCCATGGTTGAGGAAAAGACAAGAGATGTGGCTGCTGGAGAAGACAGATCGCTGTAATAACCACGGTGCATATGATTATATGTGCATAGAATGATTATACATGCACATCCAGCAGGACATGTTTAAAGACATCTTTCTGTCATCCAGCTGCAGTACTGATACATAGATATTATACTGGTTATGTTTTTGCTCAGCTGGTGATGTATGGTTAATACAGAAAAGCCTTCAGAAATAAATAATGTATGTGTGTGTGTGTGTGTGTGTGTGTGTGTGTGTGTGTGTGTGTGTGTGTGTGTGTGTGTGTGTGTGTGTGTGTGTGTGTGTGAATTGGAGGGGTTACACACATGCACTGACACTGTCTTGGTGCCAGTCATATTCAATAGCGATCTAGCGCTGACCAGAGAAATCAATGAATAACAGACTAACTGACTAGAGGGTTTAACTTTGGCGCCGCTTCCATGGAGAAGACACTTCATCCCATCAAGTGGCTAACATTAAATCATTCACCATCACTCTCTCACTCCTTCCTCCCATCACTCTCTCGCTCTTCATCCTCTGCTCTTCTCTTCTGTTTTATCTTTTCAAATCATTGTGAAAGTACAGTTAATATACAATACAGGAATCAGTCAGTGACTGAGTCAACAATTTTCATAACAGCATTGTAAAAAAAATATTTTGTGAATAGTGAATATGAACTGGTACAGTGAAATAAAGTCAGAACAGGCAGACTGAAACTATCTCATACCTCTGGAAATTGACCAGCTGTTCAGATGTTGTGTAACACTTTCAGGGAAAATGCAAATAGTTTATTTATTCAAAGTAACCTTAGAAGCTTTGTAAATTATATAAGTTATTGTAATACCAATATTCATTAATCTATCAGAAGCTACAAGGATGCAAGCAACAAGTCTTCCATTCTCCCTCCCTAACCTCACTTCCTCTCTTTTCCTCTCTTCATTTGTGTTTCTCAGAACCCATTTAGGCAGAATCCATTACCAGAAGTGCAGAGGGAGCAGGAGCGAGCAAGGTAGATAGACAGAGAGGAATAGAGAGAGAGAGAGAGATTTTTTAGCCTAATAAATTCTACAGCAGGGTTTCTCGGTTTCACTGAGTCTTGGGACCTGATAGATGATGGCCTTTTTACTTGCGTTGACAGACGAAGCTTTCACTGCAGCTCTGCATTCCATCCCAGCGGCCTGTTTTCTCACATTAAATATAGTGGTGATATGGACACTGACTGCTCTGTTAAAGTCTGGTTTTAAACCAAGTATACTTCACGCACTCTACACCTGAGATGCAGCACAGCACATGTGCTCTTATTGGTTTTATTTATTTATTTTATTTTTTAGAAGGGTTAAAGTTTAGCCTTAGTCTGACCATTAGGCAGGCCATTGTTTCCACATGGTTCTTAGTGCCTTGTTGTGATGACTGTCATCATCTGAGCTGAGATGGTCATGAGGCCAAGTGTCACGGCAGCATTGTAGGTGGGGGGTAAGTGGTGTGTGAGCCCTCCTCCTCTGCTGAGGGACAGTTTCTCTACTTTTGCATAACCTACTTCATTTCTCTTTAAACCACGCAGTTTAAAATGTGAACCTCAGCAACAAACAAACAACAGATTGTCACAAAAAGACTGTCCCTTAACTCAGAGGTTTAAGAAAACTGCAGAGTCTCGTCCCTGTGAGTTGGCCCTCCTGTGTTAAGCCATGCGTTGAGTGGCTGTTTGAGAGAGGAGTACAGTCTTACTAGTCTCTGTCATAGTGTGTTGCCGGATTTGAAGAACATCAGGATTCTGTGCTTGTTCAAGATCCCCCAGTTTTTCAGATATACATACATGTAGGGGAGAGCAATGTTGTAGCCACTTTCCCAAAAGATAAGTTGGGGTATCCACAAACTCAAATGTTGGTGTTCCTTTTGTCCAGCTTAGATACTTGTAGGCACCTTATCAGCCCTGTGTTGCAGGGTTCTATTTTTTTGTTCTATATTGTATACCGACACTCATAGATTACCAAAACAAGGATAAAACTACACCTAGAGGTATGAGTTTGAAATCAACTATTTTGAGGATCAGTTGATTTCTTCAAAGTCATTTCTCAGGTTGATATAACACAGTATGCTGCAGCCCCAGATCAAACTCTGTCTGATCAGACTGTGTGTGTGTGTGTGTGTGTCTCACCTCATCCTCTCACTCCAAGTGTGAAAGAGAAACCACAGTGTCTGTTTTGAGCTACTGTAGAAACATGGTAGGCCCAAGGTGTCTGTAGATATTAAAGTCTTAGTCTGAGGTAACAAAAACAGTTCTTCTTTTCAGGTTGTGTTGCACAAATGTAACGAGTTATGAATTCCATAACCATCGCCACATGCTGTAAATAATCAGACCATTTAGGAATGGTTCAAATGTTCGGAATTTAGCAGCATGTTTAACATTTTATTTTGATGCATTTGAATGGTTTAAGGGTTTAATGACCTTAAGTTTATGATTATAACTGTAAAATCTGAAGTGTAAACTGCCTTCAAATCTCTAGACTCTAAAAAAAAGACAGTTCAGTGTGGTGTGTGAGTTTTTTCTTTCCTTTTTTCACCACAGCTCTTCTGTTCAAAGGATTTGTTTTTTTGTGACAACGTAACAATGTGGTCACTGAATCAGAGATCACAGGGGAAGGTGTGATACCTTCTTCCTGTGAATATGCATTACAGCTCGTAGATTTCTGACAAGTGAAAAGATATTTTGTTCTGGGTGTTTGTGTATGTGCGTGTGCGTGTGTGTGTGTGTGTGTGTGTGTGTGTGTGTGTGTGTGTGTGTGTGTGTGTGTGTGCGTGTGTGTAGGGTGGGTCAGGAGATATTGAAAGTATTCAAGGTGAGAACTGAGATCTGATATCAAGCAGATCAGGTTCAGATTGTGTTTCATATCTGTCACACTGTAATGGGAGTATTGATGAAGTGTCATGTTAGAACATACACACACACACACACTTTCTCTTTCAACCGCTTTTTCCTTCCTCCCCTTTTTTAAACAAAACGTCTATCTGTCTTGTTATACGTTGTGTGTGTGTGTGTGTGTGTGTGTGTGTGTGTGTGTGTGTGTGTGTGTGTGTGTGTGTCTTTCTCTCTCTGTCTGTCTCTCTCTCTCTCTCTCTCTCTGGCTGCACACACACACACACACACACACACACACACACCCACACAGTCATTAGTATGTGGTTCTGTGTAATAGCTGGATCAATAGCTGTGCTGTTCTTACAGGATCATTTGGCCTCTGAAGCAAATGCTCTGACAGCCACTACATCATTAGGACATTACCACTCTCCTGCTCTCTCTTCTTCTTTCCCCTTTTCTCTCCATCTTTATCTTCCCCCCTCTCTCTCTCAATCGCTCTTTCACTCCTTCCCTCTCTCTTTGTCCTTTCTACTCTCTACATCATTAGGACAGTGTCACTGGCCCTCTCTCACCGCTTCCTTCTAACAGACACTGCTTTACACTGCTTTTTACTTTTTTCTTTAATGCTATTTATTTATGTTGACGTTGTCCCTTGCTCTCACAGTGATTTCATATTGAATGTACACACTTCACTGCAGATAACCTATAGGACTAATATGAGAATGAAAAAAAGTCGAAGATGATGTTTTTTGTGCTGAGATGGCCTTACAGTACATCCCTGGTGACCACTAAGATTCAATCCCTCATCATGAAGGAATTCTGTCACTTTGAGCAATGTGATTTGTAAGCATTTACAGTACCATGGTGGCACATCAATTGTGCCTGTGCTAACAGAGATAATTAAATACACTGCAGAGGGAGTCGGAAAGTAAAGCGTTTATTGTATAGGAGGGACAGGTGTGTGTACACTGTGCTGTACCTTTAAGTACAGCACAGGCCCCTGACACGCAAACCAACAGGAAACAGTCTCAAACTGACACTTTTAACAGCCAATAGGAAAGCAGGGCAGTGTTTAGAACCAACACATAATTATCATTTTC